>JAESVK010000087.1:85027-106822 GCA_017140935.1 Hamamelis virginiana | reverse complement strand
AGGAAGCGAGTGAGACAGCAAAAAGGAGGGAGGAGAGAGAAATTATGATGATGAATTTGGATGGTATGGATACTAATACGAGGCTTTACTGGGAAATGCTTAAAGATGAAGTGTTTGCGAGACAGCTAGCTCGTAATGAACAGTCCTGTTATAAAAAATGAGTTATTATGAATTTTATTACAAATGCTTATATTAATGTAATGGGTGGATGTGGCTTTAATTATTTTTAATGTTATGTATTTATTTGGGATTTACTTATATATTTATAATTTATAACATTTATAATTTTTTTTTTATTGTTTAAATGAAATATAACTTTAAATATGCATTCATAAACTTAAAATTCATACAATAACATAGTGCGTAATAAAGTAGAAAAATACGCATTTCTTACATTCCAAACATACAAAAGTTTTAATTGTATGACTCCCTACCACGACGAGCCCATACGTGTTCAATCAAATCATTTCTAAGCATATGATGCATCCTTGAAGACCGAAGCATATGATGGCGAGCCATAAATTCGTTGAACTGTGGTGTCATTTCCCGTGAGATTTCAGATGATGGTCCTGCAATATGTGCTGGTATGTCATATTCATAATCAAGGGACTCATCTCGCTCATCTTCTATTATCATATTGTGCAATATAATACAAGTCTTCATAATGTTATGAAGATCATCACGAGACCAAGACCGTGCCGGTCCACGAACTATTGAAAAACAAGCTTGAAGAACACCAAATGCTATTTCCACGTCTTTTCTATATGCTTCTTGCATTCCATTAAATTCCCTTTTATTTTCTTCATGAGCATGAGAAATTAATTGGACAATGGTTGCCCACTTAGGATAAATGCCATCAACAAGATAATATCCCATGTTGTACTGGTGGTTATTAATGGTAAAATTGGCAGGTGGTGCACGTCCTTCTGTAATACCTGAAAATAAAGGAGAATGGTCAAGAACGTTAATGTCGTTGTGAGAACCAGGCATACCGAAAAATGCGTGCCATATCCATAAGTCGTAGGAGGCCACTGCCTCGAGCACAATGGATGGCTTATGTATTTGGCCGGTGTAGGCTCTATGCCACGCAGTTGGACAATTCTTCCACACCCAGTGCATGCAATCTATACTTCCCAACATTCCAGGAAATCCACGTTCCTCCCCCTTACGCAAGAGTCTTGCAATGTCAGCTTCATTTGGATATCTCAAATAATGTGAACCATACACTGCAATAATTGCATAACAAAATCTTTGTAATGACTCTGTTATAGTGGTCTCGCCCATTCTTATGTATTCGTCTATGGCATCGGCACCAACTCCATATACGAGCATCCGTAAAGCCGCCGTCATCTTCTGCAAACCGCTACAGCCAGGAATGCCAAGAGCATCCATTCTCTGCACAAAATAATTGTCATAATTTTGAATATCATTCAAAATCCTAAGAAATAATGTTCGATGCATGCGAAAATGTCGTCTAAATAAGTTGTCTGGATAGACAGGATTTTCGGAAAAATAATCATTAAATAGTTGTCGGTTGCCCGACGCTCTATCACGATTGATTCGACGTCGACTACTTGAAGAACCACCATGAGTACTTTCTTCATTGTTGAAATTTTGATATTCTGCACAGATACGCACAAAGGTTCTTCTCCTCTGTTCATCATCAGAATCAGATTGCCCAAACTCGTCTTGTAAGACTTCATCAAAAATGTCTTTGCTCATTGTGTTGTAAAAAGTGGTGTGATAGGGATTGAGGATAGAGAAGTAGATATGTGGAGAGATGGAGATGGTGTGAGTGATGAGAAGCTGAAGGGTGATATTTATAGAATTTGATGGGAGAATGGTAGATGGGAGGAGACTGGTAGATGGGAGACTGGTAGGTGGGAGACCGGTAGATGGGAATGTTGTTGCTCATCTTGCATAGTTGCTCTCTTGTAGATCCACTTGCAGTGAAAATTAAGGAAAACTGACCGTTAGATTATATACTCCTATAATGTATGTCATGCATGCCAAAAATCACGGTGATCCTACGGTTGGATTATGAGAAATTGTCTGCTAAAAAATGATAACATTTGTAAGAACAAAAAAATCACAGTTTATCAAAGTTTTATTTTTCAAAAAATAGCCGTTGGATTACTGTGATTTTTGGTAGACATGACATACATTATAGGAGTACCAAATCCAACGGTCAGTTTTTCAAAATTTTTACTGCGAGTGGCTCAACTAATTTAAAATCAAAATTTTAATTGCAAAATGGCACTAATTTAAATTTATTGTGTAATTAAATTCCTTCAATTAAAATTAATCAATGATAAATTATAATTAGAATAGTAGTATTTTAGCAAATTTTATTGCGAAAATAAAATTTTAAAATATTAAATTATTAAATTAAGATACGAAAATAATTAATTATTTTAAAATATGAATTTTTTTCATTACGAAGATTAAAATAAGTTTTAATATGTTATTGTAAATAAATTTTGAAAAGTAGTTGGAAGTTAGTTGGACCATGGGGATAAATATGTCAAATAGATTGGAAGTGCCAAATTTGGCATTTGTGCATTGGAGCACCTTAGTGCCAAATTTGGAATTTGGCTTTGGCAAGTGCCAAATGGGGTGCCAAATTTGGCTTTGGCATCTCCAATTTGGCATTTGCATTGGAGATGCTCTAACCTCCTATTATAACGGTCAAATTATGACACATAGGTCCATTGTCTTTACTAAGAGCTCTGGTCTGGTCATCGGCCGAGCCCACGGAAGCAGCCGCACCAGGGGCCACATTAGGTGTCGGTCCCAACAGCATACTTTTTTTTTTTTTTTTTGATATATATTAGTAGGGTCATTGATTAACTGTTAATGAAAAAAGAAGAAATAAATGGGCCAAAGAACTTCATTCATGGGGAATGAAAACCAAGAACTTATCCCATAAAGAAAGAGATATGAATTACTGAACCAAAACTCATATTGTCAGCAGTACACCTTATATTTACAGAGACTATGATTATTATAGGTATACCCTATTCATTCAATTATTTCATTTCCATTATGTATGCTTCTTATACTATGGTCTCTAAAATCTAAAAATCTATCAGGTCCCGTTTCATTGGCCGGAATCGGTATCCGTGCAATGCACATGAATGAGATTAATTTAGAAGTTAACTAAGGTTCTGTTCTTTTACTGGGATATTCAAAGCATAATTAAGGATTTTTAAATGCCAAAATAGGACTTATAATTTCTAATATTTTAAAGTTTATTGCTCTTTATCCCGGCCTCTAGGAATTTTCGAAGTATCACCATAAAATACTTCTATCATTATCATTCATGGCTTCAGCTGCATGGTCCAACTTAAATTAATTCCAAACGATAATTGCACCACTTCTAAATAAAGTATGGGTTTGGTTTTAGCTGAATTTGTCTCCACTGCCAGATAATCAAAACCTCTAAAACGGGCTATAAAGAGGCCCTGTACCTTAACAAGCTAAATCATTCGCATAGGCCCAACGTGCTAAATAAGGTCCATCATTTACAACCCATAATCGTGGGTAAGACCTAGGAATCAAGCGTGAGGATATTGCATTCCCTTTAAATAATCTCCACACTTCATATGTTATTTAAATTTCATTATTCGATTAATAAATCTAAATTTTTTTTCTAAAATACCCTCAATCCTAATTTAGCCTAATCTTATTAATCACTATATCCCCCGGCCCCCCCTCTTTTGTTTTTTTTTTAAAAAAATTTAGATGTTCTTATGGTTAATTTGCCGATGGAGATTTTAGAAATAGCAATTTATGGGATGTAGAAATTATTTTTGATCGAAGTTGCAATATCCAATGTGGTGAACTAGATCTTCGGTAAGCTAGCACCACTCTTATAAATAGTGTTTGGTGTGTTCCATTCCTCTATTCCTTCATGTATGTGACTGAACTTGTTGGACTTGCAGTTGAACCAGTTGGATTCTGAGTTGCGGAACTGAGTGCGGACCCACACCCCAGTGTGGAGCTCTCCTAAGAGGGCTTCAATGCCAAAGTCAGTATGTGGCATAATAATATAAGTGAAATAAAAAAAGTTGGTTGTGAGAGAGCGTATTGTATTTGTGGAGGGCTCTTCCTTAAATAGGAGAGATATTTGTGAAATATCACAGAGCGTGAGACCCCATGCTTTATGGAGCATGAAAGTCTTCGAAGGTGGCTGGCAGGCCATCCTTAAATCCATTCAGCCATAAAGGCTTTGTCTTTGTGCATAGAACAAGCAAGCTAGCTAGATGGGGTCCACATAGGACTTGTTTGACTTAATACCCTTGGTGGGTTATAGGTGGAAAAATTGTTTCCCACACTTACCAAAGAATCAAACGGATCCAGGGTGATCTATGTGCAACCATCAATGTTGAGATTAGCTCAACTCAATGGATGAAAGGCCCAAGTAATCAGTGGCGGAACTAGGCTTGTAGCAAGGGGTGCCATGACACCCCTAACTTTTGAAAAAAATATTATATTAGTTATATATTATATAATAAACTAAGTATATATATAATTTGCAAGATGGCACCCCTCCATTGAAAAATGGAGTTGAGTGGGAAAAAAAACAAAGAGATAGAAAGAAGAGATGGAAAGAAGAGGGGGAGAGAAAGTGAGAGGAAAAGTGAAGGAGAGGAGGAGGAGGAGGAGCAATCGACCTCGACATACCTGCACTTTTTGTGATCGAGAAGCATCGACGTGGTGACATTAATAGAAATCAACGCCGATCCAGTGTTGAACGGGAAGTTGTTCATGCTGTCACTGAGGTTGGAAAGATGGTTGTCGACGGTGGATTAATTTCTTGATGTCACGGCCGAGGATAATGATCCAATGGAGGAACAAATCGGTCACTTAATATGCTTCCAATCACCGCGAGTTGATTGGTAGCAACTCGTGGATGCTGAGGAGATCCGTCATTGGATGCTGAGAAGATTCGTTTCATGATCAACTCGTGGAGGAAGATGATCCCGTGTGATCGGAAGCTTGTAGCAATGTAATCGATTGTGTTCACCATGCATGTGAGAGCTTGTGATTCGAAGCTCGCTGGCATTGCAGGTGACATGACCTTAGCTTCGTCGGTGTCGGAGGCCTGATCGGAGTTAGCACTCAAAATACTTGCTGAAAAAGAAGAAGGTTCGCTGAAGAATTGATAAAGAACGCCAAGAATGGAGCTTGCAGTCCACTTCGAGCCTGAAGATGATGATTTGACGGAAGAATGGTGTCATCGATGCCAATGCCTCGCCGGAGATGTAGAAGCCAACAACTCACTACATGTGAAAATGCTTGCTCTGTGCTGAGAGAGAACCCCGGTTGAAGATGACTCAATTGAACCAAGCACCGATCTCTGTTTGGGAAGAGCTCTGCAACAGTCTCTGTCTTCGGCAAGTCGACCTTCAGCGAGTGCTAACCACGACTTTGTCTTCTCTCTCTCCCTTTTTCTCTCTTTCGTCTCCTGCATCTCTTCCTTATTCTCTGTTTCTTTGCGTTGATTTCTTATTTTTCAAACAATTCTAGGCATATAATTCAAAGTATGTGCCACATGTGTATTATCATATTTTTCTCAATCACATTATTGGCATAGGATGAAGTAAAAAAATATATTAAAATAAGATTCTATGCACTGGTCAAATTTGTTATGAAATTTTGATCAAATTATCAAACTTTGTTTAGCACTTGTAGGTGATTCAAACATATGACATTTAATAATGATAATGAAAATTTTTACGCTGTACCCTTGTCCCTTGTCATGGTTCTCTATCCAATAACAGAATGCATGTTTTTTGGAACTGTGTTCTAGAAAGTAATGTTATTTTACCCAATTATTTCACCCACATTTTTCCACCCACATGTTTAAACATGCGTGCACTAGCTAGGTTAACATCAATAAATGTAGTATTTAGAGGTCATGTAATATGGACAATATATACTTGTCGATCTCCTCACTGCTGTGTACGAGTTCCTCCCTACCTCTATTCATATCTCACCACATGTCATATTAATTTTAAAAAATGGGAATATATGAACATGGATGCATTGCCACGTTAACATAAACATGTATTCATATTCACATTAATACATGAATATGTGGATATGGACATGTGCCATAATAACGATAAAGATGCATATATAGGATCAATTCTCTTCTAATTATTAATTTGGACACATGACACGTTGTAATTAGTAAAAGTAAGGAGGATCTTCCTCCACAATCACCAATGAGGGAATAAGTGTTTTCCTCTTTAAATGGTGGTTCGTTTATAATTGAAAAAGCAAGTAAGCAACAAAAGTTTTCTTTCTTAATTTATTCAACCCTGCAACAGTACGTTATTACTTGTTGGTATAGGCGTTTATCTTTATTTTTACCGTTCGTTATCAAAACATTAGTGTGAATCCAATATTTTGAGAAACCGACCGCTGGATTACTTACATTACTTATATAAGTCTTATATACCAAAAATCATATTGATCCAACAGTTAGATTTTAAAATATCTCGCTATAAAATAAATGCAGTATTTCTTAAAATATCAAAGTATTTTCATAGTGATATGTTTAAAAAACCGATCGTTGGATCACTGTGATTTTTGACATACTTGACATACATAAATAGAGAATCTAATCTAACGGCCGGTTTATCAAAATATTAGATCTACACTAATATTTTGGGAACGAGCGATAAAAATAATGGTAAAGCAAGCGGTTGGAGGAACGTGACTAGATTGGGTTAATCAACCCGGCTTGTGTCTCCTAAGTACGTATTTGTCTCAAATTATTCGAGAGATCTAGGTTAATTATATTAACTAATTATAAGATGGTAGGTAGACCCAGTTGTCATGAACAAAGATGAGTTTACTAGAAGGATAATGAATATTTATTTGGACATGAGGGGAGTTTGGAATATATGCATTGGCATACTTTATTGCTAAATGGATTGCACGTCGTGTAAGTACTAAGTCGTGCGCTTCCACCTATACTTGTAAACTCAAAACTCTTTCACTACTTTAATGAAATGTGCATCCCGGCCGTAAGGAAATGTTCATCTTCACCTGATCCATTTGAGAGAGAGAGAGAGAGAGAGAGATGGCAGCAGTTGTGTTGATGATGATTGCAGCGTCACTTGTAATTGGATGCACCAATGTTGTTGAGGCCTCCAATGAGGAACTCGCTTCTGTCATCCATGTGGGTGGGACAGTCATGTGCCAGGACTGCAACATGCCCTGGAACCAATGGGTTCATGGTTCCAAGCCTATCAAAGGTACTCTCTCTCTCTCTGGGTTAATTTGTCACACTAGCTTGTAGAACCTTTGGGACTGTTTGGACATTTCATTAGGACCTGTTTAGAAATTTTAAAAGCTGGATCACACTAGCTCTATTTTTTTACTACTATTTGATTTTTAAATAAATCAACTTAAAACTAATTTGAAAAAAATTGTCATCGAAATTATTTTCCGTACAAAACTGGACAGGCCCACAAGCTAATAGAAAAAATGGAAGAATTATATTACTGAATTTGAATGATTGAAATTGTGAACTTGGAGTAATCAAATATTAATTAAATATTGCAGGATGCAAGGTGTCCATAACGTGCATGGATGAGAGAAGCAGAGTTGTGTACTATGGAAGCGATGAGACAGATGAAAAGGGGGAGTTTGTGATGAAAGTAGACAAGTTCATTTATGGGAAGGAATTGAAAAGCAAAGGATGCTCGGTGAGGCTCGTTTCATCGCCGGATCCTGCCTGCAATATTGCTACCGACTTTGCCGGTGGAAAATCAGGAGTGAAGCTCAACCGACCACCCACCTCGGTGTACCGAGATGAAATTAAACATGATCTCGGAACTTTATTCTATACAACTCCAATGTGTGATAAACCTGATACGGATGATATTTTCAATGCCCAAGGAAGCAACTATTGATCCATGTTGTTAATTATTATATATGTATTCCATCTTTTCCTTCTTTATAATTAATTTATTGTTTTCTAATTTGACAAATCCTGTATTTCATTTGTGAGATGAATTAAGTTCCTGCAGCCTTAAATAATGGTAGCTCTATTTATCCATCACTCCATCATCTTTCATTTCTGCCCTTTTATAGATTATTATTTGAAAATCTTAAAATAATTAATTCTCACGTACTCAAAAAAGGACTTGTGAGATAATAGTACATTGTGTATTCCAACATCCAGCAATCAAAAGGTTTTTTAGTTCATTCGATCTGCTTCGGTTCATGTTCGATTTGGTGCCAAATACTCCTCTAAATTGAGAGCATGCATTCAACCGGAACAATCCTTCAATTTTGGAGTGGTTATCAATGTGGTCCCTAAATCTTACTTATACTTAATTTAGTTAGAATTTTTTAAAAGTTGTATCAATGTGAGACATTAACTGATGAAATTAACATTTTATCTGTTAAAATTGACGACTGCTAACTGAATTTTTAACGGAATTAATATTAATTTACTGACATAATGTTAATTTTTTCAGTTAACATTCCATATTGGTACAAATTTTTTAAAAAACTAAATTAAATAAAAAAAATTAAAATTTAAAAATCACATTAATATTCACCCTAAAATTGAAGCTACTAAAATAGCATTCCACGTATCAATTACTTTTGGGTCACAGGCTCCGCATCCAATCATCGCGAGGGCATGAAGACACCTACTAAGCCCACTTTCCATCATAATCTTGAAATCAAGACCGAGACTCGTCTGAGTCGGGCCCAAAAGAATGGCGACTCGGTTCGCGCGAACGATCGCATCATCTCTCATTCAGAGATCGACGGACGAGAGCTCGCCTCTGCTGGTTATCGTGGGCCATGGCGTGTATAGACACTGGTGGTTCTCCTCTTATTTTTCTTCTTCATCATCATCTTCGTCTTCGTCTTCTGCTTTATCTCCGAAGCCGGAGAAGAAGACCGGCGACCGTCTTTCCGCCGTCATAGACGCCGTCAACGACCGCAAACTCCCTCCTGAACTCCGTGGCCAACGCAACTCCGTCAGGTCTGTTTCACACGAATTGTTAATCGTTTCATGTTGAATACGTATTAGGTGAAATGTTTGTGAGTTATTGATTTGAAGTCAAATTTAGGGTTTATATTAATGAAGTCAAATTTCGTTATTGAAAATTGTTACGTTAATAATCAATGGGGAAGATACTGTTTGACAGAATGATTGATTCAGCACTAGCTTTATACTGTAATTGATTAGTAATGTGATTTCTTGATTATCTGATACATTTATGGAACGATTGTACATCATTATTCAGCACTAGTTTTATACTGTAATTGATTAGTAATGTGATTCTTGATTATCTGATACATTTATGGAACGATTGTACATCATTATGCTCCGTTTGGTTGCTCAGAAGCCAGTGGGAAATCCTGGAATTGCCTTGAAATACTTGGCCTAGTTAATGATATTTGTTTGTTTATTTTATTTTTTTCTTTAAGAACATGGAAAACTGATCGTGAAAAAGTTAAAAATTCTTTTCCGCAGTTTTCTCAGCAATCAAATAGGGATTTAGGGAAAATTAGATTACTTGTGACAATAATGTACATAACCGAAACATTGAAGATTCGTATGTTACCATTGTTTGAAGTGCATATCAAGCAGTTAAAAATTTAATGTGATTTTAATTATATGGTCAAGTTTTTGTTTAACAACATAGGGTATCCTAGCTCTACTACTACTTAGGTTTGAGCCCCAATCACCCCTAGGGATAGGCATCTACTATATGGTCTAGGTTGGGCCTGTAATTATTGAGAAGGTTTCCTTATATTCACATTTCACAGCAATGCTTGTTCTGTCGGTTGCTATAGCGCTTTCCACATACTGCCGTGCTGTACATTATATTGTTTTGAAGTCTTATATAGAAAGAAGAAAAGGTTTGAACATGTACAAAGAAGGTTGGGAATGTCAATTGCAAGAATTGGCCTCAATTTGGTTCTTGGGAGAAGTAACAAATATCTAAAAATTGCGACATTTTAAAGAAAAATGATGTAGATTTGAGAATAAACAAACACACACACACACACACACACACGCATACATATATGCATGTATTCGATGTACGGCTCTTATACAGAGCTCCTTTGATATGTTGAATGGACTCTGAAAAATGAGGGGCGGTGTCAGTTTGGTCTTTATTTATTGAAATTTTAAAATGATGCTATGCATTGACATAGAGATACTTGCTTCCTCTGCCTCTTTCTTTATGTTTCATTGCTGCTATCTGCGACTGAGGAAAGAAAGCGCCTTTCAAGTATTAAATAAGAAAATGGGCGTGGATTTGGTTTTGTTATTCGATTGCCTTTTGTGTACTTGGAAGTCTAACAAAGCGGTTCACCCTGCTCCCCGATCTCAACTTCCCGCCTAGCTCATTACCTGAGCCTTCCCGATCTCAACTTCCCACCCAGCCCATCACCTTAGCCGCTTTCCGATCCCAACCTTCAGTTTTCCTGTCAAAATTAAGTTTTACCATGGTTGGCCATCTGATTGGTCCTAGTGACCTTGGTTCCTCAGGAAATTGCTCTGGATTTGGGTTCACATGGAATTAACTTTATTGCATTCAAGGATAATTGACCATGTTCACAGTAGATGGTCACCATTTTCACCAGTAGAGTTCTAGACATATCTTAGGCAGGCTGGATGCTGTCTGCTCACAAGAATAAGTGAATGCTGATAAAAACCATGAAATTTTGATTGAATTTGATTTGATGGGATTCTACTTGGGAATTAACCTCTTGAAGTTCATTCTTTGTCCTGTTGCTCAAAATTATGGTCTGTAATCTTGGTTGTCATTTGAACAGGTCAGAAACTGATATCATCAATGTTGTTGAGCAAAGAATATGGCATTCCATGGAAGAAGGCCAGTTTGAGAATTTACCAGGGAAAGGCAAACCCCTTGACCTTAATACTAATCCCCATGCAGACCCAGCCGAAGACACATTATACAGAATTCTCTCAAAAAATGGATGTGCGCCAGAGTGGGTAGAACTCAACAAAGAGATACGGAGTAAAATCTC
This sequence comes from Hamamelis virginiana, assembly GCA_017140935.1. NCBI lineage: Eukaryota > Viridiplantae > Streptophyta > Magnoliopsida > Saxifragales > Hamamelidaceae > Hamamelis > Hamamelis virginiana. Next base: position 95,779 of record JAESVK010000087.1, on the reverse strand, counting down.
TGAGTGGCGAGTAGCCTTGAAGAAGGCGTGGACAAACAGATGCGATGGAAATCAGCATGAATGGATCGAGAGTTCAGAGGCTCTTAAAGTTCAAATGCGTGACATTAATGATAAGGTGAGTCAATTAGTACCCTCTTCTGGATTTATTTATTTTCTTTTTCGTTTGCTTTTGGATGGGGGTAAGAAACAAACAACAATATATAACTAAGTCTTCATTGGGTTTACAACTGAAGACCTCCCATCACAAGAGGAGAAATGCAGCTAGACTATAAGCCTGTTGCCTACTTTTTCCTCTTTTGTAAGGGGGGGGGTGGGGGCCGGTGGATGCTACTGAACTATAAGCTAGTGCTCTTGTTCAGAAATGTTTGTAGAGCAAATGTGCCTCCGAATGTATTGCTTTCTATCTCTACGTGTAGTCACTAGTGAGACTTGTATGTAAGTTCAGACAACTTAATTAAAGAGACAAACTTATGCCAAATTTTCACTAAAATTTTCTGGTTAAAGGAACCTGGACAATATAATCCAAATAGTTATCTGTAGATGTTCAGTATACACATTAATTGAATGTAATGTTACAAACTGCAGGTCTTCCGGTATAACCTCATCGTTCCTTTTGGCCGCCAGATGTTTGGGCTCAAGTGGGAGAAAGAACTAGATCGCTTAGAATAATGATTACTCTCTCTCTCTCTCTCTCTCTCTATATATATATATATATATATATATATATATATATATGATCAAGTCAGCATATGCTTATATAAGTTTATATAGGCATGAAGCCCATAAAGTATTGTGGGATACATATTTTGAAAAATTGACTGTTGGATTAAATACTATACTTAAGCATGTCATGTATATAAAAAAATTACAGTTATCTAACAGTCGGTTTCTCGGAAATGTCATTAAGAAAAACTGTGACAGTTTTCAGTGGTAACAGTTTTTTATAGCTATAGTTTGAAATTTTGATATTGGATCACTGTAATTTTTGACATACGTGACATTCATAAGGATAGTATCTAATCCAACGGTCAGTTTTTCAAAATATGAATCCCACAATTATCTGCATATTTCATGTTTTCATAAGATATGTAAGCATATGCTGAGTATATCGGGACTGTAGTTATATATATGAAATGGATTTGGTGCGCACCGGTGTGCGTGTATCCAGACCATTCGTCCATTGCACGCGCCAGCGTGTGTGTGTCACAGACAGCCTGGATGCACGGTGCACACCAGATCCTAACTATATATATACATATAGAAAAATGTTCTAGTGAGGAGTTTCTGACTTTAACTGAAGTCAGTTAAGAACACGAACCATTGGATTTGAATCTTGAGATGAATCATCCATTAAGTGAATGGGAATCCAAGGGCTTGTGTTCTTAGCTGACTTTAGTTAAAGTCAGGTACCCCTGACTAGAACACTTCTCTCTCTCTCTCTCTCTATATATATATATATATTGTAGATGATATGAACATTAGTGTTGTCTTTTATAATCGTTTATATTGATAGTGATATATGCCAATGTATGCTTAGTTGATTGACAATTGCAGCAACTGAAGTTCATTACATTCCAAAAAGAAAGTACATTGAGCTATGGAACATGGCACCTATTAATTACACACTGCCACTAGTACGATTACATGTTCTGTTTAAGTTCTTAGTTTCCATATGTTTATATCCTCCCTGAAATTCAAATATATCTAAAATAATATATAATTATGTGAAGAGGATGTCTGGATGTGATCAAAATTATATTTTAAATATTTGTAATTATGTTAAAGAGGTTTGGGATTTGATTAGTGGTGTTTGTCCTACTCCTAGAGAAGACGATGCTAGCTTAGTAAATTTATACTGGAACTCTTAAAAAGTGCTCTTAGATTAATTGTCGACAGAATTGCAAATATTTTGTGACAAATTTGGTGTGTGAGGAACAATACTTTAAAAGGAGAAAAGGGTGGTCAGCACCCCTGTACTTCAAATGTAACAGATTGCTTCTTTCTGTCAGTTAGTAATTTGTTTATTTGACTAAAAAAGTGATATTAGACATGTTATTTTCTTTGTAGTAATTATCCTAGATTGCTAACGTATATATAAGCATATCGGTGAAGTTTCATAATATTTATTCATATATTTTAATTTTTATGAATTATTTTTTCCATACATAATAAAATTCATAATAAATAAAATATATTGAGAAAAATTATGAAATTTTACCGATGAAATTTTACCGATATGCTTGTAGGCACATTAACAATTTATGATAAATACTATATAAAAAGATAACGAGTATAACATTATTTTTCAGTCAAATAAATAAATAGCTAACTGATAGAAGGGTACAAAGTGTCATAACTGGATTGCAAGGTCAATGTTCACAATTGAAAATATAAGGGTGTAAAGTATTTTTGATGAATAATACAAGGGGTCGAACTATAATTTTTTCATAAAAGTATTTATTTTTACTAGTTTAGGTTTTTAATTGTAGAAAAACCAACCAATCTTTTTCAAACTGTGCTTGAGAAACGTTTTCTTACAATATTTTGTTTGGTAGCTCATTAAGGTTTAGGAAATTGATAAGAATGATGTAAAATTTATACTTTGGCATCTTCCAGATTATGGGAGGATTAAAATAATCTTTTATGGTTTGGTGAAAAGTTAAAAAAAAAAAAAAAAAAAGGGATTTTCAACTTCTATTCTTAGAATAGTTTTGTAACCTTATCATTACAATGAAAAAGTTAATGCGTTGAGGAATGAACATCTCATTCCGACTCAAAACTAAGAATTTTCGAAACATTTGTATTGAAAGATATGAAATCTAGATAAATCTCCTTGGTATATACTCCTTCCGTCCAACAAAGATAGGTCTTCTTTCCAATGTTATCAAACCCGGATCGGTCTGGCCAGTTGAACGGGAACCGGTTCCCTCTCCGGTTGGTATAACCCACAAAAATCCATTCAATTCAAAAACCGTATTTTTTTGCAAAATCCAGTCAACCCGGTTAAAAAATCGGCTCTTTTTTTTTTTTTAAAAGGTGCTAAAATGACTAAAATAGTCCAAATCTTTTTAAAATCTCTTAAAGTCAAGAAGGCTAAAAAGACAAATTAGACTAAAAAAATCTCTAATAGCAAAAAGAAATCCAAGCACCTAATTTAATAATACAATATTCTTATCCTGCATTTTAAAAAATATGTATAATAAAAATTGATCAATAGTAATTTTCAATTTTCAATTTTGATTGTACAAACATATGAATTGATTGTACAAACATTTTTAAAAAATTATATTTTGAATCATTTATACCTTTTATTCTAATAAATAAATAAATAAACAAATAATATATTTATGACGTCACGGTTCAAACCGGTTGACCCTTAACTCGATAATTTTTCCAGTTCGATGAACGGTCCGGGTTTTAAAACATTGTTTCTTTCCTTTTTTGGCTATCTTAAAATGATAGTTCATTTTGAAAAGTCAAATTATATTTTCTTAACTTTCCGATATGACCCTTTATTATTCCAAGAATACCTTGACGTGACACCAAAAGCAGATGTAGAAAAAGGGTAGTTTTGGAAATAAAATATAAAAAATATTCCAAATCAATACATTAATGAGTTTTCTGAATATGCGTGTTTTTTGGAAAATGCCTATTTTTATAAGACGGAGGGAGTATATATTATTATTTATGATCGTAGAAATAAAATTAATTATGGTTAAGAGAGTGAAATAAAGATAAGGATCTTTTTAATAAATTACGGACATTAGTTAAAAAAATGAGCGGTGCTACCAGTCCCGCATATATATCCCGTCTATGCCACATCAGCAATTCAGTTAAAACACTCAACTTAGTAAAAACACTATCAATTTAGTGAAAACACTCTCAAACACAATGAAAACACTCTCAACACAATGAAAATACTCCTAACACAGTTAAAAGACAGTGAAAATACTAAAAAAATAGATAGTAAAAACACTCACAACTTAGTGAATACACTCCTAACACAGTTAAAAGACAGTGAAAACACTCCAAAGTTAGTGAAAACACTCCCAAATACAGTGAAAATATTCCCAGCACAATGAAAACGCTCCCAACACAGTTAAAAGAGTGAAAATACTAAAAAAAAATAGACAGTGAAAACACTCCCAATTCAGTGAAAACACTCTCAACATAATGGAAATGATCCCAGCACAGTTAAAAGACGGTGGAAACACTAAAACAATATACAGTGAAAACACTCTCAAACACAGTGAAAACACTCTCAACACAATGAAAACACTCCCAACACAGTTAAAAGATAGTGAAAACACTAAAAAAAAATAGATAGTGAAAACATTCTCAATTCAGTGAAAACACTCCCAACACAGTAAAAATACAGCAAAAACACTCAAAATACTTTGAAAACTCAAAAAAGAAGAAAGAAAAGAGTCAAATTCGTAGAGAAAACAAAAAAAAAAAAAAAAAAAAAAAAAAGAAAAAAAAAAGGAGTTTTCCATTCATATTTACTGTTTTTTTCCACTATTATCTTTTCACAGTAAAAGAGTCAAATTCGTTCCACTAAACAAAGTTTTAAAGTATAACAATTTTTTTTTTTTTTTTAAATTGAGTTCGTAGAGGAAAAAGAAAGAGAGTAGTGTGCTTGAGTCTGGTCGTTGCAATTCATCAGGAATCGAAGAGAAGACTTCGTCTGCTGGATGTGGAAGATCGAAGGTTGCAAGAGCATAAATTGAATAAGAAGATTATTGCTGCAACAACAATAGCAGAAATCTGGATTGTTTTTCAATTGACTGCTGGTTTTGCTTTGTTGGAATATATGTTGCACAATTAATGGTGAAAGGATAGAAAGGTGAAGAGAGAGAAAAATAAATTGACGGCTGAACCAAATTGATGATTTGAGGGTTCAAGGTTGCAGTAGAAGAGGACAGAGAGAGAGAGTGGGAGAGAATACATATTGCTTTTTCTTAAAGAACCCATGTACCTCGTGTAGGGTGCTGGACTTGCTTTTTTTAAAGGACTCATGGATCTCGTGCAAGGTGTTGGACTTGCTTTTCTATTCGGTCTTTTTTTTTTTTTTTGTGGATAAAAGTTCTTTTGCTTTTCTCAATAAGCCACATCATATAGGAAAAAAACAGGAAGAGGGTACGATATCTCTAGCATTTTCCTTAAAAAATAATACTATTTAGGCAACAAATTTTTCTAAAAGAATTGTCTATTATATGGGAAGAAGTGATGGGTAGAAATTGTATTAGGTGCTGTTGATATTCGTTTAAATATATATATATATATACACAGAAATGATCCTATCAGCATATACTGATTTTCGCGATTGTGGGATGCATATTTTGAAAAAACGACAGTTGGATTAGATACTATTCATATGTATGTCAAGCATGCCATAAACCACAGTGATTCAACGATTGGTTTTTCAAATATATCATTAAAAAATACTAAGACAATTTTCAGCGGTCAGAATTTTTTACAGTTTGTATTTTGATTTGCCACATCGAGTCACTGTGATTTTTGGCAGACTTGATATCCATAACAAGGTTATCTAATCCAACGGTCGATTTTTCAAAATATGCATCCCACAATTCCCCGTGAGCTTCATGTTGACTTTTGCAAAAGTCCGTATATGCTTACTAGATCTGGATATATATATGAAATGGATCTAGTACGCCCGTAATCCGGACGATCTGGATCACCGGTGCGCACCAAATCCTTACTATATATATATATAGTCTCGTTCCTGTGAGGACTTCCTTATATGAGGACTTGGCCTTTTTGCCAATGTAAAATGGGTCTTTAAAAAAACTGACCGTTAGATTTAATATTCTTCCTATGTATGACCGGCATGCCAAAAATTGCAGTGATCGGACCACTGATTTCTGAAATACAGACTGTGAAAAATTAAATACCTATATAATGCTTAATAGTTTGTATTTAAGAAACCATTGGTCCGATCACTGTAATTTTTGGCATGCCTGTCATACATAGAAAGAATATTAAATCCAATAGTCAGTTTTTCAAAATACCCATTTTACATTGGCAGAAAGGCCAAATCCTCATATAAGGAAGTCCTCACAGGAACGGGACTCGTATATATATATATATAGAATCGGTTCTGGTGACATATTATTCTTACCCATGGTATGTAAAACCATATATAAAACAGGTATTTTAAAAAATCGATCGTTAGATTAAATATTCCGCTTATATACATTAAGTCTGCCAAAAATCACACTTATCTGACGGCTGGTTTTTAAGATACCAACTGTGAAAAATTGTAACAGTTTTCTATAATTTTTTTATAGTTTATTTCAAAATTGTGAAATTTTTGAAAAAGTAATCATTGGGTCAAATGTGATTTTTGGCAGATATGGTGTATAAACACATCATCACATCCAGTGATTGGCTTCTCAAAAGACCTATTCCATATATGGTTTTGCAAACCATGTGTTAAACCATGGGTAAGAAATATGTGTCATTAAAACTTACCCATATATATGTATATATATACACAATTATGATCAAGTAAGGACCTCCTTACCTATCTTAGCATTAGCCCACCCCCTCTAGGAGCCATAGGATAGGTATTTTGAAAAACCGACTATTTGATTAGATAATCTACTTATACATGTTATGTCTTCCAAAAATTACAGTAATCCAACAATCAGTTTTCAAAATATAGTTCGTAAAACACTTTGACAGTATTTACTGTTAGATGCTGTAAAAATTGTTTAACAATCTATATTTTGAATATCGACGACCCAATGAAAGTGGGCTGACAATAAAATAGGTAAATACATCCTTACAACATCGGGATTATATATATGTATATATATACCATCCCGATCTAGTACACATAAGCTAACTTTCGCGAAAATCAACATGAAGCTCAGGGGGAATAATGAGATACATATTTTGAAAAATCGACCATCGGATTAGATATTCTTATTATGAATGTCACGCCTGTCAGAAATCACAGTGATTAGATGTTGGCATTTCAAAATATGGACCTTGAAAAATTCTAACCGTTGAAAATTGTCACAAATTTTCTCAGTGATATATATGAGAAACCGACCGTTGGATCACACTATAATTTTTGGCATGCGTGACATACATATACATCATATCTAATCCAATATTCAGTTTTTCAAAATATACATATCACAATTACCTATGAACTTTATGCTGATTTTTGCAAAAATCATCATGTGTTGAAAAGATTTTTATTTTTTTATTTTTTATATACATATGCTATCTTATGTAAGCATGAAACTAATAGATAATTGTGGGATGCATATTTTGAAAAATTGACTGTTGGATTAGATATTCTTCTTATGGATGTCATGCATGTTAAAAATCACAGTAATCCATTGTAAAGATCTCAAATTATAGACTGGAAAAACTGTGACAGTTGAAAATTGTCACAATTTTTCTCAGTTCCTATAAGCATATGCTAGCATGAAGCTTATAAGTAATTGTGGAATGCATATTTTAAAAAACTGACCGTTAGATTAGATAATATAAATGTCACTGCATGCCAAAAATCATAGTGATCCAACGGTCGATTTCTTAGATATATCATTGAGAAAAACTGTGATAGTTTTTAACGACCAGAATTTTTTAGTATTTATTTTGAGATGTTGACATCAGATCATAATTTTAGTAGATGTGACATATATAACAAGAGTATCTAATCTAATGGCCAATTTTTCAATATATGCATTCCACAATTACCTATGAACAAGAGTACCTAATCTAATAGCTAATTTTTCAATTTATGCATCCCACTATTACCTATGAGCTTCATGCTTATTTTTGCGCAAAAATCAGCATGCGTGCACTAGATCAAGACTCAAGTGAAAATTAGGCATTATGAAATATAAATTTCCAAAACTGAACTTCGGCTGAGTAGTTAAGTCTCTCCCTCCGGGTTCAAGCCTTGGATTCCACTTCTCAAAAATGAGGATTGACTTGGCTCATTTGTTGTTCCCTCTCCCAACTATCATCTAACCACCTAATCCTATTTAAATTTATCAACTAAACCAGAGAGGATGTTATCATAAATTCAGATATGTGAGGGGAATTTTGACGAAGCTCAATTGAGTGACTGTTAATTACCCAATATTTTATAAGGAACAATATGAATACAGATCATTTCTTTAAAAAAAAAAAAAAACAATGGAACCAGAATACAAAAATGATATGTTATGACAAGAAGTTTGAAAACAATACACGTAACAGTTCCAAGTGCAACGAATTTTTCCAATAGGCAGGCCCTCTCGGGTCTCAGTATACACATGTACATCTTATTATAATGCACGCTCATCAGGTCACCCAGTCGACGATGTTTTGGCTGCAAGATGAATGAGCGCACGCCTGTGGTAAGTGGTGCGGAGCTTCTTGTATTTCTGCACAAAAACCCCAAGATCCATCTCCCTTTCAAGTAGCTGCCTGTGCATGCCTTCAGATTCCTCCTCTGTCTTATTCATTGCCTCTGCAAACCACAAACATATCTTTCGCATCATCTTTTATCTTTCAACGTGCCTCAATAATCTCAAGGTACAAAACATGGATTATGGATTATTAATCAGTAATGATCTTGTATGGGATCCCGAATAGGATTTACATCCCGTTTCATGCACAAGGACTGTTGGATATAATTGAAGGGTATATGATTCATAAGTTTCACACAATCAAATCCAACAATCCTTGTGCACAGACCGGATGTGAATCCTACGTGTGATCCCAGATGAGATCATTTTCGTAATAACTATTGCCTCTTGTGAAGCTTCAAATTATTGTTTTTAAAGTGGTTTACACGTGCTACACCCATGCTTGCTACCTCACCTTATTATCCCTCATACTTCCTTTAAGTAATCCATTAGTTACAGGGCATTACAGTAGTGAATATAATGGAAAGTGGATTTCATCATGGTGGTTGAGTTGGCCAAAAGTCTGAGTTGTTGATTAATATGTTATCCATGTTTCCACTGTCACATTAAAAGCATAATCCCCACTCCACTCCACCCCTAAAAGGAAAACTGAGACACTTTCCTACACCCATACAGAAAGAAAATAAAATAAAATTGCACAGGACTTAATTACTGTCTACTAATACTATTTATTTTAATAATTTACCTTGAAGCCTGTGAAGAAGGGATGCAGGGGAATAGAAATTCAAGGTCTCTTCTTTCTGTTTCTCAAGCTCATTCAATCTCTCCTGAGCGGCAGCCAACTCAGTTGTCCGAATAATTCTGCACTGTGATAACAAAAACAGAAAAATGAAAGAAATTATACTATCACAAATCCAATTCCAAGCTTCAAGTGAAAGAGTGAAAGACAACCTCACCTGATTCCGGAGCTCCATTATGCGTGGTTCATTTTCCAAGTTCTCCCCTGCTTGCAAAACATTATTTAGAATCTGTCTCCCCGTGTATAGTTTAAATGCCTATAGAAATATGTCAAATATAGTTTAAGAAGATAAGGCAAGAACTCACTGGCAAGCTGCAAAGTTTCTTTCCGTAGTTCATCTCTTAACTGATAGGAGATATTAAAAAAGCCAAAAGAAATTGTCAGAAATGCATGGCAAAACCAACTTTTAGAAACAAGACAAATGCAAAATGAGTCTGTTATTCTTGTAAAAGATACAATATTAATATAAATATTTTAAAAATGGAAACACATGTAGTACTCAATACTCATATTGAAACAGGTGGAAAACAAAAAAGCCACGTACACCACCAATAGATTACAGCCACGCTATTTGTTCCAGAACTGTTCTTATACTACCCCAGTTCCAATCCTATCTCCAAAAGGAGGGCTTTCCCCAACCCACATTCACAACCATGCAGAAATTTTTTTTCCTCTCTGTATTTAGAATTCTGAGCCTCTGCTTGTCCCCACTTTCACAAACTTCTAAAGGGCCAAGGATTTCATATTACCCTCGATTGACCATGTTGGAATCATCACAAACATGTCAATGACACTGTCACAGCATCAGATTCCTTGGCGAAGGAAAATTCTGCATACCTTAATGCTTACATGTAACCCCATCCCATCAAAGCCGAAAGTCAGTGATAGGGGTAAGCCGCCAGTCTAGATAAATAGTAGCTGTTAAGGTCCTCTCTTCTTCTTTTTAAGGAGGGAAAAAACAAAAGCAAGAGTTTGGCAGTGTATCAGATCTCCCTATTACTACTATGAATTTAACCATCTCGTTTGATGCCACGGCCAAACAATTCTAGTTTGTGATACAAGTGGACCACAGTCAAAGACTATTTATGGTGAATTATATAGTGAACCTTTTTATTTTTGGTACACAATTATATAGGGCCCGTTTGGGATAGCTTTTATTTATGCTTATGAAGCAGAAGAAAAGAAGCAGAAGTCTATTTAGGCAGAAGTAGAAATCAGTTGTGCTTGGAAACTGTACTTTAAAAGTGTTGTTGACACTAAAAGTGCTTTTCTGTCTGTTTGGATATTATCTGAAAGAGTTGCTTATAATCGTGAAATGACACTATTACCCTTGCAGAATACTTATTTATTTTACTACTTGGCAATAAAATTTTAAATAAGCTTATTTATAAATAAAATTATAAATAATAAATAATATAAATGATAAAATTATTTATAATAAATAATTTTATTAAAGGGCAATATTGATATTTACATATTATTTTTTGAAGAGGCATCAAGGTTGGGACAAGGGCAGAATATTTTTTGTCATGGTTCATTCTTAAAGGGCAATAT
>JAESVK010000087.1:0-19491 GCA_017140935.1 Hamamelis virginiana | reverse complement strand
GTTGGATGTTGTCTAAATTGTTTAAATGTCTGTATTTTAAAAACCAACCGTTGGATCATTGTGATTTTTGGCAGACATGTCGTACATATAAAGATTATCTAATCCAATGGTCAATTTTTTAAAAATACCTATCCTAGTGAAAGTGTCCTTACGATAAGAGCGTAAAGACGTCCTTACAGGATCGGTTATATATATATATATATATATATAGTCCCATTCTGGTGCCTTATATGAGGATTTGGCCTTTTGGCCAATGTAAAATGGGTATTTTTAAAAACCGACCGTTGGATTGAATATTCTCCCTATGTATGATAGGCATGCCATAAATCACAGTGATCCGACTGTCGGTTTCGGAAATACAAACTGTTAAGCGTTATATATGTACTTATTTTTTCACGGTCTATAAATCAGAAACCAACGGTTAGATCACTGTGATTTTTGGCATGTCTGTCATACATAGGGAGAATATTCTATCTTTCAAAATACCCATTTTTCATTGGCCAAAAGGCCAAATCCTCATTTAAGGAAGTACGCATAGGAATATGACCCTATATATATATATTTTAAAAAATAGGGCCCTGAAAGGTGCAACTATCATAGCAAAGAGAACCTAACTCACTGTCAACAAGCCCCATACATTAAGTATATGATTTTAGTAACTTGTTGGGAGATATGAAATAAAGAAAAAATAGGGAGTACTTAAATATTTTACATGCAAATTTTGTTCGGAAGGGAATATAATATTGCAACCCTTTTAAGCTCTCTCTACATATCATATTTTTCTCTTCCAAAAATATCCATGGACAAATTTACCATCAAGGACATTAATTTTAAAAAATTTAACTAACTCCATGAAAATTTAGTCTTTACACCCAATCTTCCCTCCTCATTTTATTCTCCTTACCTATTCCCTCTAAACCCTACTTATCCCTTTAACCTTTGAGAAGGTGCTTTTTGGCAAAGCTTTTTGCATTTTTTTTTCTTTTGCGCAGAATCGTGACACGTTCGGTAGTTACCAAAACATAAACATTTTAAAAATATTCAGTGGAAACCAATTGAACATATTGAAAATATCCGGTGGCTTCCACTGGACATTTTGATTATGTTCGGTTGGATGCATCTCCGAACATAATGAAAATGTTCCTCCGGTTGGATGCATCTTTGAACATAATGAATATGTTCATCCATTACCCACCAAACAGTGAAAAAAAAAAAAGAAGAAAAAGAAAAAAAAAAAGGTAAAATCCTTAAAAAAATGGTGATTTTTTTTTTTGTTTTGTTGCACTGTTCGGTGGGTAATAAAAGAATATTTTCATTATGTTTAGAGATTCATCCTAGTGGATGCCAAAATATTCGGTTGACTTCCATTGAATATTTTCAATATGGAGAACCAAATATTTTCAATATGTTTGATTGGCTTTAATGTTCGGTTTTGCAAACTACTGAACAATGCCGCGATTTTGCAAAAAGCTTAGAGAAAAAAAAACATCTTCTCAGTGCTCTTACCCACTTAAACCTCCATTTTTTTGAAATTAGTGAGTATACAAATGAAGTATAGGGGTTGCAATATACCCTCCCATATTTTTTAATCAATATGTAGTAGCTCCCATTTTAAGGACTTGTTTAGGGCTCCAAGATTTCAAGGTTGGCCCTAATGCCATGCTAAATCAACTGCTAAAATCTCGTGTTTTTGTTATATGTAAGATTGGGTTTTTTAACATAGTTTGGGAAGTTTGTAGATGTCCTTGAAAAACATAAAAATTAAGAATGAGTGATTCTATTTACACCACAAAAATTACTCCCTACACCTACTTTCTCTTTACACCTACAACCAAAATTTAAAATTTTATTTATTTATTTATTTTTTCCTTCTTCTCTTTACACCTACATGATACCAAAAATAACCTTAAACCCAACCGACCTTAAAATTACTAACTCTCTACACCCCACTTCCCACCCACAAAGATCTGCATAAAAAAACCTCTATTGAAACACCTGAAAAGATCAAACATCATAATTAAGCAACCGAAATTGGAGGACTAACCAAAAACAAACATACTAAGCAAATATAAGGATATCAAACAATGGTGTTAGCCTATGGCTTCAATCAAACATTATTGTATGGTTTTAATGATAACAAACATTATCTTGTGTTTCTAATATTTTGCATTTTAGTATAAATTTGCAATATAGGAACCAAGATGATGATGAGGTAAGCTAAGCTCAAAGCACAATTTGGAAGATCTTGAAAGCTAAGCTCAAGTGGATCAATTGCATAATCCCTAAGGAACATGGACCAAAGAGTTATAACATTGTTAATGTTCAAGAATGAAGCCAAGCACAAGGTTTAAAGACTCATTTATGAAGATTTTGTATTTGTCCTTGTGCGAGAGTGTTGGAATGTATTTGGAAATCTTTTTATATAGTTGAACTTTCTTGGTTCATGACCTTGACCTTGTTGGACCTTAGGATTTATCTTGTCACTTTCTTAGAAAGGTTCCTTAACTACCATGTTGGGTGGCTCAAGCCTTTTTTTTTTTCCCTTAGTTTTATTCAAACTTGTTTAAATATTTTTTTTAGGCAAAATTATCTTGTTCGTTCGAACAAGGCTAGCCATACGAACGAGACGAGGCCAAGAAATCTCTGTTAGATGCTGGACCCCTCCTGTTCGACCGAGACTGATGGCCGTTTGAACAAAGAGTAATTTTATGCACAACTGATAGTTTAATGGCTAGCCTATTCGAACGAAGATCTAGAAAAAAAAGCACATAACGACTAGTTTTGAACTCCCAATGGCCATATTGACCTTTAAGCCTATATATACTCATCTTTGGGGTGTTGTTTGGACTAATAATCATATACAAACATATTACAACTTAGTATTCATCAATCTCATGTGAATTAGCCAAAAGATCAACAATCTCTCTTGAGCCAACTAGTTTAATCTTTGAGAGATATTAGTGTGAGTTTTATTTGTACTCATATACTCTTTGAGGAGCTTCATTGTACACAAATCTTCATTGTGAATTTTGTTGAGCAAGAGTTAGGCAATAACCCTTGTGAAACGGAGTGAGGTGGTGCTCCTTGGTTGTTTTGATTTGATCTCCACTAGAAGTGGGATTGGATTTTTCTATCTTAACCCAGAAAGAAGGAGGATAGTGCGAAGGTTTCTTCGCCTTTAAGAAGATTGTGGTAGTAAATTGAATCCTTAAGCGGAGATCTTAAGGCGTAGGTATAGGTGGAGTCCGAACTATATTAAAATTTTTGTGTTTGATTTCCCTATCCCTCAACTCTTGCAACTTATATTTGTTTACTTATTCCAATTTTAATATAAATTGCATTTGTGTTGATTAGTTTTTAAATTCCATATAATTGTTCAAAGTTTGCCTTAGACCCTATTCACCTCATTATAGGGTCATTGGTTGGGACAACAAATGGGAGGATATATATTGGTGGGTGTTGAAAGAAATTTAGTTTTGTTTATTGATATAATTATATACTTGATAGTAATTTTGTAATGGAATAAAATTACAATAAAGATTTTTATTAATTGATCGATGGGTGTAGAGAGAAGTTTTGTGTGTGTGTGCGCGCGTGCGTGCGCCAATAGAATCACCCAATAAGAAGAGGGTTATGTTAGCTTTATGGCTACCCTCATAACCTTCTTCGTCAAGGTTTTGATGATAACAAACACATCTTGTTAATTTGCTAATGAGTTTGTCTAGTAATGCATGTTTTATGTGAAATTTAATTAGCATGAAGGCATCCAAAGCAAACTAATGAGGCAATTCAAGGAAGCCAAAGCTCAAACATGAATTGGGAAGATCGTTAAAGCTTAGCTCAAATGGATTTGTTGCATATTCATTAAGGAGCATGGAGGAAAGAGTATTGGCATTGATGATATTCAAGGATGAAGCCAAACACAATGATTGAAGACTTATTTGTGAAGACTTTGTAATAATTCTTGTATAAGAGTATTAGGATTTATTTATATAAATCTCTCTATCTGGTTGAACTTTATTGGCTCATATGACCTTGACCTTGTTCGACTTTAAGACCTTTGATCCTTATTGGTAATATTTATTAAAGGTGCCTAAATTGAAGTACTAGTTTGACCATAGGTGATTCATATAGGTTCACATCATACCTTTGGACTTATTGGAACTTTATTAAACCTTAAAATGGTACTTAAAATCTCTCAATTTTAGTGAGAATGTCCATTTGCCTTAATGCACACAATTTGGATCTTTATTAGACAAAATCTATGATTTTCTGGTAAGGCTATTCGAACGGGCTTGGAAGGCTATTCGAACAGAAGACCCTGTTGGAATGGGACAGTAGCTGTGCATTGGGACTTTTAGCCGTTTGAACGAGAATTGAGATTTTACTAAGGCCATTCGTACCGGGCCTCGGGCTGTTTGAACAGTAGACTATGATTTGAACTATAACGACTAGTTTGTTCGGGCTCTTAGGTCGTTCGAATAGTGGATGTAGAAAAAGCCTGTAACGGCTAGTTTATGCTTTCCAACCATTATATTTGTTCCTAAGTCTATATTTACTCATATTTTGGGTCTTGAATGGGTTAATGATCATACACAAACATACTCAAACTTAGTATACATCATTTTTATGTAAATCAAACCTTAGTTTCATAATTCTCTCTTGAACTAACTAGTTCTATCTTTTAGAGATATTAGTGTGAGCTTTTATTGTACATCATCTACTCTTTGAGGAGTTCTTCTTTGTACACATGCAACTCATTGTAATAATCTTGTGAGTTAGTGTTGGTGAAACCCTTGAAGAGCTTGGAGCTTGTTAGTCAAGTTCAAGCTTACGAAGAAGAGTTTGGTACTCTTAATTTATTGATTGGCAAGGATAGTGTAAATGTTTTGATATTGAACCTAGAAAAAGATTGGGTTTTTCTATCATGAATGACCCGAAAGAAGGATAATGTATGTAAGTGTTCGATCTTCATCTTGAAGAGAGATCGATAGTGGATTGGAATCCTCGAGCGGAGCTCGAGGCATGGATGTAGGCGGAATCTGAACCACTTTAAAATCATTGTGATTGGTTTCTCTATCCTTTAACTCTTGCAATTTATATTTGGTTATTTGTGCTTATTGCTATATAAATTACATTAGTATAATTAGTTTTTAAATTTCGTATAATTGTTAATATTTTGCCTTAGACCCTATTCCCCCCCTCTAGGATGACTCTTTAGGACAACAAGTTAAACCATATGTTTTATGCAAATGGGCTTTTGTGTTATTTTAGCTAGCTATTCTTTTAACATGATTGGTCATTTGTTCCAATTGGGGATCTAATTGTAATTTTCAAAAGTAAAAGAGGTCTATTTGCAATTGTCATATACTATAGATTTACGTAAATAATATTTAATTCAAACTACTTCAGATGACTTGAAACCAATATGGGCTGGGAACCTAACTTGCTGAAACTTAACTATATGCATAATATAAGATAGTTTTATTAGCACTCCATTTTTATTAGTTATAATTTGAAGTGTAAAAACTTAAAAATTGAGTACTACAAGCCAAAGTTCTTGGTGATGAAGATGTAAGCCGCGTAAAATGCATAAGCTCCAAGTAGTACGGCTAAGCCCAGGAAGATTTTTTTAGATTTTAAATTTAAAAAATATTTTAAAATAATTTTAATATAAATGATAAAGTAATAGACAAATTTTATGAATTGAATAAATAAATATTACTCAAGATAAACATCCTATTATAGAAAAAGGAATAAATTGCATATTAAATGTAACTTTATTTTCATAACGCTTCCATTTTCTTAATCAGAAGTCACAAAACCTCTATTTGATACAAGCCAATTCCTGAACACCAACCACTAGCCGACATCACCTATTCCTCACCATTTTTCAGTTTGCTTTTTGGCAAGTGTCCTATAAAGAGAGAAATGGCTGCAACAAGTGGTGTAAAAGGGAACATGAGCTCAGTGGTTCATGTCTCTCCCTTTCTGGGATGAGGTTTCGGATTCCATTCCTCATAGATGAGGTTCTTGACCCATTTTGTTGCCTCCCTCCCCATTAACAACTAATCACTATCTCTATTGATGTATATCTTCTGGTAAAAAAAAAAAAAGGTTTAGAAGGAGAATGAGAAGCATGGAATTAAGAAGAAATTTTTGTTTCCATTCACGTCACATTCTATTATCTTCTTTTTCCCTTGCTTTCTCTAGCATATTTGATTTGATATGATTTTTAGTCTGTTTTTTCATGTGTGATGAGTTATGGTCCTTGTGAATGGTCCCCGAATAAGATGACTAGAAAAAGGCTAAACTTTTCACAAAAATGACATCAATATTAATTTCTTTCATTTGTTTTTGTTGGGTGTATGTGCAAGTGTTCATGCATCACATATAGCACATATACAATAGATATATCGGGTTAGGAAGGTCACTAACCTTAATGCGGAATAAACCCGATGCGGATGCCAACGTCCTGTTATTACGAGCCTCTGTGCACGTTCCTCTATCCTCACAGTCTAGAGAATAACCACAGCGAGCTATTCTCAATCCGTTCACAAACCCAAGTCCAAGGAGCTCCAATAGTGATTCTCCAAGAAAGAGTTCTAGTGAGAGAGTGAGAGAGAGTTCTAGTAGGGAGAACACACGTCCACACCAATGTGTTGGCTGCTTCCTTATAATAATAAGGGAGTTATACTTCATATGGGACTCACCCCATCATCCCTATCTAATAGGATTAGCGTCTATTTTAAATAAGGGACTTATCTCTATCCCATCCAAATGGGAATTCAAATCAGGTTGGACCTCCTGCCCACAATGGGCGGATATGGATTGGGCTTAAGCCCAGTCCAAAAGTCTAACAGCTCCTACTCGCCCATAACGGGCAAATCATCTCAATTAACTCACTTACTCATCTTTTCATACAGGAAATGGGCCGTGCGACATTGCGAGAAGAAACGAACAACGACGGGAGTATAGTTATTAAGCCACCACCAAGGCTAACAAAAATACATCACCCAAAGGCTACTTGCATATGTCCTAGATAATTTCTTCAACACCAAATCAAGTATTCTCAATCCCTCATAGCGAGCAATACTTAATCTCACAATATATCAAGTGTTTAACAACTTATATTGAACACAAAGTCGACATAAGCGCTGGCCAGCTTATAAACTCAGGACATGGTGCATCAGTAAATTAATCTTCCCTAAAAACTCACGCCAATTCAATTAAACTCAATTGCTTTCCTAGATATGTCCCATGTGGCTGTATAAATCATAGCCCTTAGGAAGCATGCTAAAGTAGCAACATCGAGCATCCTCTTCATGACTGAGCCTTAGGTCATAAGGACATAGATTAGATCCCTCAAGATCTCAATGGCTCACACAGTGTGGAGAAGGGATCATCCAGCACTCCCATTTCTCATCAGCATTAAGCACATACAGTATGACATGTATGTTATGGTGTTAACTCATGTAAATGAGCATGTCACTATCAAAATAACACCATACAGAAGGATGTCTAGTCGCTACAAAAGCGCCAACTTCACACCTAGCCATCTCAGGCTTCATAGAATCGTGGAAAGAATTATATGAACGATTCACAAAGAATCTCATTTTAGTCATAACTAAGGCGACTTTCAATAAGTGGAATCTTAGCTCTCCACATGAGCGCCATAGATTCTTTTGTCTCATTTTGCTCGCTGCTTAAGCGTTAAGGTGAATTACCTGTTGGAGTAGGTGAATTATAGTATGATGACATGTACTAAGAATAATATGCACACAAGAATAATTATCTTTAGAGTAAATCACAATAAAACTCAATAAGTAATTAATAATAATAATAATGTCAAATACAACTCATAAAGGTGTCAAATCCTACCAATCCCATATTACCAACATGAGACTGAAACACATCTCTAGCAATAAACTTAGTCAAGGGGTCAGCCACCATGCTTCCGGTGGAAATGTGTTTCATGACCATCTCACCCCGCACAACCACTTCCCGAATAAAATGGTACTTGATATCAATGTGCTTAGACTTCCCGTGGTATTTAGGATCCTTTGCATACGCCAAGGCTGTAGTACTATCAGAATACAAGATTGCAGCCTCCTCAGAATGTGCTATAAACCTAGGCTATGCAAAAATCTCCTCAACTAGACAGCTTCCTGTACAGCTGCTGCACGTGCCATATACTCAGACTCCATCGTAGATAAAGAAACACAGGTTTGCTTCTTGTTGCACCAAGATACAGTGCCGCCTCCAAGAATAAACGCATAACCCGATGTGGATTTGCGTCCATCTCTATCACCGGCCCAATCAGCATAATTGTATCCCTTGAGCCTCAAGTCACCCCTATGGAAACATAAGGCATAGTCTGTTGTTCCTCGGAGGTATCAAAAAATCCTCTTCACTGCTGCTCAATGCGCAGGTCCTGGGTTACTTTGGTAACGGCTTATGATGCTGACTGCAAAGCATATGTCTGGCCTTGTGCATAACATGGCGTACATAAAACTCCCAACTGCCTCAGCATATGGCATTGTGGACTTGCGTTTCTTTTCCTCATCTGTTTTAGGACATTGGTCCAAGCACAAAGCACTCCCCTTCTCAACAGGGGTGTCAATAGGTTTGGAGTTCTCCATGCGAAATCGTTTAAGAATCTTCTTTGTGTAAGTCCCTTGAGACAAACCAGGAAGCTTCTTAGAACGGTATCTAACAATCTGAACTCCCAGCACAAAATTTGCTTCACCCATGTCCTTCATCTCAAAAGTAGAGGACAACCACTTCTTAGTGGCGATAATAGAGTCCATATCATTTCCTGCTATGAGGATGTCGTCAATATACAAAGACAAGATGAGCACACTTTTCTTTAACGCTTCAGATACACACAATGGTCCTCTTCAATCATCTCAAAACCGTAAGAGGTAATTGAGTTATGAAATCTGAAATACCACTGTCTAGATGACTGCTTGAGACCATAAATGAAACGTTTGAGCTTGCATACTTTGTGCTCTTGTCCCCTGACTTCAAAACCCATAGGTTGAGTCATGTAGATCTCTTCATCTAGTTCTCCATTAAGAAATGCGATCTTAACATCCATTTGAAAAAGCTCTAAACCCATTTGTGCGACAATAGCTAGGACAAGGCGAAGGCAATCCTCACAACAGGAGAAAATGCCTCATCATAATCTATACCCTCTTGTTGGGTAAACCCTTTCGCCAGACGTGCCTTGTACTTGTCAATTAATCCATCTGCCTTGCGCTTAACTTTCAGAACCCATATGTTTCCGATAACTTTGCGCCCAGGTAGAAGATCAACCAACTCCCATACGAAGTTCTTGTCCATGGAACTTAACTCATCCTGCATTGCAGCCATCCACTCTCCCTTAACAAGTGAAGAGAGCGCTTCTCGATAAGAAGGCTCATCTTCCCCTTTAGTAGCACAAAGTAGAGCATCCCCTCAATCTCAAAATGACGACGAGGAATGTTACCTCTCTTACTACGGCGCGACTCAAGAGGTTCAGGAAGTACTAATAGAACACTCCCACTAGTCTGAGGATGACTCCCACTCTCTCTAGCGATATCAGGAACTAATTCCCCTCTGCTTGAAGATAGTGGTACATCACTCAGTTCATCCAACTCATAGTGGTCTAAACCCTCATTGGCATCCCTTATGTTAGGGAAATCACTCTAAATGAAATCAACATCGCGCGACCTCAGTCATTCCCCCATCAGGATGCTCACCAAACATCACATAGCCCTTCGAGCCTTCAGGATATCTTATAAAGATATGATTTCTGGCTCTAGGACCTAGCTTCCTATACTTATGGTTAGCGTTGTGAACATACCCGGCTGATCCCCATGGACGTAAATGCCCCAAATTAGGCTTTTCACCATGCCACAGCTCATAGGGAGTTGAGGAAACAGACTGTGAAGACACTTTATTCAGGATATAGGCAGTAGTCAGGAGAGCATCCGCCCAAAAAGATATAGGGAGGTTGGTCTGTGCCATTATCGATCTAGTCATATCTAGAAGAGTTTTATTCCTCCTTTCTGCAACACCATTTTGTTGCGGGGTGCGAGGAATAGTGAGATGTCTTAGGATCCCTTTTTCCTCACAAAACTCCTTACATTGATCAGACAAATACTCGCGTCCGCGATCAGTCCTAAAGGTTTTTAAGCCTTTTTCATGCTTGTTCTCAACCTCTGCCATAAAGTACTTGAATCAATTAAATTCTTCATGGCGGTGAGAGCGCAAATAGACATAACCGTATCGCGTATAATCATTGATCGGTGTGAGAAAATAAGAGGCCCTATGACGTGCCTTTTTATTCATTAGCCCGCAAATGTCCGAATGGACAAGCTCAATAGGTTGAGTAGCTCTCTTTGCGTTTCCAAAAGACTTTCTACAGGCTTTGCCTGCTAGGAATGGTTCACATAAGTGTAGATTGATTTTGGTGAGTGAGCCTAAAAGGCTTTCTCTAGCCAATCGAGTCATTCTATCCCTTCCTATGTGACCCAGCCTAGCATGCCAAGTTGTAGAATCAATATTACTATTATCAATCACATAAGATGATGCAGAATTAACAGATGAGTAACAAGAAACATCTAAATTTAATTTAATAAAACCATCCACAAATGATCCATGTCCAAAAAATATTCCATTCGCATAAATAACCAAACCATTATTCGAAAATTCAAAAGAAAAACCATAACTAATCAAAGCAATAACTGATAACAGATTATGCTGGATCCCAAGGACATGAAGTACGTCATGAAGAAACATAGTGCAACCGGAGCGCAAGTGAAGTTGGTACGAACCAACTCCAATAGCATCCTCACTGGTACCATTTCCCACGAACATCTTGTGGGTACCTCTAGGAACACAGCGATAATCTACACACCCCACCCGATCTCGGGCCACATGTTTTGTTGCTCCTGTATCTACAATCCAATCAGGGAGAGTATGAGCGACTAAGACATGTGAACATACACATATGTTGTTTAAAGTGAGTGAGTTTGTTACCTTCTTCGGCTCAGTGCAATCATGAGCGATGTGCCTTTTTTTTTGGCAGTTAAAGCATTTGACGTTCTTTCCACTGTGCTTGCCTCTGCGACACTTGTTTTTCCTTTGGGGCGCACTATTGCAGCTTCCTCCATTATTTCCCTTTTGTTTAGGCACATTGCTGTCTCTTCTCTTGCTCTTAGACCCACTAGTCTTGTGCGGATTGGCTCCAGCGAGAAGAGCTTGAGCATTTTGGTTCGCCACGATGCGTTCCGCCTCTAACTCCACATGCCGAGAGATATCTTTGAAATTCTTGATATTCTTGTTGTGAGTGAGGATCTACTTCATGTGCAGCCAAGAATCTGGAAGTGACCTGATTAAAGCCAGGACCTGCTGCTCATCAGTAAGGACATTCCCCGCAGCATTTAGGTCTCAAATCATGCTGGACATCCCCCTAAGATGCCCAATCATCGATACCTTGAGATCCTTACGATGGGTCTCAAATTTTAGTACCAAGCTCCTAATCCTGGTGACAGACATGCCGCCGAAAGTGAATCTCAGTTGTTCCCACATGGCCATGCCAGTAAGGAAGTTCTCATACTCCCCTATCAGGTCATCGTGCATGCTATTCAACATAATGTAGTGACAATGACGATCCTTATTTGTCCAGGCTTCAAAAGCCTCAAGGTCATGAGCCTGAGTGCCCGCACCTTCAATAGGTGCCACCATCGTAGTGGTCAAATAATTGGTAAGGTCATGTTCAGTAAGGAAGAAATCCATTTTTCTACGCCACATATCGTAGTTTGTGTTATCTAACTTATTAGATTGGTTTAATTCGGCTGACATGATTTTGGTTGTCATAGCTACATTGATAATACGCAAGGTTGACATTAATATTAATCGCATATTATTTTATCTTGTTCGGAATTCAATTTAGAATCATTATCCCTTCCTACTCATTAAAATCGAAAAATCGCATATCTCCTAATCATCTCCCAATTGAGTAGGATGGGAATATAATTATAAATTAATTTCTGAACAAAATTTCTCATGAAATTAATCACATCCATATCCACAAGACATAAAAATAAAATAGAGGGACCCACTAAGGGTACCAAATGGATATCTCATTGAGCCTATGCTAAAACAAGTTTATAAACATAGCAGGCGGCGCGCAAACACATCCTTTTACATGGCTTCCCAAAAATATAAATTACATATCCATAAAATTACATCCCATGAGAAATCCTATTACAAATGATCTACAAATATCATAAATAAATAAGGATGCCACGCCATGAACTATGTAAGGGAACTTATTTTATCAATTATAATTAAACAAACATAAGCTCATAAAAAAAGTTATCCATTTCAAGATTCTATCCATCTCCTAAACTAATATGCTAACACATAAACATATAAGATGTCATTTGATGGATAGAATAATACACTCAACTCATGTAGAAGTGATAGAAAAGTCTCACAAACCATGGCGGATTAAATTAAATATTGGTGGCAACAAGATTTCCCAATATTTCCATAGAAATTAAACCAAATATTTAATTAAGTTGATTTTAGAGGCAATATCTAAAGAAATTACATTGTACATGCCTCCCAATGGTCACAAATACTCCCAAGAATGTATAAAAAAGCTATAATAAGGTTCTGGAATTTTTCAGAATTAAAATAAATAAAAATAGAATTTTTTATTTAATTTTTAAAGCTCATATTAAAAGGTATTAATTATGAAAAATATCTAGAGACTCATATTTTTGACACCTCCAGCCTAGAACAATCCCAAAATATCCCAAAAAAATTCATAAAAAATTTCAGAATTTTTGGTTAAACCAGTGGGCCCCACTTGCTCAAAATAGCATTTCATAAAGGCATTTTTTAATCAAAAAATTAAAATAAATATTTCTGTAAATCCAAAAAAAAATTAAAAATGCCGAAAAAATAGAAAATTCAATTTTAAGCACACTGCAAAAAAGGGGAACAAAATCGGAGTCCAAACGAGCCGTCACGCGCCCCCACTCGCGAGTAGGCGTGGCTGTAGTGGATAACAGCTCGGTCAGCGCCACGTCAGCCGACACGCCAGCCTCCACGGAAGCGCATTCATCGTCAGCTAACCCGTTGACCTTTGGCCCGACCCGGTTTTAACCCAAATCGTTGACCCGACCAGACCCGGTCAACCTGCCACGTCAGCATGATGTCAGCCGCCCTCGTCAGCTATAACGTCATTGCTTCGTGGCCCTGCCGCGCGAGTCAGAACGCGCCACGTGGCAGGGTTGTTTTAATTTTTCTTGCTTAGCGATTTACCCACCCGTGACGGAGAGTGGGGTCCACGCGCTGCCTTCCCGACCTTCGTTGGTCACCGGACCACCTTTATTTCGCATCGTCTCTGCCTCCTGAGCACGATGGTGGGGTTCGTTTGGCCAATCGAGGTCACAAAGTGGGGCATTGCACCACCACAACCCATTCTCGCTACTGGGATTGGTTTTAGGGTTACTGTTCATTGTTCTTATTTATCCCCGGTTCGCCTCCGCGCACCCTTGCGCAAGGTAAACTTCCCGAGGTTATTCCCGGAGCTACAGACATCCATTTGACGCCCATGAGGTACCGTTGCGAAGCTTGTGCGACGTAGTTTCTTAATAAATTAATTAGATAATTTAAATGCGTTTTCTCTCAATCCGTCCGTCCAAATTCGTTCAAATTTGACAAGGGCTATCCTCATACATGTAAGAATACATCCATGCCATTATTTTTGAAAAAACAAGTAATTTTTTCGACCCAAAAATGGACCCTAGAGAGAAAACGTGAACCAGCATATATAGGCGAATCAACAGGCCTCACACGGCTCTGATACCACTGTTGGGTGTATGTGCACGTGTTCATGCATCACATATAGCACATATACAATAGATATATCGGGTTAGGAAGGTCACTAACCTTAATGCGGAATAAACCCGATGTGGATGCTAACGTCCTGTTTTTACGAGCCTCTGTACACGTTTCTCTGTCCTCGCAGTCTAGAGAATAACCACAGCGAGCTATTCCCAATTCGTTCACAAAACCACGTCCAAGGAGCTCCAATGGTGATTCTCCAAGAGAGAGTTCTAGTGAGAGAGTGAGATAGAGTTCTAGTAGGGAGAACACACGTCCACACCAATGTGTTGGCTGCTCCCTTATAATAATAAGGGAGTTATACTTCATATGGGACTCATCCCATTATCCCTATCTAATAGGATTAGATTTTATTTTAAATAAGAGACTTATCCCTATCCCATCCAAATGAGAATTCAAATCAGGTTGGACCTCCTACCCACAATGAGCGGATATGGATTGGGCCAAAGCCCAGTCCAAAAGTCTAACAGTTTTATTAGACTTCGGTGAGGTGTATGCCTCAGCTTGCAAAAGGTGTGTTTGGGACGAACGATCTGCTATTGGAAGTACACCTTACGGGAGTCTCGTCCAAATTTTTACGCTCAAAGGCATTTCATGCTTGCCTCACCCTGAGGTCTTAGGATGCATTTTTCAAAACTTTGCTACAAGCATCACCCATATTATATTCCTCCCCGATTAGGCAGCCACAATAAAGTCCAAAGAAAGCACGTTAAATGACTAAGGGAAATCTCATCACATCATGGGTTGTTTTTTCAATAATATGTTTTTATGTCACCTTAATTTAAACCCAAAAATAATTTAGTATTTACCTTTAAACTAGATTGGAATTTCTATTTTCCACACCAAAATTTACTGCATCTAATCAAATAAATGTTGAGCAAAGCACAGGTAGTAAACAAGCTCAATTAGACTCAAGAAACCGCTTAATTAGACTTAAGTTTCTATGTTTCACAACAAAATCACACTCCGGATGGAAGTCTAAAATTGACCATCAGATCACTTTCACTTCACGTTTCCTTCATTTTTGAAAGAGGAGAGAGTGTAGTAGAGAAAAATGGAAGAAGTGAGAGACAGAGAGCAGCAGAGAGAAAGAGGGAGAAAAAGAGATAGGACAAAGGGCAGGGACTGAGCTAAGGGGAGGCCACTTGCCCCCTCTTAAATTTTGCAAAAAAAAAAAAAAAAAAAAAAAGAAGAAGAAAAAATTTCTATATATATTTAGTAAATGTAAGAGTGCCCCCTCTTCAAATTTTATTTTTATCCCTTTAAGCTCTTATTTTATAAATCTTAGCCACCTAATTTATAATTCCGCTCCTTCAAATAGTCATTAAACCATTGGTCATTTTATTTGAGGTATGAACTTAAAATTTGGCCTTAATTAGTAGTTTTAAGAGTATTTATCATTCTATCGGTCTCTAATTTAAGATTCAATTTGTAGAAAGTGTAGTCCATTGATTTTAATTTACATAATTAAAATTGGAGTTTAAGTACTTGCAATAAAACTAAATTTACGAAATTTAATAAGTTGGCTATGTTCAAAGAGGAGAATAATATAAAATGTCAAATCTAGAACATGTACCAATTCTAAATTCATAGAAAAGTATATATATAAATTTGCCTCAGGGGTGCTGCCCTCGAATCCCCACACAATTGTTAATTAATCAAAATAGTGCCCCAACTGAAGCAAATTTCTGGCTCCATCCTTGGGAAGGAGGAGAGAAAAAGAGAGGAGAAATCGAAGCCATTCACATAAAATCTTCCTCAATTTCGAGCTTCCCTGGAGATCGAAGCCAATGAATGTTGTGGAGCTCTTAGCATTAGATTTTCACTGAAGTGTCTGCATTAGATCTGGGGTTCGCCAGAGAAGTTCATTGCCGTTGATCTGTAATGCACCGATATGTTAGCAGACCTAGCCGATCTTTTTTCTATTTTTTTTGTCATGTCGATGCTGGTCGATCTGCAATGCTGGGGACATTTTATGAGTTTTTAGGGCAGGCCAACAACATTCTTTAGAATATTCCCAACGTTTTCATCAACCTTCGTCGTCATCGGTGCTTGTATCTAATCGGATGATTGATAGCGGCAACCGATGCCTACGGAGTTTCAATGGCAGATCGCCTCTTCTTCAACGATCTTCATTCTTCTTCTTCTTCTTCCAGTGGGTGATCATCACTGGTGAGGGAAATATATGCAATTTTCTGATCGTAGTGAAAGTTAGTACTATGTCCATGGAGTTTGCATCTAATAGTTAGTCAATTGGCAGAGTCTGTTTATCTTTCTGCATTATATTTATTTCAACCATAGTGCATAAAATTTGGGGAAGCTCAAAGGAGCAAAGAAGGAATATTGCAATAAAATTGGCACAAAATTGTTTCACTAGTTATGAAACCTTTTCCTTGATTTTCACTGGTATTGGAAATTGGATTTCTTATGACTTATTGCCTGTTTGCATCGGATGGTATATCATAGCTATTTGTTCCTCTCTCTCTACTCCTTCTCTTTTTATACTCTCTCTCTAGTTCTCTGTATAAGATTTCAAGAAGCAACTATAAATGGTCATTGTTAGTTAGTTTGATTTTGATATCTGCATCTAAGTGGGAATATTCCTATAGATTGATGATCTAAGCAACACACAGAGTTAGTCACCTTAAAATGCAGCGAAAAGTGAAAATTCATTAAAAAAAATGTGGTAAAAAGTCAGGAAAAAAATGCAATGAAAATTCTAAAACATTTGTAGTGAAATTCAGTATTAGTGCAATGAAATCATTAAAAAAAAAATGTAGTGAAATTTAATACCAGTACGTGCAGTGAAATTTTCCAAAAGTTCATCGAAAAGGGTAAATATGATATTTTAAAAAATTAATTTTAATTTGTAAGATTGCATGCATTAAAAATCCCTAAACATAACTTATGGCATTAAAAATCCTTAAGGAGTCTTGACTCCTGAAATAGGACAAAAATCCCAAAAATTGACATGTAAAATGGCAATTTTAAGAACTTATTTTGGACTACTCGCAACAGTAATGACTAATGGAGAATCCAAAGCCAGACCCCACTACAAATAATGGCTATTGCCAAGAGTATCTTTTTTATTTTAACAACTATCTTTTTACAAAGCTATCCTTTTTTCTTTTTTTTTTTTGTAGAGATATTAAGAACATTAGATGGAGCAGTGCTACAGAGCTTGTCAACTTTTTCCGTTTATACTCCCGTCTAGATATTTAAGTGCCACATCAACATAGTGAAAATGCACTTAATCCACATATTTAAGTGACACGTCAGCACAATAAAAATATTCCATCATAGTGAAAACACCCAAACTCAATAAAAAAACTCAAATTCAGTGAAAACACTTTTACTATTTTTTTTTTCCCTGAGCACAGTTAAAGAAAATAGTTTTTTACTTTTTTTTTTTTACGAGCACAGTAACAAAAAATTGTTTTTACTGTCTTTTTTTATGAGCACAGTGAAGAAGTTAGTTTTTTATTAAAATTTTTATGAGCACAGTAAAAAAAATTTATTTTTTTGTCTTTTTTTATGAGCACAATGGAAGAAGTTAGTTTTTTACTGTCTCTTTTTTATTAACACAATAAAAAAATTTGTTTTTGTTGTCTTTTTTTATGAGCACAATAAAGCAGAAGAAGAAGAACCTCACACAGTCCGACGAAGGAAATCTGGCGTGAGTTGAGGTTCGGGAACGGCGTTGCTGCTGCAAATTCAATCTCCTCTCTCTCCGGTCCAAGTCAGTCACGACTCTGACGCCCACTTTCCGGCCATGGCAGCTCCCCTCGTACAGTATGGCGAAGGAAATCAGGACATGGTAGCTCCCCTCGCACAGTCCGACGATGGAATCTCTCTCTGCTTCTCTCTCCTTTGGAAGTCACTTTTTCCTTCTCTCTCTTTCCTCTTTTTGATGTATAAATTCCATCACATTGCCACACAAGATGGAAAATACTTGTACGGGAAGTTTGAAGGGGAGAAATAGCATTTTCCCGTTAGATAATACAAAAAATTGAAACTACTAATTAATATTTAACATACTAACAATGTGTGTCGAACCTGAGAACTAAAACACCCACAGCCCCACCCCAAATTCGCCCACTGGGCTAGCTCCAGCCTCCAATTGGTCCAATATATGAAATAAAAGTGCATATAAACAGGGTTGTGCTAGCTAGCTAGTCAGGTTCCAAGCAAATATTGGAGCTCGAGTAGTTTGTATATATTTATTCCTTTCTTCATAACTCAAAAACATAACATTAACGAAAAAGATGAAACAGGTTATAAATTATAAATCTCTCAACTTCTTTCAGAATTTGTCATTTTCTTCATCTGTGTAGGGAGAAGAATATATAATTTGTAAATAACTTTTATTCATTACATTAAGAAGCAGTAAATTTCTTTCAGAGATCTTCCTCAATGTCCCTCCTATCTTCAAATTTCATGAATTTTGCTCTACATTTTCCCTTGCAGTATTTCTTCCATTTATACTCTAGGAATAATTTGGTGATCGAGTAATATTGCCCACCATTTGTAGAGAAACACAGGGTTGATCCACCGGAACCTACACAAATTAAAAATAAAATAAAAATGAAGGCAGAAATCATGTGCTAATTAGTGAGGATTTGTATGCTTTGATTGGATAAAAAACAAAATCCTTGAAATGAAGGGCATCAAATATGGTTGGATGATTTCGGGAAAAAAAAATCGTTGGATGAGGTATGAATTATGATTATTGTGATCACGGTGTTCTTCTATCATTGTTGAAGTGTTATTATAATAAATATGAAGTGAAACTTATTTTATAGTACCAATAATTGCAGTGAAGGCATGAAGTGAATTTTTAAAAACTATATATTCCATGGATCAATTGTGTGTGTGTGTCTATATATATATATGGTTTACATTTGATGAAGCCTAAATGCACGGGTAAAAGCATCTCAAATGGGCTCCTATTTGAGGTAGCCATTGCCAAATTTGGAAGTCATGGAAAAAAATGGCACTCTTAGTGCCATGCATCCATGTATATTAATTATATGGCTCCTAAATTTTCCGCAATAGCCATCTTCTCCCAAATAGATTTCCTTCCAATTTAAAACTCATTGAAACACAATAGTACCCAATATGGGAGGAGCTCCCATTTTGGCATTGCAACACTTCCAAATATGGAATTGTGAGGCTCAAATGATCGAGAACTCCCAAATGGAGATGTTCGATCTAAGTTTACACATGCAGAGCTAGTCCAATGCATCAATCAAAGGAGGAGCCAAATCCATTTTTTTCTCTTGCAAGGACCATCCACCAGATTAGTTTCGGCCAATCCTGGTGGCTGATATGTTATCTCGTTGGATTTGATCAATAAAATCTAATTGGTAATTACTAGCTTGGTTGCAAGGCCGGGGAGAAAAAGTAGAGAGAGAGAGAGAGAGAAAGCGCAAAAAAAAACTCTTAAAAAGTATTGGAAATCTTAATTCTACCGTAACTAGCCAAAAAAATGACTTTGGTCGGAGGTCAAAAATTGCTTTAGCATAGGAGATATTCCTAGAGGCTCTAAATTATGTAAATAGGGGATCTTGCATTAATATTCTG
>JAESVK010000072.1:213627-234414 GCA_017140935.1 Hamamelis virginiana | reverse complement strand
CCCCCCTTTTGGGGCAACTTTCTCTTTAGGATAATCTAGGATTTTGTATTTTCTTGGCATTTTCTTGGGATCCAAACACCATCAAATCTCTTCTAAAAGCCCTACGATCGAACTATGTGGTGGAGAAGCGTTCAAGCATCGCCGATCTACTGCATGGTCGGCTAGGTCTCTTGGTGATGGGGCTTGGAGAAGGATTTGGGTGAGGTTTTTAGTCACCATTTTGTAATTAATGCTATTAAATGTTGGGATACACTTGTATTTGAGGACCTTGTTTATGAATCGTTTTATCTTGCAATGTATTAGTTTTCTGTGATTACTTTTTCATTCAAATACAAGTGGTATTTACTTTAATGAATGATTGAGTTAGTGATGATTTGATTGTTAGCATAGGTTATGCATTATTGTTAAATATTGATAGT
Source organism: Hamamelis virginiana (assembly GCA_017140935.1). NCBI lineage: Eukaryota > Viridiplantae > Streptophyta > Magnoliopsida > Saxifragales > Hamamelidaceae > Hamamelis > Hamamelis virginiana. The sequence goes on along the minus strand of JAESVK010000072.1, from coordinate 233,995 downwards.
CTATGGCTTATGATTAATCATTATATATTTGATCATTCATATCTTTTAGGTTAACCTAATCTTGTAGTTTAGGTTTTCCATTATCCCACATTTCAATGGCATTTCCTATTACAAATGGCACTTACTCGCCCTAATCCAATCCAACCCCGTTACCATTCTCCATTTTCACTTTTCATTTTAATATAGTTTACTTGCGTTCTTAATTACCAATTAGGAAACCAATCAACCAATCCAATCTTTGAAATCAACTCTCTCTATATTAGAATTCTTTTAAGCTACCTATTTGAATCAACCACCGTTCTCTGTGGACGACCCGCACTCACCCTGACTCTACGAATTGAGGTTAAATATTTGTTGAGTGTGGTTTTATAAATCTTTTAAATCTTGGCGCGTGGCGAGGAATTAACCTCCCTCGCCGTGGCGCGACCACATTGCACTTCAAAATCCTCATAGGTCCAAGGAAATCCACGACTACTTATCATTCTCATGGCCAAAGCTCTTCTAGGGCTCCCAGAAGTTCCAAGGGGAAGGGAAAGATGACTGAAGAAGTTCCAAGACAAGCTCGTTCAATCGAACCTTACTCGGAACTCTTCTTCACTCAAGAATGCGAGAAACTCTACATTAAGCACATTGACACCCGAACCATCATTATGGGTAAAAGCATTCCTAAAAACTTTCTCAATGAATATTTTCCTTTTATTTATGCAAAATTTCGGGATTTAAATTGGTTAACTTTGATTGAATTAGCTAGACCTACCTCTCCATCCCTTGTTAGACATTTATATGCAAATCTGAGTGTAGCTCCATAAATTCTTATGTCAAAAGAGTTCAAATCATTTTTGATAAAGAAAATCTTGCCAATCTTTTAAACTTTCCTATTGGCAATATGAAATGGTTTTTACCTGAAAATCACCCCATCAAAAGTGACAATTTTCCTTTCTTGGATGTACTTAGGCTCATTTGTGGAAATCCTGACATGTCAATAAATGATTTCAATCACACCTCCTCTCAACTCACTCTTGATTCCAGAGTTATTGATTTCATCATTGCACACAATATCATGCCCAAATCTGGTAGTTACACTTATGTCTCTGATTGGCATGTTTTTAAATATAGGCTGTGTTAAATTCTGAACCTATAAACATTGCTCATCTTATTATTGATCAAATTCATACCTGTGCAACCATTCATACCTTTGCAATACCATACGGAATGTTATTGTCTCAAATTTTCTCTATGTTTGGTGTGGATGACTTATCGGAACCGGACATTATTACTAATGATCCTTCAAAGGATTCCAATACCTTTTGTGAAACCACCTTAATCAAAATGGGATACAAGTGGCTTCATGATCAGATTAGATGGATTATGAACAATGAAAAGGTTAATAGGCGAAGAAGAATGGTGGATCCTCCTCAAGAACAAAAAAGTACCTCAAGAACCTCAAAGCCAAAACCCCTATGATCGCATCATATCTCACTTTGAGCATTTCGCTATGGGCATTCATGAGCGTCTTGATAGCTATAATAAGAAATTTGATGGCCTTGATCAGCGTTTTACCTTCCTTGAACAGCACTACAGTGAGCAATCTCGTGACATTCGACAAATCAAGGAAAAGCTACAAATTGAGGACCCAACTGAGGATGCACCTATGGAAGCTCAAATGGACCCTCCTCTTGATCCGGCATTTGATCCCGCCAACTTTATTTAGTTGTTTATATTTCCTTCTAGTTACATGTTTAAAACAATGTTATTTTCGGTTAACATTTAGCTTATGTTTTTAATCTTTTAGTCTTTCAATTATAACATTTGCTAACTTTTTGGATTAAGTGTTTTAAATTATCCCTTTGTGGCCTAAACACTTGATTGTGACATTTGGTTATTGAATATCCTTTTATGATAATGTTTATGCCATATTGTTTAAATGACATGTGATTAACACTTGTTATATTCTTTCAATGACATATTATTTGGTTGAATATTGAGATATCCATTATGACTAATTGTGAATGGACTTGATTTGGCATTCTTATGTGCATATCCTATTATGAAGTGTTAAACCTCATTGGAAGCTTATTTTTTGGAATTCTGATGGTTTAACTTTCTCTCTTTGAATCTCTTAGTTCTACCTTCTGCTTAATAAAAAATCATCTTCTTTTATAAATTGTTTTGGGGTTGTAAAAAGATTACTTAAAATTTAGTAATCACATTTTATGCCCTCTTGACATGTTTATATTGGAATGATATGCTTCATATTGGTATAACAAATGATATTTGGATCTTTTGGATGAATTATAACTTGTCTAGCTTGGTTAATATTGAGAAATTGATATCCTCACTTTGCAATCTTGATAAGATAAGTTAAACCTTGTTAAAATTTTGTATATGCCTTACTGGTTTAACTTGCTCTGTGTTTGGACATTATCTTGTGAAAGCTACTTGTCATCTACTTGAAATTGTCTATAATATGCTCCTCCATGGACCCCTAGTGAATGGCATATTATTTGGGATAATCTTGTGTGGTGAATTATTGATGGTATTTTACAAGATTCATTTGTCATATAAATTGTTTTCATATCTTTTATATTGAATCTTGTTTATCAACTTCCCTTAAACTCAACTATTGATATATTTGGAAGTTTGATATTCTAAGTTTGTGGTTCAACTTGTTTAAATTTTGAGAACTATCTTTTAGGTTGAACTTATGCTTTGAAAGAACCTTTATATTGCTTAATTTTTAGCCAATAGGCTTGCTTACACTTATCATGACATTTGCTTGTCTATCCTTCTAAAAATTGAGCCTTTTCTTTGAAACATTCTTTGGAAAACCCAGGGTTGGGTTATATGGCTGGTTAAGTATTGAAAATTTGATATTGTTAGCCTTATAGCTTCAATCCATATTTGTTTAATGATTTTGATGATAACAAACATTGTATTATGTAAGAACCTAGAATTTTAAATAGCTAATTTTGTGCTTAAATGTTAAATTAGTAGATTAATTGTTAATTGAAATGTGTTTATGTGTTAATTATTAGCCGATAATGAGATATTTGAAATGTTGTGATTGTATTATTGAAATGTGTGGGAAGTGTAGATTATTATAGAAGGTTATTTTTATGAAAATGAGGGTGTTTAGAAGTAGAAATAACTTGATTTATATAAAAGGTTTTGTGAAATTACCAAAAGGTTTTAAACAATTCAAATAAGGACATTTGTGTCCTGATTTCATTTGAAATTGGATAAGTACCCACCGTTTAACAACTCTTCTACTACCTTCGAGAGAGTTGGAGAAATTGAGAGCCGAGAGTGAGAGAGAGAGAGAGAACAGCTGGGGACAACCAATTCTTGCCGGATTTTTCATCGGAATTCAGTTTTGAAAGTGTTTAAAGGTGAGTTTATGTTTATGTGTTAAGTTTTCTTATTGTAATTCTCGGATTCAAAGGTTATGGATGTTTAATTATGAGTTTTGAATATGGATTTTATGTTTAAATGATGTTTTTGGATTGGGTTCATGATGAAAATGGGTTTTTTATTGGAGTTTGAAGTTGTTAAAGCTTGTATGGTTTGTAGTTTTGAGTTTATGGGTTTTTGGATTTGGTTCAAAATGAATCTTTGAAATTAATCAATTGTTTTGAGTAATTCTTGTGAATTTTATGTCTTTGAAGCTTGTTTTGATGATTTTGAAGGTTTGGAATTGATGTATAATGATTTGGTAAGGTTTTGAAAAGCTTGATGCTCGTTAATGGCGGTTCTACAGGTGCTTAGTCGACTACTGATGTCAAATCATGTTTTAGGATTGCTGGTAGTACATTAGTCGACTAATATTATGTGCCTAGTCGACTAACCGAACATTAGTCGACTAATGCTAGATGTTTAGTCGACTAACCAAAAATTAGCTCTCGGGAATTTTTCACACCCTGTAACTTCTAGTCGACTAACAAAGTTGACCTAGTCGACTAACTAAGTCCTAGTCGACTAACAAACCTTTGTCTAGTCGACTAAGGCAGTCCAAGTTTGTATATTTCATATTTTTGTTTAAATTTCTTCATTTGTATTCATTTTGAGTAATCTTTATATGCATAGAAGCTTGTGAGACTTAATTGATGCATATTTAAAGGCTTTCATGACATTGTTTTTATAAAGTGAGTTATTAATGTTTAATTATGCATAATTGTTGTCGTTCATTATTAATTCCTCTTAATTGTGGTTGATAGGTGACTCGCAGAGCTAGTACCGTCTCCAAAAAATTGTATTTAGTTCAACAATACAGGTAGGGAAACTTATGATTCTTGTCATAAACGATTATACTTGTATGTTTGTGATAAGATGGAATTAAATTGAAAGGCTTATGTATTATGATTTCATTATTGGATGACATTTATTGTTATGAAACGCATTTCATTATTGATTGAAATTTCGCAATCATGTTAGAACCTGGACTTTGGGGCAGTACTAGCTTTTGAATTATGGAAAATGGAGAAATAAGTCGAAAAGTGATGCAATGTGATGAAACGTGATCAAAGAATTGTTATGTGATTTGTTTCAAGGATTGTTTAAAAAGCAGTACTTGCCTAGGTGGAAGTGAAAGGGGCTATATCGTGGTCGTCTAGGCTGAAGAGATGTTGTAAGGCCTAAGACTGGATCTTTCTATAGCGCTGCTTTGCTCACCTATTGGTTGTTGAACCACCTCGAGAAACTTAGAATGGACATGAAAGTTATTTTACTTTGCATTGCATTTTGTTGTGAATTGAAAGTGGATTGTGATTGTGTTAAGATTATACAGTATAGTTGTTATAATGAGGTTGTACGTTTTCCTACTGAGCTTCGTCTGTTAGCTCACCCTTGCTTAATTGCAATCCCCCAGGTGAACGTGTCTAACCTAGCTGCATGGAGACAGGATTTGGAGGCACATGTTTAAAATTTTGAGGAATGTCTGTACATTCAAATTACACAATCCCTGTACCTCTTGTTAAATTTATACTTGTAAATGTTGTATAGTTAAGTTTTATTTTGTTTATCCTATAAGCCAGGGTTGTTGGCTTATTTTGTTTTCCTTTTTAATCGTTAAGGGCATTTGAATGACATGGCATATGCACACCTTTGTGGGTTTCTTTTGAGTTTATTAATATAATTCAAATTGTTTCATCTCATTCTTGGTCTATTCCAATATAATGCATAATATCGTCATAGAACAGGTTTGGGACGTCACATATTATGTTTATGCATATACTTAGTTGAACATCTTGATATATGTCAAACCTCTTTAATGGACTTTTGGCTAACCCTTTTGAATGGATAAATTCGCTATCTATATTAAACATTTGATTATCTTATGATTCTTGTATATCCGTCATAATACATTCATACTTACAAGAAACAAGATTTAAGCCATTCAATGAAGAAGATTCAACATTGCTTGAAGCACCCTTGAAGCTCATGCACTCTAATTGTACCTTATGTGAATATGAATAGTCATTTATTCACTAAGGACCTTGAAGAGAACCATTCAAAGATGAAGTCTTGCTCAAGCCATTCTCAAGCCAATCACAAAGCCTAGCACAAGATTTGAAGATTTTCATGAAGACTTTATTTTTATCTTGTGTGAGTGATTAGGACTTAAATTTGTAAATCTCTCAATTAGACTTGAACTACATTGGCTTAAAAGACTATGACCTCTTAGACCTTGTTTTTAATTTGGGAAAATCATTTTGATTGGTCAAAAATGTTTTAAAGCTTAGTGGGCTATTTTGAAATCATATTGTAGCCTAAGGTTCATGAAAAATGCATTATGGCCTAGCCTAGTCGACTAAACCATCCTTGATAGTCGATTAAGACAATTGGCAGTAAGCATATTTTATGAAATCCTTAGCTAGTCGACTAACCCCTTGATACTAGTCGACTAATCGTGCCCAGTTTTTCAAATGCTCTGATTTTTTTTTTTTTTTTGGATAAGCAATAAAATATTATTAAAAGAAAGAAAAAAGGAACAAATTACACACTGAGAATTTCAACAGAAATTCCCCAGTTATCACACATCTCACGGTTTCTAGGATTATCCTCCATATTTTTAAAGCTCAAAATCCTACACCTAACATCAAAAATTATACGATGAATAATAGAATTAGAGGGAGAATAAGTATTCTCATGAACTCTGTGGTTTCTCTCTCTCCAGATATGATAAATAGTGGCCGCCCACCCCAGCTTTTTGACAATTGAGGGAAACTTCTTTTGCTTTAAGGATGAAACAGCCCAAATAAGCTCATTGCCCCAGACTCTAGGAGTACGCTTGATATTGCAAAGGAGAAGAATTGCTTGCCAGATCTTAGCTGTAAAGCTACATTGGAAGAACAAATGATTTTTGGTTTCAGTATTTCTCCTACAAAAAATACAAGTTGCATCATCAACAATACCCCATTGCAACAGTTTGTCCATAGTGGAAAGTCTATTCATGATAGCAAGCCAGAGAATAAATCTATGCCTTTTGAAGGCATCAGAGAACCAAACACAACCATCCCAATCCACAGTGGGAATCCGACCTCTTATTTTCTCCCAAGCAGAAGCAATAGAAAACATACCACTATTCGAAATTTGCCAATGCACCTTATCTTCTCTGGACACGTTAGGAGGGGCCATCTCCACCAGCATCTGTCTTAACTCAATATGCTCAATTGAATTAGACATTGGCCAGTTCCAGTCCTCCCCATTAATGATAACATCCACCTTGGCATGACTAGACAAGCCAGCATCATAAATTATGTGAGTTCCAAAAAACTGAGAAATAGGACCACACAGTAACCAGTTATCATACCACAGAAAAGATTTTTTTTCCATTACCTATCTTATGGACAATAAGGTTAGTCGACTAGGTCATAAGGTTAGTCGACTAGGTCAAAGTTCCCTTCTTTTTAATAGTGTATTTAAAATACTCTAGTCGACTAACTTATTAGTCTTAGTCAACTAAGTATGCTCTACAGCAAATAATGGCTAGTTTTTGCAAACCAAACGGCTATATTTTTGTCCCTAACAGCCATATTTTCTTGAGAGCTTATAAATACCATTTGATTGAGTCTTGTATGACTAGAGAATCATATTGCATAATATTGAAACACACTCATACTCAAATCATCTTGTTTACATCATATTTGTGTGATTCACCTCAAAAGAATCATTCTCTCTTAAGCCAATATTAGTTCACATCTTTGACAGATATCAGTGAGAGCTCATATTTGTACTCATTTACTCTTGAAGGAGTTGTTCTTTGTACACAGAAATCATCTTGTATCACTTGTGAGATTTAAGGGTCTTGTGAAACTCTTGTGGGTGAGAATCTACCAGCTTTGAAAGTAGATTGTGGGTGAGTGTCTTCAACCTTTGAAAGAAGACTATTGTAAAGGATTCTCCACCTTGAAGGAGTGATCCATAGTGGATTGTGGAATCCTCAAGACAGAGATCTTGAGGCATGGATGTAGACAGAGATCGAACCAAGTTAAAATCCTTGTGTTTGAACCTCTCTAACTCTATCTCTTGCTTTACATTTTATACTTGTTATAATTGTTATTTTGAGATTCATACTCATCTTCTTTCATTTCCAATTAAGTTTATTAATTTATTTATCTTCCGCTAATTTTTATTGGACCAAAATTTTTTTTGGTGATTATTTTTTAAAGTTTGATATACTCTATTCAACCTTCCCTTCTAGAGTATTATGGGCCAACAGATATGCATTTCACCAAGCTTTATTTTAGATTTGGGGAGTCTGTGGGAGGACCATTACGCTACGTAGTATTGCATTTGCATTTAGGCCTGCCAGAGACCTAACTTTTGAGGTAGGAATATTTATATTCTTACTATGCTAGTAATGGATACTTTAGGGTTGTCACCCATATTATGAATTCTGAGAACCCTACTTACAAACTACTGATGCATATATCATACTGTTTATATGATTACATTTGGTAAGAATATGCAAGCATGCCATCTTGTGTTATGATGTGATGATGGTATGCCATGATTTATTTATGTTTATTTTATGGTTGAATTGGATATGGATTGGTTATGTGATGAATGGACAAAGAGTGACTATTCCTCTTTGGGCCTTAGTAACCCAATTGGAGAAAAAGGTTGTTGAGAAAGATCACCAAAAGGTTGTTCCTAACAATATTTACTCTTATGTTCCTTGGAAACTATGAGGTTTTGAAATGGTAGGATCTTATATAATTAGATCCACCATTTCGTTTCATGGAGATCATTCTATTACAGTCTTTCAGGTAAAGTGCCCAACTTTTATAATTGATTGTGAGACATCCCAAGTAACAAGAAAATATGATTTAAATCTCCTATATTTTCATATATTTAAATCACACATTATTACTCAAGGATTACCATTCATCTCATGAATTATGTATGCCATGTTTTTTAATTGAAAATGTAATAAATACTATTCATTAACTTAAACGAAAGTCATTCAAATGGTTTTGAAGGCATGCAATACTAACACTATCAAAGTTATGAATATAGAGAAAGAAATGAGGAAAAGGATAATATCTTAAAATTCATTATGGTCTATTTTCCAGTAATCGCAAACATTTGTTTTTTAAAAGACATTTAATAATATTTAAAAGTGAATCTTATATTAAGTCTAAAAGAAGTTTGTAAAGATTATAATGTAGTACATAAAGAAAGTTTAACTACACAACATAAATTAGTAATATTATTTTCTGACTAATAGTTAGGGAAACTTGTCTGGGGAGTTATTGTCTATTTTGTGTGTCTTAGGAGCAATGTTTTAAAACCCCGACCGTTCATCAAACCGAAAAAGTTACCGGGTTAAGAATCAACCGGTTCAATCGTCGTGTCAACCGGGTTGAACCATGACGCCATAAATATATTATTTTATTTATTTATTAGAATAAAAGCTGTAAATGATTCAAAATATAATTTTTTTTTTTTTAAATGTTTGTACAATCAATTCATATATGTGAATTTATGTACAGTCATCAAAATTGAAAATTGATAATTACTATTGATCAATCTTTATTATATATATTTTTTAAAATGCAAGATAAGAATTTTGTATTATGCTTGGGTTTCTTTTTGCTATTGGGGATCTTTTTAGACTAATTTATCCTTTTAGCATTCTTTGCATAAGAGATTTTAAAAAGATTGGGACTATTTTAATCATTTTAGCACCAAAAAAAAAAACCGCCGATTCTTTTAACTGGGTTAACCGGTTCAACCGTCGGGTTGACCGGGTTTTGCAAAAGAGAGTGGCTATTGAATTAAATGGGTTTTTGTAGGTTAAACCGCCGGGCCGGTCCGAGTTTGAAAACATTGCTTAGGAGATGGAGAAAGAAGTGGAAAAAGAAAGGCCCAAGAACTAGAAAGTGGAATTTGAAAGTAGAAACAAATACTCCATATTATTTAAGATCCATATTATTTAAGAGCAGTGCTATGGATACCGTAGTGCTTTCTCGTTTTACACTCCCGTCCATATATTTAAGTGCCACATCAACATAGTAAAAATGGATCAGTCCACATATTTAAGTGCAACATCAACACAGTAAAAATACTCTATCACGGTGAAAACACCCAAACTTAGTAAAAATACCCAAATTCATTGTCTTTTATTTTTAATGTCCTAATATTTTCACCGTCTTTTTTTTATTAGCACAGAAAAAAAAAAATAATGTTACTATCTTTTTTTTTAGCACAGTAAAAAAAAAAAAAAAAAAAAAAAAAAGTTTTTTACTTTCTTTTTCATTGTGTTTTTGCTATGTCTCTTTCATGTGCATTTTCAGTGTCTTGTTTTTATTAGCACTATCAAAAAACATTAGTTTTTACTGTCTTCTTTTAATAGCATAGAAAAACAAAATTTACTGTCATTTTTCTGAGTACAGTAAAAAAAAAAAAGGTTTTTCCACAGTTTTTTTTATAAGCATAGTGAAGAAGAAGAAGAGAGAGAGAATGCACATAAAAAAAGTTTTTTACTGTATTTTTTTACTGTATTTTTTCCATACTCACGACTATGGTTGGACTGTGTATATCGCGAGCAATGTACTCAATCTCTTCAACCTCACTCCTCATTGCTACAATTAGCCACTAACATCCAAAATCAGCCACCAACTCACGATCTACAGATAAATCAGTTCGCAGGTGACCAGTGAAGAAGATGATCGGCATCGAAGCACGATTTACAGACAAAATCAGTTCGCCGAAAGAAAATGATCCTCACCGAGAAGGCCAGTGTGGTGATGATCCTCCTCCTCTCTCTCTCTCTATCTCTCTCTCTTGATGTCTCTCTTCCCTCTTGTCATTCACTCTCACAAGACGGGAAGAAAAAACGGGATGATAGTACAGGATCTTCAGCATTTTCCATTATTTAAAGATAAAATGAAACAAAATGGGTAATTACATTAAGAGTTGCAAAAGAAGTTATTGGAGAATTAAACATAACCGACATATGAGTAAACTTGGTAGTGGAATGAGGAAGTTCAAACAACAATTTTAAAACAATGAATGTTGATTATATATGATTTAGTTTGATGGACTAAATTGTTTAATAAAATATTGAAGACTAAAAGAATGCCCGAAGAAGGGGAAAGAAGGAATATGATGCCTGTGTAAGAATAAATGTGATATTCAAAACCGCACTAATTACTCATATGATGAAACTTATGAAGAGAGGTATTGAATAAAAATTAAAACATTAGACTACAATGTCAGAAAGTCAATTTATTTTTATGTTAAAAAGATCAACCGTGGACTTAGAAGATGATTGATAGAAAAGGGCAAAATAAAGGATCTTTTATAGTCTTTATTGAATTAGAAGACACAACGCAAATCACACAACTATAAAACTGCACTTCAACAACACAAAATTTGCTCGATTACTTCTTTTATACCAGGTCAGAATACTCAGAACTTTCTCTTGCCTTCAATCTACATGAACAAAGCATTTCAGACTTGAAATTCCACCTCTCTGTCCTTATCACTAGTAACACTGATAATGGGTTGATCCTCAGCGACAGCTTCCATGGGATCTTCATCAATATTGACATTTTGATCGTCTGCATAAGCTTGGGAGCTCACCACCTGACCCGCTAAGTCTTTATGTTTCAGATTGCCTGTAAAGTAAAAGTTGAATGTTAAATGTGAAGTTTGGGCAAAAATCCAGACAAGCCAATTAAACGGTGATGGTCAACAGTCAAGTAACATTAAATGCAAAACAATACAGATATAAAACAAAAGCTAACTATTAATACAACGGACGCTACTCTTCTACAATGGCCTACTCCAACATCATAACCACTCCTAGGAAAGAGTAAACGAGAGGCACTGAAATAAGCAGAGGCTGGACCGGACATTGATGAAGTCCTGTCAACAGGTTCTCAAATAACCCAAAGTCATCAGCAAATCCGAATAATCATTTTTATCACATATTTGTTTATTTGATGATTCCACTAAAGTTAAAAGAAAGGTTCCGAACTTAGTTCCAAAGTCTTCTACCAAAAAAAAAAAAAAAATTCTACAACCAGAATCATACAAAGTTTGGAAAAATATCGTGAAATAAACTGGAAAAAAAGATTGATCTGGAGTGGAGTAATGCATGTTGGGGATTAGAGAAAGCAAACGTTGTCATTGTGGACTTATTTTTGTAATAACTGGGGAATGAAGCAAATGAATGAGGAATTATTAGCATCACTCGTGATTTATGAATGTCAAAGATTATTCATTGCTATTCTTAAAATGATGGAAGTAAAAGTTTTCATTATAAATTCAGAGCTTGTTTAAAATAAATAATAATAAAAAAATTCAGAGAATAAAGAGACCATGATGTATTACATACCCATCCAAAAAGTGCATCCACTTGATGTAGCATGGAGGAGAGCCTTAACACGGAACAAGAAACGTTCCATAGATCTCTTTGTAGAGGGAATTTTGGTGGTGATTACTGTTTGCTTCAAGCCCTTCCATAAGAATAAAAAATTACGTATGTGTATGCAAAATAGTCTCAAAAACAGATTTGAAAACAGATTTGAATATGCTTGACTGACCTTTGCTTCAGAACATAGGAACTGTATTGTTCTTGTTGCCTTCTGAAGCTCTTTCACCTGAGTAATATAAGGCATAAGTAGAACTAAACTCCAACCTTAAGGATGGTGCATGTGACCAACCATATCATAAGAAAATTGATTCATCTGATCTTACCAACTGCATTACAGGCTCACTATGCCTCTGAAAGTGGGTCTCGAGGAAGTCAAAAACTGGAGAACATTTTGATTTCAGTACCCTAAGAAACCATACCTAAGATCACAAAGCATGCCAAGAGTAATGCATATACCTTTCAGAAAAGAATCAACAAACTTCCCACCATACTTCACAGCCATTGCATGCACTGTCACCTGTATCATCATTTAACATGTAAACAGTTTCTTGCTCTAATAGTGTGTCAGCTTTAAAAGCTTAATTGAAACCAAAATAAATAAATAAATAAAATTTGAAAAGGAAAAGTTCATTCTTCTGTCTGGTAACCTACCTTGTCATGAGTCCTGCACATGTTGACTAATGATACAACCACATTCACAGATTGCTGTAATTTAATCAAAAGCTTTTCTACGGTTTCAAGTTGAACACCAGCTCCGGGCTTCTCTAAAAGACCAACTTCCTTACCCTAATCAGATGAGAGGAAAGAATAACCATACTTGTTGGCCAAGAGGATATTCACTGGTTCATATAGTCTTTGAAGGATGTAAAATTAATTACTTACCAACTTGTATAGAATTGCAAGGTTCTCTTCATGCTGCACATAAAATCTCCTTTTGTACACATATTCTTCAAGAAATAATATACTAAAATGTAAAATGGGACCATTTAAGATGCCTTACCAGTGCCCGGTACCATACAACAAATGTTGTGGAACAGAGAGTCGGGAAGCCATGACAATCATATTTCTCCATTGTTTTGCCAAAAAGCACCTAAGACAGAAAGGGTATTCTTAAATTTTTTGGAGGGCCTATTTCAGAAAGATCCAAACTGGACGAGCAGGTTCAAAATTATTCATGAATGGTCCAAGCATAACAAATTTCTGGCTTTCTTGTCCTTACAATCATTATTATTATCATTATTATTACTACTACTATTATAGTATTATTTGAATAAAAACCCGTATTTAAAGGAAGTTCTTTGGAAGTTGGAACCCGCACAACTCCTTGTTAACCAAACACAATTCCAGTAATTTGGATGAAGAATTGTATTACAGTTTTCCTATGTCCCGAACAATCTCTAAAGGTTGAGATGCAATCATAATAAGAAGAAAGTTATAGTTGGTTCACAGTTTTAAAAAATAAACCCTGTGCAAAAATCATTTGGAACTATATGCACCTGAGGCAAGATTGAGCAGGCAAGTTCATCCAGCAAATCGGACTTGGATTCACTATTTTCCAAGTAAATGTGCAGAATCTTGTGTACTATTTCTCCCTACAAAACAGGAAAGATTAAAAATATCCAGATCAGAATATAAAAATATACAACAGACTCGATGATAAAAATTAGTTTGTGTTCAAGTCTGGAAAACATAATGCAAATGGTCTCACTTTGCTCTTCCATCCATTCTCAATATTTTCATCTTCCCAGTTACGCGTTAGAAGTTTCTGAGCAGAAGTTGCCAGTCTGTTGCGCAACGTAGGAAGGACTCCTTGAATGCTTCCTGTGTGCATGTTTTTAGCATTTCCCTCTATCAACTTATCAAAGAACTTTTGGACTGAGGTTACAACTGATTCTAAAGTAAGTAGAGCTTCTGACGCCAGCATAAAAGAGAGAGAATATGCTGCAGGAGTGGATGTTATCAATTCAGTAAGAAACCATTGAAACTATCAATAAACACTGCAAATCGCCAGCAGAAAACACTGGAGTAACATACCTATATCTAAGAGATCTTCCACAAATGAAAAGGCACCACAGTATAGATATTCTATATTCCCAGGTGAAGGGATTGGTTTTATGCCTGAAAAAATACAATCCGGTATTTTGTTGGGCTGGAAGACTTCAAGCAGATCTGAGAGGACCAATCTGTCTGTCTCAATACCAGGAAGGTTTAGCATCTGTCCTAAGGGAACAGAATGAAAAAGTTATTAGTTTAGTATTTTGAAAAAGGCTTCCCCTCCAAATAACCTGTTATATGTGGGTTAAAGAGAGAGAGAGAGTAAAAGGCTTACCTTACTGAAACAACAAAGTATTTCTTTAAAGACTGAAGTAGAAACTGAAGATTTTGAAAGCACAAGATCTGGTATATCTGGATTTCCAGCAGAAGCACACTGAAAATTCCAATGTTCTTCACATGTTTCAGCCCCTACAAGTATTTGTTTTAAGATATTTAGAATCTACAAGCACTTCTATAAAGTTTATCCAACCAAACTTGCTGCTACTATCTTACCTTCTTTCAGAATATAAACTACAGCTTCAAAATGTTTCTTAAGACTTGGAAGCAGTGATCTAATTTTACTCAAGAATTCATTCACTGTAACCCTGTTGAGACCAGCTGGAGCACTCGAGCATCTGGCATGATTTTGTTTGCTGGGAGGAGTGAAGTAATCTAGCTTGTAGTGAAGATCACGTAGAACGTACAAATGTAGGGGTAACTAAAAAAGAACATAACCAGCGTGGCAAATTTAATGACTTAATTCATGAAGAAAGCTCATCAACTACAATCAATGTAAAAGTAGGATGGTACCTCAGCTGCAGGATCAGGGCAACAAGAGTCTTGATTCTACATTTAAGAAGACATATTAAATCAATAATATTATTCTTCACTCAAATAATAAGCATATCTTATACGCGATGTAATATATATTATTTTGGAAAGTAATTTTTGGATTATGAAAAGCAAACAATTTTCCTGCAGTTTCCGAAAGAGCAAGGTAATAAGCTCCACCTCGTGCTGGATATAAAATTTATTACTCTATAGACAGACACTCCCCAACAATTCAGAACCCAAAGCTTGTTAGAACTCTTACTCAAATGTCTTTTTAAATAATCTCCAAAAGATTGAAACTGCCAAACCGAGACAATCTACAACAAGCTAATGAGCTCCCAAACCCAGTCTATAAAAATGTGTCGCGATCTTCTATGCTTCACCATGACATTTTATTTGACAAAAATATTTTTTATGCATAGTTTCGCATCGTGGCATATTTTCACACAAAACTAGATCTGTAATGTACATTCAAAAAACCCTTAGTTATTGCACCCTTGGCACATTTTTACAAAAAACCAGAGCTGTAGTGTACATTCAAGGTGCAAATGTGTGAAATGGAAGTTTGTTATGAAAAATGTCACACAAACTCCATAGTTTTGCATCGTGGCACATTTTCTCACAAAACAAGAGTTGTAGTGTTCATTCAAGGTCCATATGTGAGAAATGCAAGCTTGGTACGAAAATGTGGCACAAACTTCAAACCAATAGTTTCGCATTGTGGCACATTTTCTCACAAAACCAGAGCTGTTGTGTACATTTAAGGTGCAAATGTGAGAAACAGAAGTTTGATACTTAAATGTCACACAAACATCAAAAGCCATAGGTTTTGTATCGTACCATATTTTCACACAAAACCAGAGCTCTAGTGTACATTTATGGTGCAAATGTGAGAAATGCAAGCTTGGTACAAAAATATCGCACAAACTTCAAAACCATTAGTTTTGCATCTTGACACATTTTCACAAAAAACCAAAACTGTAGTGTACATTCAAGGTGCAAATGAGAGAAATAGAAGTTTGGTACGAAAATGCCGCACAAACTTCAAAACCCACAGTTTTGCATCATGGCACAATTTCTCACAAAACCAGAGTTGTAGTGTACATTCAAGGTGCAAATGTGAGAAATAAAATCAGATCATCTTGGGTTTATTAATTCAATGGGTGTTGGGACTTCAAATCATGAGAAAGGTGTGGGTTCCACTAGTGGATAGCATGTAAATCAGTCCAAAACTCAACCTATTGCTCCTAAGCAGCCCCAAAACAATAAAGTTAGTGAACCTAAGACGTTCCAAGGAAGCAACTTCCAGTGCTTCAAGTGTGGACAGCCGGGTCACTGTTCATCCGACTGTAGGAAGAAAGGTTTTTTGGTTGAAGAGATGGAAGAGATTGAAGCCGAAAATACTACACCAATTTATGATCAACCTACTTATGAAGAGGTTGAGGGTGAACTTGAAGAAGAAGAGGGCCTAGCTTTGATTATTAGGAAGGTCTTTCTCACTCCAAAGGATGATAGTGATGAGGATTGGTTGAGATCCAATGTATTCTATACAACTTGTTCTATTGGAGGCCGAGTTTGCAATATGATTATTGATGGGAGGAAGTTGTGAAAATGTTGTTTCTCAAGAGGTGATTGACAAGCTAAAGTTACCTACCAGTGACCATCCTAACCGTTACAAATTGACTTGGTTCAAAAAATGAGGTGAAGTGAAGGTTGCCAAGAGGTATTTGGTGTCATTTTCTATTAGAAAGAAATATTTTGATGTACCCATGGATGTGTCATATTCTCATTGGAAGACCATGACAATATGATAGACATGCAATTCTTGATGGGAGGAAGAAGACCTACACTGAGCAAGGATAATCAGCACTCTACCTTGCTGTCCATGAAAGAAAAGGTACCTTCTAAGCCTTCTACAACCTCTTTATTTGTTTCTAAATGCTTTGATTACGAAGTACAAGGAGCTTCCGAATGTAGCTTCATTTCCTTAGCTACAGTGGCTGGAATTGGGTGTTATAGTGCTATTTGGGATTCATCACAGCCACATGTGGATACCCATCTATGATGAACCAAAGACACATGTTGATGCTTTTGAAGATATTCAGCCCATTTATGATGAACTCAATGAAGTATAATCATTTTATGATCCGTTCTTGAGTGAAGAACAAGAGGATAACACTAACAAAAGTGAGATTCAAGCTGTGGCAATGGGTGTAACGTTTATTCAAGCAATGCAAATAGATGATGTTTCTAGTATAGAAACTTTTGAAATTCATAAAGAACACACTATGGAAGAGAGTTATGAAGGGGCAACGATACAAACTAGTGAACTACAACATTTGTAAGAGATATTCTTGTTTTTAAGAAGACTAAAATTTTTAAGCTACATGATGGAATATTTGCTTGGTTGATTATGATTAGGGGTGTTCAAAAACCCGCTCAACCCACTGGACCCCCGACCCCACCCGCAACCCGCAATTACAATGGTTAGGCGGGTTGGGTTGGGTGGATTTGATAATTTTTTGGCGGGTTGGTTCGGTTGGCTAGTATAGAGGTTATAATCCGCCCTAGACCCGACCCCACCCGCCAACAATATATATATATATATATATATATATATATATATATATATATAATAAATTTCATCACTACCTTATATTTTTCCTTAATTGGCTATGCTTGCAAGTTGAGTATTTTTTTATTTCTATAGAGATATTTATTGTGATAATTTTAAGATGCACTAATTTTGTTGGATATGCTTTCAATTTTGAATGCAAAACCATATGTTAGTTTGTAACATTTTTTTAATAACAAAGAACCTTTATTATTATGTATCTAGTTAGTAGCTTCTATTGTTATAAGGATTATTTGGATTATAGTTTAATTACTAAAGAACACAATATTGCATTGTTAGATACAAATTTGAGGTGTCTTTGCTTGTTAAAAAGGTTTTAGGAACTTTAGATGTTTATTAAAAAAATATATATAGCAATACTTCACCCGCTCAATCCTCCCAACCCGTCGGTTGAAATCCGCCATATATTCAACCAATCCGCTGGTTATTGAAGTAGGCAGGTTGGTTGGCGGGTGAGAGGATTAGCCACCTGCTAAGGGCGGATTGGTTGACAGTTTTACTCTCCACCCGACCCGCGCACACCCCTTATTATGATTGCTACTCTATTTAGAGTCGAACTTGAGGGCATGTTCTTTTGCAGCAGGAGAGTATGATGTAATGGGAATTATAGGCTGTGATAAGAGTACAAAGTACTGCTTTTGCCTACTGCTAAAGTACTGTTACTGCTGCCACGTGACCTGCTGACCTGCTACTAAACAGCTACTAAGCTACTGTTTTGCTGCTGCCATGTTAGATATCTTAAGTAATTCATTGTAAATTTTGTTACTGTTATTTTTCTTTGTGATAGCTTAGTCACCTTAGCATTCTCTCTTAGTTAGTTACAACAACTTAGATTCCTTAAAAATAGGGAGTAGTAGGCATCTATAATTAGTTTTCAGATCTTCATTCAGTTTTTAGAGAGAGAGTCTCTGTTTTCTCTGTAACTTTCCAAAGTTCTTAATAAAATAGTCCATTTTCTTTTATTTTCTTTCATTTTCTTGTTTGCCAAACAACAAGAATGCATAATGAAGTTTCTTAAATTAAATAAAGAGAGAAAAAGGCGAGGTGGGGAGTTAACACCCATGTAGTATATGATAATTAGCATGGCAACACCTATAAAAAGATTTTTAAACACAAGCTTATGCGTGCTTCTCATTCCTTTTAGTACTTTTCAAGAATTTATCAATTTTTTCATGCATTTTTCTAACTTATAATCCAATACCAATTGTATTGCGCAAGTCATAATATATATATATATATATATATATATATATATATATATATATATGGGGCCGGTTCACATGACACATTAATTTGACTCTTATAATAACTCCTAATCTCCTCCATTGCTTTCACTCTTATAATAAGTTTAAAGTTCTAAAATTAAATGAATTATTATTGAGACCCCAACATATTTTAAGTTATAAATCTGGAAACAAATCCATAAGGCAAAGCACGTTTATGTGTTGAAACTACAAATTTTTTTATTTTTTGTAATTTTTACCTTTTTCAAAAAATGAAATAAAATCAAACACAATCTTCATGTAGTAAACCATGGATCCTAAAGTACATGTATAGCTCAAAACACGACTTCGATGAAATGATAAAGTCATAGAGGAAGCAAACAGTAAATATAAAGTTGTTTATGATTTTGAGGTTGGGGTTGAGGATGGGGGTGAATGATGGACTAGCAAGAAGACACATCCAGAATACCTTAACCACCTATTGTATTTAATATCATGCTATATTCATCTATATGATATTTCCAACATTTTTCTCTTCTTTTTTTTTTTTTATTACTTTTATGCTTATCATTATGTTTTGGCTAACACCAAGTCATGTTTGGCTAATTGGTACTGAGACCAATACCAATACTAAAAGCCATGACCATATATCAATATGATTGTATCAGACTTTTGTTTGGCACTCACTGAAAGCTTTGAAATAATTTGTGGCTTGATTCTCGCTCTTTTGATTTTTGATTTTTGATTTTTTTATTTTGTTTAAGTGATGATAATTCTTGGACAAAATAATACAGACAATATTGACAGAAACAGAACCCTTATTATTATTATTTTTTTGCTAGATTACATATTGACAAATCCATTTTTTAGTCTTATTTTAATAAATAATTGTTATGAAAGATACTTCATTTAGTTAGTTCTTTGATTTAATTTTTTCAATTTTATTTAGATAACTGATAAAGTACCGCTACAAGGTGATGAGAGGGACTGTGACCAAACTCCCAAGGAAAAATCACCCTTCGTGGATGGCTTTTGGGACGATTGAAGAAGCAAAAATGTTCTATGAGGATTATGTTCGATATGAGGGATTTTGCATTCGTACTCGAACTTCAAGTAAATCAAGATCACAGTGTGACTTGGTTTCTAATGTTAAATTTGTATACGTTCATGAAGGGAAGCATGTCTCTACCACTAAGAATGATGGGAGTGACATAGTTGAAATAAACAATACAAAGAGAAGAAGGTGTTCGGCTGTTATGAGTGGTTGTAAAGCTAATTTGCGAGTTGTGCATGACAAGTTGTCGGGAAAATTTGCGGTTTCAATTTTCAACAACGAGCACAACCACAAATTAGTTACACCATCTAGGCGAATGAAATAAAGTCTAACCGTCATATGCCTAATGCGGTTAGGGATTTAACTAAGGCATTCCATAGAGAACTTGGAAGTTGGGAAAGTTCCATCAATACTAAATGGTTCGCACATTGGTTTTGATAAAAGGGATTGTTATAATCACTTAAGGAATGTTAGGCATCGGGAGGGAGTAGGTGGGGATGCACAATCTGTCCTCACCTACTTTAGGCGAAAAAAGGAAGAGAACCCTCAATTCTTTTATGCCGTTGAATGCGATGAAGATGGAAGAGTTGCTAATCTGTTTTGGGTGGATGCTTGTTCACGAATGGCGTATGAATATTTTGGGGATGTAGTCACGTTTGATACAACCTACCGAACAAACAAATATGATATGACATTTGCTCCATTCA
>JAESVK010000072.1:206169-213459 GCA_017140935.1 Hamamelis virginiana | reverse complement strand
AAGGTTTTTCCCAATACTCGTCATTGTTTGTGTATTTGGCACATTGAGAAGAAGTTTGCTGAAAAGTTGGCACAGGTATATTTCAAGAAGTCAAATTTCAAGACTGAGATGAGAAAATGTATTTGGTCAACCTACAAGGAAGGTGATTTTGAGAAGATGTGGGAGACATTAATTGTAAATAACGGTTTGGAAGAAAATGAATGGCTTCACCAACTCTTCAAAATTCGCCATTCTTGGGCTCCCGTCTACAACCGTGACACTTTTTTTGCTGGAATGAATACTACGGGACAAAGTGAGGAAATCAATTCATTTTTTGATGCATTTGTTACATCTTCAACAAATCTCAGAGAATTTGTTGTCAAGTATGAGCAAGCACTAAAAAAAATTGTGTAAAATGAAATTGATGAAGATTTTGTCACAGAACACAAATATCGTATTGTCAGAGACTGTCAATTACTTCTTAAGCATGTAGCAAGGGTGTATACGAGAAATATGTTCAACAAGTTTGAGGCTGAATGGAATTATTCTGAAGAATACAAAGTTGAAGAGAGGGGATGCGACAACGAATTTCACACATACCTTTTGAAATCAAAATTTGGCGAGTACCAAGAGTTTGTGGTGAAGTTAAATTTACAAACTTGTAAAGGCATGTGTGAATGCCAATATTTTCCATTCATTGGAATACTTTGTAGGCATATGTTGAGGGTGTTTGCTCGATTAGACATCGATACAATACCTGATCATTTTATTCTAAAAAGATGGAGGCAGGAGGCAAACAAATTCAGGCTCATGTATTCCAGAGGTTTGGTGGAGAACGATGGCAAATTAGAAACCGAGACATTGAGACTAAGCCATATGTGTCAAACATCTAATAAGTTGGCTTGTCATGTTGCACACCCGCACGAGGCATATATAATTTTTATGGAAGCTATAAATGAATTATCCAAGAAGCTGTTTATAATGGAAAATGATGTTGTGCCGAATGAATTTTTTGAGCCAACTATGAGTATTCCCCAAAATGTTGGCGATGGATGTGCTTATCAAATGTTACTGTTGGATCCAAACATATCACAAACAAAGGGAAGGAAAAAGGATGCAAAGGAGAAAGGCATTGGAAATAATTCTGGAAGATTGAAAAGTGGCATTAAATTGGCCCAAAGGAAGAAGAAAAGGAAGTGTGCGTTGTGCCATATGCTAGGACACGACAAGCGGATTTGCCCTTCAAACCCAAAAATAAAAAAGATTGAGTCAAGTATCCATGGTAAGTTGGCTTGATAATTGGCTTGACAAGCAGATTTGCCCTTCTGAAAACTTGACAAATGCATGTTGTTGATTGGATGTGTTGGATTTGTGGAAGTGTCTTTATTAAAGTTTTTTTTTTTTTTTTTTTTTTGCCAAGCTGTTAAAGTTTATTTATGTATGGGGATCCTATTTAGTAAATGTAACAGGGACACATTTTTGGCGTTAGAAGCATTTTTTAAGGCAAAATGTAACTTGGTCCACTACTCATATGTATCATGGAAATGCTGAGCCCAAAGAAGAGAAGCCTTCTAATTCTAACAGCATTAGCTCTGATACTTGGTCAACTACTCGCATGTACCATGGAAATACTGAGAATAAAGAAGAGAAAAAGCCTTGCAACCGAGTAGGCAGTGGCCAAATTTTGCTACAGTCTTAGAGCTAGTTTCATGCATGTTCTTATCCTATATATCTATCATCTATATATGTATGTGTGTATGTGCGGTAATGAAGAAAATGTTCCTATCTCAGGTTGTGTATGAGGTAGATATATATAGAGTCCATGCACGCATGCATGCATGTTAATATATATATATATATATATATGTGTGTGTGTGTGTGTGTGTGTGTGTCTATTTATAGATGTCTGATAATCTGATGAATGGATTGATCGAATTGAAGCAGCAAGTGCTTTTCTTATTTTGGTCCAAATTGACTGTGCGCTTTAAAGCATACAACTAAGCAAAGATGAAACTGCTTATCAACACATAATGAGATAGTTCATATGCAAACGTTTCATATGCCACGCCTCTTAAATGCCCAATTTTCAGGAGGGAAGAGAGAGAGATGGGTTGAGAGTGTGGGCAAGAGAGAGAAAGTGAAAAGTGAGGAAGGGGACCACACGGGCAGGAGAGAGAAAATGCAAAAGTCAAAATCTTGTTTTTAAAATCAATGCATTCATGGCCCTTAGATTAAAGTGAAAGCAATGGAGGAGATTAGGAGTTATTATTAATGTGTCATGTGAACCGGCCCCTATATATATATATATATATATATATATATATATAGAGAGAGAGAGAGAGAGAGAGAGAGAGATGCTAATATAAGGTGCACTTGATGCAACTTGCATCAAGTGCCCTCCTCTACAGCCACCTGTGATGAAAATTTTTAAAAACGGACCGTTGGATTAGATACCCCTATAATGTATGTCATATCTGCCAAAAATCACAGTGATCCAACGGTTGGTTTATGAGAAAACTGACTGCTAAAAAATGATAACATTTTAAAGAACAAAAAAGTCATAATTTTGTAGCAGTCAGTTTTCTCAAAAACCAACCGTTGGATCACTGTGATTTTTGGCAGACATGACATACATTATAGGGGTATCTAATCCAACGGTCCGTTTTTAAAAATTTTCATCACAGGTGGCTGTAGAGGAGGGCACTTGATGCAAGTTGCATCAAGTGCACCTTATATTAGCACCTCTGTATATATATATATATATATATCGAGAGAGAGAGAGAGGGAGAGAGAGAGAGAAATGATCTTGTCAGCAAGTGCCGACTTTTGTGAAAGTCTGCATAAGGCTGATTAGTAATTATCAGATATGTATTTTGGAAAACTGACCGTTGAGTTAGATACTATGCATATATATGTCACGCATGCCAAAAATCACAGTGGTCCAACGGTTGGTTTCTCAGAAAAAAATTGTGATAGTTTTCAGCGGTCAAAATTATTCACGAGATGCTGACATCGGATCACTATGATTTTTGGCATTCGTGACATCCATAACAAGAGTATCTAATCCAATAGTTGGTTTTTCAAAATACATATCCCACAGTTAATTAAAGTGTTGACCTTTGCGAAAGCCAGCACATGTGCATAGGATCGGGACTATATATATATATATATCCAATCTAGCAAATGCATGTCTTAAACTTTGAAACAGTAGCTTTCTTTTTAGAACACTACCTGAGGGATTGATTAAAGGAGAATAGTATCATACTCGACTGTGTTCACAAGGCGACAAGGCGTAGAACTTGTCTGTTCACAATCACAATTGAAGACAATCGTATCCTTGCATATTACAATTGTGGGTTGACAGATTGAGAGAGTAGGAACTAAATTCTTCAAGGATCCTATACCATTATAGTGATGACTGATGACAACTGGCGATCAGTTCTCAACTGCCTTTTAATTTTGCTCATGAATTCGATTCTTTACATATTGCACTATTAATTCAACATAGGTTGATGAAAGACCAATACATGGGAGAAAATGGCCAACGAAGAAGCAAAGCTTGAGCTTTAGCATATTAACAGGATGCAATCGTCAATACCAATTATACTTAATCTTGTTTAGAATTTATATTATTAACATATAATCTAATTGAGATCACTTTCTTCATGTTTTCACAAATTACTTGAACATCCTTAGAATGCCATTTGTCCTACAAATTTTAAATTTTAATCAAACGACAAGAGCCTGGAATTCTTCCTATTCCATATCCAAAGCATTCTTATAGTTTGTGTCAAAAATAGGATGACATCACATACTCACATATAAAGCAACAACGAAACAAAATTTATTCTCTCCCATTGAAACACCATAGACAATACCGTTTTATGGTTAACCAAAATGAACTACAATAGGAATATTTAAGTTCCTTGATTTTGACCTACACAACAATATTTTGGTCAAAATAGACTAAAAAAATATAAATTCAGATACGTAAGAGCAAGGACTTAAATATCAGTATCGACAAATATATTGATGGTCCCAAAATATGGATATTTCAACGAATATATTGATCGTATTAAAAATACCAATATCGATTTAAAGATATGACGGATATTATTAGTTAAACTTTTCAGTTAGCCTTTGCAAAACAATGAATTAGACTATAAAGTGTGCGGTGAACATTGAAAATTTAAAATATATATCAGATATATTGTATATTTACCAATATTTATTGACATATCGGTCGATATAATGTGTTTTTTTCTTTTTTTAATACAGATATTTTAGATATATCTTGATATTAAAAATATCTTCGATATATCCCAATATATCGATTGATATTTTGAGGAAGACATGTAGGTCTAATATCGTATTGATACCATCCGATATACCTGATATATAGAATATTTTAGTCCTTGCCTAAGAGCAAAGAAGAAAATAGAGGTGATGAAAAGATAAAAGAAACTCAAGAAAGAATTGAGCAAGAGGAGGAAATCTTGTCACTGTTGATAAGTTGCATTGTTTTTCAAAGGGACAACCCCCCTGGCATCTATGCATCCTCTGTTGAATCGTGTTCTCAAAAAGGTTTTGCTTTTTCTCTCTTTAATCGCTAAATTTTTTATCAAGTGCCATCCAAATTATAGTTTTAGTGATTGCTAATCATTATTTAAATCATTAAAGTTAAAACCACTTCGAAGTTTCATCTACTTAATCCTTGGTGGTGGAACTAATTTGTTCAATTAAAAGTACTAAATACTAGTGAAAAACTGGCAATCATATAATTATTAGTATCAAAATGGTAAATTATTAATATAACTTAAAAGGTTTTTAAGTTACATCTATTTGGATGGGTGTATAGGCCTCCAACATATTCAATTGATGATTTAATACACTTATTATATGTTTCTAGTTGTCTCTCCACCAAGCTGTTGGCTGTTACTTGTTAGTCAAAGAACTTTTTGGAGAAAAGATTAAGAGAAGGCATTTTTTTTATTTTTTTTTTTACATATTAGCCCCTTTTTTGTCATTATTATTAAGAAGGCATACTTATTCTATTTACCTATTTTATTTGTAAAAATTACCCAACACTACTACTTTTTGAACTAAAAATGATTATACATCTTTTATTAACAATTATACTCCTTTAAAAATTATAATTTAATAATCTCGTTTGCAAATTATTCTAACTTTTTTATTACAGTTATTCAACTAGATTGATAATGATACCCTTTATTTAAAAATAAAAAATAGAAAATTGTAGATATAAAGTATACTAAAAATGAATAAAAATTACATGTATACAATTAATATATTTACTTGTATGTCTAAAATTTAAATATTTAAATATTGTGTATTTTAGTGGTACAAAAGCGCACTAGTGCCTGTTTTGATTTCTTTTAACCATATTATGTATCTTAAGTTATTTGTTTTGCTTCTTTGATGATTCCAATGTGATTGCCTTAGTTATTTATTTATTTTCTAATTTTTCTATGATTTTTTAACATTCATACCTAAAGTAGCGTCTAGCACGAGACACGACAAGATGTCCGCAACAGAGACCTGATGACGAATGCGTTTGAGACTTTGAACCATGATGCTGAAATCAAATCTAGTATCTTGAAAGGATGCAAGTTATGGAAGTCAAACAGTATACTGGGATAATACACTAACGCTCTATTCTTTTGGGTGAAACTGAGAGTTAAATAGCCAACATAGATTAAAATCAATATATCGACAACAAAAAGTAACACGAAGATATCCTCAATGTGGATGACATATCTCAAGTGTTTGTCATTCTGTATTGCTTTCAATTTAATTTGAAGGGGGAATTGCATCCTGTGGAGCCATTGACGAAAAATAGAGCCATTGTAAAAGGAAGGTAGTTAAAATTTTAAAATTACATCATTTCATGAAGACCTAAGAATGATATTTTTAGATACAACAAATTGACTCATTCCAAATGCTGTGATAAACGCAGTGGATTCAATTATAAATGGTCGCAATATAATTATTCAACTTCGATAAGGTGAATTTGTATGATTTTATTAAATAAAATGAATGTAATTTACTTTGGCATTATGGAGTAAAGTCTGTACCTTTGAAAATGTCAAAATGGAAAAACAGTCAACTAGCAGGGGCCTGAATTTGAACCTCTGTGCTTCCAGAACCTTGGTGACTGCAGAAACCTCAACAGTTCCTAGCTCATTAGAGTCACAAGTATGGTGACCTGCTGACTCAGATATCCTTCCCTTAGATGACTGACCAGAAGAATCCTCATTTGATACTTCTTGGTTCGTTATAGCTCCTGTTTTCTTCAACACATCCAAAATTGTAGGCTGCTTGAGTTTTCCATTAACATCAGAATTTGTAGATGCCTTTTTATTTTTTTTCTTGTTGTTTGGAGAGAAGCTCTCATGTGTTTTCTTATGCTCATTCTTCCTTTCCACATGTCCAACATGGTTAAGCTGGTTTAAGAATGATGATCCAGAATGCTCCAAATGAAGGTGGAGCTCAGGAAGAGATAAAGGATACAGTTTGAGGTAACGGTTTAATAAGCTTTCCAGAAATCTGCATCATGAAACTTATTACTGCATTACAGGGATAAAAAATAATATAAACATAGTCATGATATGTGTGATGTTTTATCATGTCCAAACCATAACTCGACGAATGGAATTCAAGATGACATGACAAAGCTTGAAAGTCCTTACTTAAATGTAATTTGGAATGAAGGCACATGATTAAATGAGATTAATGAGGAAAAAAAAACTCTCTTTTCACCTCCACGCATTCAGTTTCTAGTAATTTCTTGATCTAAATTATCTGCCCCAAAAGAGAAAGGCCACTTCACAATAGAAGACATTTTTGCTCTTTGCATGAAGAATGATAAGAATTGTGATAATTTATTTTTCAATTGACTATTCCCCTGGTGGTTGTGGCAAAAACTCTTCTCCAATTTGGAAGCTTCTAGAGTTTCCTCCTAGGAAGATTGTTTCTTCGATAGGGACTGGCTTTGAGGTTTTGGAAAGGGGCGATAGAGGAAAAGTACTTTGGGCTTGTGATTCTGTGGCATTTATTTGGAGTATTTGGCTGGAGAAAAGTTAGAGGGTATTTGCATAGTTGTTAAAGGCGCAAGGCGCAAGGCGCAGGAGCAACACTAGGGCCTAGTTTCAGGCTAGGCTAGGCGAGGTCCGTGAAGCCCCAAAAAAGCGAGCCTTTGTGGGCTTTTTCCCCAATCGCAAGGCGCATAAAAAGCGCCTTATGGTATCAAGCCCTTCCAGGAAATTTTTTAAATTTAATTTATATTCTAAA
>JAESVK010000072.1:193669-203669 GCA_017140935.1 Hamamelis virginiana | reverse complement strand
TGAAGGAAAAATCTGAAGTGGAAACAATTTTCAAAAATTTTTACACCATGGTACAAACACAATTTTAAAAAAATATTCAAATATTGCGAAATGATAGTGATCGAGAATATTTCAAAAACATTTTGGGCCAATTTTTTTCTTGAAAAATGAATTGTTCATCAAAGCTCTTGTGTCGACACTCCGTAACAAAATGGTTTGACTGAAAGAAAAATCAAACACTTATTAGAAGTAGCTCGGGCATTACTTTTTACCAATTAGATACCTAAAGATCTTTGGGGTGAAGCCGTTCTTACTGCTATATCTCATAAATCGAACGCCTAATAAATTTTTAAGCTTTGAAACATCTTTTGACGTTTTTCAAAAGTTTTATCCAACAAATCGGCTTTCTTATTCTTTACCACTAAAGATATTTGGTTGTACCGCATTTGTTCATATTCATAGTCAAAATCAATGAAAACTTGAACCTCGAGCCACAAAATGTGTTTGTTGGTTATGCGCCCACTCAAAAGAGGTATAAATGTTTTGAACCCATTTCCAAAAATATGTTTGTTACCATGGATGTTACATTTTTTGAATTACATCCCTATTTCACACCTCATCTTCAAGGGGGAACCAAAACAAAGATTCGGATTCAGCTGTCTTTCAAGAATTTTTGGCAAACTGAAAACTCTCAAAATGATCATTCTCCAACTTTTGATCATTCAACCTGAAAACCCAAGCTGTATTATACCAGGAGAAAGTGAGTCGAGTTTTTTAGATACTGAAAAGGCAGGTCTTCCTACAGTGTCATCTCACGATGTTCGTGATCCTATAACGACTAACAAAGGAAAAATAGGAAGAAAAAAAAACCACAGCATTGGTATCACTTGACATTGTCTACTCGTGACAGAGGACAACTCGAAAGCAAGGGTCTTCCAATCCTTTGCATTACCCAGAATCCATAAACCCTCCAGGTAATGTCCTCAACGAGCCTTTACCTCATGTTCATCCTATTTCATCTTCGAGTTCTGAGTCATCTAATTCTGAACCTGAGTCTAGTTCCAAACCTGAGTTCGATGATTCTAAACTTCCCATTGCTATCCGGAAGGGTGTGAGGTCTTGCACCTAGCATCCATTGTCCAATTATGTGTCATATGAAAATCTCTCACCTCTTTTTCGTGCTTTTACCTCACAATTGTCTTGTATGGAGATTCCTAATACTGTGCAGAATGATCTTAAAGTTCCTGAGTGGAAGGAGGCTGTCTTCGAGGAGATGAAAGCTCTTGAAAAAAATGGCACGTGGGAGTTAGTTTATCTACCAAGATGAAAGACAATTGTAGTATGCAAATGGGTGTTTATAGTCAAGTATAAATCTGATGGTTCTCTAGAACGGTATAAAGCTTGATTGGTTGCCAAGGGCTTCACTCAGACCTATGGCATTGATTACTTGGAAACATTTGCCCCAGTCGCAAAGCTAAACACTGTAAGAGTTCTTTTGTCACTTGCAGCTAATTGTGACCGGCCTCTGCAAACGGTTGGACGTAAAAAATGCATTTCTCAATGGAGGCCTAGAGGAAGAAGTGTACATGGATGCACCTCCAGGATTTGGTGAAAAGTTTGGCATAAAGGTGTGTAAATTGAAGAAGTTCTTATATGGGTTGAAACAGTCACCTAGAGCCTGGTTTGAGAAATTCACTCAGTTTGTTAAAAGTCAGGGGTATACTCAAGGGCAAGGTGATCATCCGATGTTTATAAGACATTCACAGGATGGGAAGATAGCGATACTGATTGTGTATGTAGACGATATAATTCTCACCGGAGATGACGTATTTGAGATGAACCGATTGAAGACTTCACTCTCATCAACATTTGAGATCAAGGACTTAAGATCTCTGAGGTATTTCCTTGGAATGGAGGTTGCTCGGTCGAAGAAAGGGATTGTTGTCTCCTAATGGAAATATGTCCTTGACCTCCTAAAGGAGACTGGGAGAGCGGTTGTAAGCCAGCAGACACTCCAATCGATCCCAATCAGAAACTTGGAGATGACAAGAAAGGTGATCCAGTGAATACAACTCAGTATCAAAAGTTGGTGGGAAAGTTACTTTCCCTGTAACATACACAACCCGATATTGCTTTTGCTGTGAGTTTGGTAAGTCAGTTTATGCACTCACCCTACGAAAAATATCTTCAAGCAGTTTATCGGATTCTCAGGTACTTGAAAAGTACACCAGGCAAGGGTTTACTCTTCCAGAAGACCACACAGCAGAACATAAAGGCATACACTGATGCAGACTGGGCAGGCTCAGTTATTGACAGGAGATCCACGTCATGATACTGTAGGCGAAGCAAGAAACAGAATGTGGTTGTAAGGAGCAATGCTGAGGCAGAATATAGGGCTATGGCTAACGGAGTTTGTGAGATGCTATGGTTGAAGAGAATTCTTGAAGAGCTGCGGATGCCGATGAACATGCCAATGAAGTTGTATTGTGACAACAAAGCTTCCATAAGTATTGCACAAAATCCAGTTCAACATTATCGCACGAAGCATGTAGAGGTTGACAAACACTTCATAAAAGAGAAGATTGATAGTGGAGTTGTTTGCATGCCTTTTGTTCCTACTACTCAACAAATAGCCGATATCTTCACCAAAGGACTTTTTAGACCTAGTTTTGAGTTATTTGTAAGCAAGTTGGGCATGATAGATATCTACGCTCCAACTTGAGGGGGGGTATTAGATTTCTAGGAAATAAATTAGGAAATTCGGATTTCTAGGAAATAAATTAGGAAAGTCAAATAAAATGAATTAGTAGTTTCCTGTTTTCTAGCCTAGAGATTTGCTTATTTAATTTAATGATTTTGTGGCCTTCCTAATTTGGTGGTCTTCCTCTGCTATTTAATCTTGTAATCGTCTCT
The DNA here is from genome assembly GCA_017140935.1 of Hamamelis virginiana. Lineage (NCBI taxonomy): Eukaryota > Viridiplantae > Streptophyta > Magnoliopsida > Saxifragales > Hamamelidaceae > Hamamelis > Hamamelis virginiana. Next base: position 200,777 of record JAESVK010000072.1, on the reverse strand, counting down.
CTTGAAATCAATAAGAATGAGTTCAGATATTTGCATGCATTTCGCTTTACAGTAGAGTATGTTAAACACTTGAACAGTTGAACTTGCTGCAATTTACACAAGAGACTTAAGAGAGAGAGTTAGTATTAGCAAACTAGCAACCAGCAAAACAGAAACAAAAAACAAAATGACAATAGGAGTTATAGCTATCTTTTTTTAATGTTCTTTCTGAATTGGTTCTTGCTAGCCTGTTTGCCCAATTGCCCCATTATTTCCTTTTAGAATTAGAACTTTTCATGCCCTACTCAAAATTCAGAAATATTATAATAGTTTGTTGATTATTGTCATTTGTAAGCTTGTAACATTGTGAGAGATTGAGAATTGTGGGCTTGTCATAGGTGTAAGCCTCAAGGCTTAGTCATTATCTATGGATTCTGAAGGTTCAGGAAAGGATCCAGGATAGAAGTATGCAACACAAGTTCCAGGCAACAAAAATTCATTCACTTGCAATTTGTGCGAATGTGACAAATGGAGGAATTTATCGGGCCAAGCAACAAATAATTGGAGGGCAAAGAAATGCAAAGGCATGTCTCAAATGTCCAGATTATGGCAAAGAGAATAAAAGAGTACATGGCCAACAAGAAGATAGAAAATGAGAAAATGAATATGTTGCCCGACTTTGATGAAGTAGTTGATCATGAGGATGAAAATGAAGATGAAGTGCAAGAGATTGATCGATGTGGTAAAAGTATTTGAAGCTCAAGAGGAAGTAGCAAATCAGTGCAATCAAAATTAAAAAAACCAAGGCAAAAGGGCCCGATAGATGCATTCTTTACTCCTAAACCAAAGTTGGTTGTGAAGGGGAGAAAGGATGGAAAAGGTAAACAAACAACAATCAATGATCATTACAAGAAAGAAGGGAGGGACAAAACATGTGTACACAGTGCAAGGTGGATGTATGATGTTGGGATACCATTAAATGCTGTCAATTATGATAGTTTTAGAGTTGCAGTTTAGTCCATTGGCCAATATGGAATAGAAATGAAACCACCTAGTTACCATGAGGTGAGGGTTCCTCTCCTAAAGAAAGAGTTGGCCAATACAAATCATATGTTGAAAAGTCATAGAGAAGAATGGGCAAAGAATGGATGTTCTATTATGTCTGATGGATGGAAAGACAAGCGTGAGAGGACTTTGATAAACTTTTTGGTGAACTCTTCCAAAGGAACCATGTTTATTGAGTCCATTGATGCTTCTGAGTACAGTAAGACCGGGGAGAGACAGTTTGAATTGATTGATTCTTAGGTGGAGCAAATTGGGGAAGCTAATGTCGTTCAAGTCATAACAAATAGTGCTTCAAATTATGTGATGGCAAGTAATCATTAAATTTCAAATTTGTTATACTATATTTTTACTTTAATCCTAAATTCTACTTGATAGGTTTGTTAGTTTATAATCTAATAATTCTTTGGTCAAAATTGAAATCCAAATATGAAATATGTAATAGGAAGATAGTTAGAAGCAAAGTGCCCACATTTATATTGGTCACCATGCACTGCCCATTGCCTAGATTTGATGCTAGAAGACATTAAGAAGATGCCCAACATCATTAGAACATTGAAAAGAGCAATGGAAGTAAATGCTTACATCTATGGTCGTCCAGGCTTGTTAAACATGATGGGGCGCTTCACAAAACAAAAGGAATTGGCTAGGCCTACACTCACCAGATTTGCCACTGCCTTTCTAACACTAGTAAGTATTCATTGCCAAAAGGACAACTTGAGAAAGATGTTTACTTCAGAAAGCTGGAGAACTTCCAAATGGGCAAAGGAGCAAAAGGGTAAAAGGGTTTGATGCAGGACGTCTAGAGGAATAAATCAAAGGGTGATGTGCGAATAAAAAAAATTACTGCAGCAGAGAAGTAAAAGGAGAAAGAGAGAAAAGAAGAAGATAATCTAGGAATCACTCCTAGAACCCTTAGGCCTCACACCCAAGGTCCCTTAGGCATCACACCTAGGGTTAGGATTGCATCACACAACCCTTAAGAGCTTCAATAGCTGCTGGAAAATTCTGTAATTATTATTCATTATTCAAAAGAGAGACTTACAACCCTTTATATAGAGATAGGGATCCAATAAGAGAATAGAAACTGGGACTCTAATAAGAAAATAAATAGCAACTAGGACTCTAAATACAAAAATAAATAGAAACTAGGATTCTAATAAGAAAATAAATGGCAGCTAGAATTCTGATAAGAAAATAAATAGTAACTAGGGTTCTAATCAGATAAATAAATAGAAACTAGGATTCTATTAAGATAAATAGCAACTAGGACTCTATTTTAACTAAACTCTAATTAAACTTGTCCCTAACTAGATTCAATCGAGGAAGGTCCCAAACGGGTATCATCTTGAATTTGAATGGATTTTCATGTCCTTTTGAATCCTTCATCATTCTCCCTTGGTTAGAGAAAACTCGACCTCGAGTTTTAAAGTGTTGGAGCATTAGAATTCCCAATTTTCCAAATAGTGTCTTTAGTAAGAGATAATAAGTTTGGCCTTGAAACCCCCTTATCTTCTTCGGTAGAGGCAACAATTAAGATATTGACACCTTCATCTCAATCATACCATGTAACTTATCAGGAATGATGAAATTAATGATTGAAACAATACATGGAAAAGCATCAATAGTAGTTGTTTCCTCTTATGACAGCTTAGTAACCTCTTGCATTATTGCTGAAGCATGGACAACAGTTGTTTCCTTCATCTTTTGAATGTTCTTGGTTGCAGAAATAGTCAAAGATTTTGACTCTTTGAGTTCTTCAAGTGGCAAAATGTCTTCTTTTACTACAACTTTGATCTCTTCCGAAATAATAACACGAGCCAATTGTAGTTTTTCCAACATGCAAACTGACTTAACTTCATCTGCCAGATTCTGTTCAAGTATCACTTTGGATGGACTTGTACTCATTGTTTGATCAACATGTAGATGTGATGTCAAGTTCACACATGCTTGAGCCTTAACTTGCGACAATTGTGATGTTGGACATGTTGTCAAAGTGCGAGATTTAGCTTGGAGATCACAACTGCGTTGAAATTCAGCATGTTTCACTTGATTTTCGATGTTAATCAATCGCATGTTCATCACTTCCATATGCTCCATAAGTTGAAATAATATCTCATCTCGTTGATTGTCAGTCAACCTCCCTCTAAAAGTCCTTCTTGACCTTGTCGACATAATGCCAACCTGGCTCTGATACCAAACTGATGCAGGACGGTTAAAGGGAGAAATCCAAGGTTGAGGGATGGTAGGCTTTGTACATGGGTTAGGGTAGGAATAGAGTACTGTTTTGGGGTAAGACATTGGCTGGAAAACACAAAGAACACTTGCTGGAAGTTCTGGACAGCAATGGGTTTTGGGTGCTGGGGTTCAGGTTTAAAGGTTGGTGAAGGTTTGTGGTTATAGGAAGGTAGGGTTTTGAGGGTTAAAGGGCTTGAAATCAAGGTTTATGGCAGAATATAAATAAATACAGCAACACAGCAGGAAAGAAAATAAAAGAGGAGAAAAGAAAGAGGAGTTAATCTAGGAATCGCTCCTAGAACCCTTAGGCCTCACACCCAAGGTCCCTTAGGCATCACACCTAGGGTTAGGATTGCATCACACAACCCTTAAGAGCTTCAATAGCTGCTGGAAAATTCTGTAATTATTATTCATTATTCAAAAGAGAGACTTACAACCCTTTATATAGAGATAGGGCTCCAATAAGAGAATAGAAACTGGGACTCTAATAAGAAAATAAATAGCAACTAGGACTCTAATAAGAAAATAGCAACTAGGGACTCTAAATACAAAAATAAATAGAAACTAGGATTCTAATAAGAAAATAAATAGCAACTAGAATTCTGATAAGAAAATAAATAGTAACTAGGATTCTAATTAGATAAATAAATAGAAACTAGGATTCTATTAAGATAAATAGCAACTAGGACTCTATTTTAACTAAACTCTAATTAGACTTGTCCCTAACTAGATTCAATCGAGGAAGGTCCCAAACGGGTATCATCTTGAATTTGAATGGATTTCCATGTCCTTTTGAATCCTTCATCAGGGTTGCTCAAACAATTTTGATGCCTTCATTTTGGAAAACCATTGTCCTCTCCCTTAAGTTGACAACTTCACTTGTTCATGTGCTTCAATTGGTTGATGGGGAGAAAAAGCCTCCAATGGGATATATTTATTAAACCATGGATAGAGCCAAAGAAGCTATTGCCAAAGGATTCAAAGAGGATGATGGTAGGGTTAAAGATGCATTTGCTATCATTGATAATAGGTGGAATTGTAAGCTCCATCGACCTTTGTATGCAGCAGGGTACTTTTTGAACCCACAATTCTTTTATACAAACCCATCTATTGAGCAAGATGCAAAGGTGATGTCAGGCCTATACAACTGCATACAAAGATCGGTTCCCTCCATTAAGAAGCAAGATAAGATTACTGGGGAGTTGAATGTGCATAAGAGGGTTGAGAGTCTCTTTGGGCTGGACATGGCTATTAGACAACGAACATTCTAGTCTCTATAAAGTCACTAAAGTATTTTTTTTAACTTTTCACTTTATAATTTATGAAAAGTTACAAATTATAGTTGATGTTAAATATAACAGCTGAATGGTGGGCTTCATTTGGATCTTCAACTCCAGATTTGCAAAGATTTGCCATCAAAGTTCTTAGCGTCACTTGCACTGCATCAGGTTATGAAAAAAATTGGAGTGTTTTTGAATATGTAAGTGAATGTTCTATTGTGTCTAAAAAGTTATGAAATGAATCACTAGATTCTAGTTATAATTTATAAATCTTGTAGAGCCAAAGTAGAAAGAGAAATAGGCTATCACAAAAGCGCTTAAATGATTTGGTATCTATCAAGTACAATCGAGCTTTGAAGCAGAGATACAATATGAGTGATACCATTGACCCCATATCCTTGACAGAAATAGATGACTCCAATGAGTGGTTGGTTGGGAGAATGGATGAAGAGTCTGATGAGGATGATGATGATTTTGTTTTTGATGATGATTCTTTGACATGGGGTGCTGTTGCTAAAGCTGCAGGAGTTGGAGAGAGTAGGTTTACTACAAGATCAAGTTCAAGCAAAAGGAGCACAACAAGAGCAGTTCGCAATAATGATGTTTTTCTTGATGAGGATGATGTTTAGATTCATTCTAAGCATTGGCAATTGGGATTAGATGTTTATCCCTTTGAACTTTTATGCTTTAAACTTTTGAGTTGTCATTTCACATTTGAGCACTTCACAATAATTATTATTTTTTTCATATCATTGCATTTGAATTGTCATAATCTAGTTTGATTTAGCATGAAAACATTTAACAAAGGTTGTTTATTTCCCCTCTCAAAAGGCCTGTGTAGGATTTGAACCTACAACCTTTGTGTGATTGCTCAACACTAACCAATTGAGCTTAGAGGCCAAAAAATTGAGTATTCAATTATTTAAGTTTAAATTGACTAGTAAAAAAAGCACGTGCAAAATGCACGCGATGAAAAAACATCATAAAATTTTCATTTTTGAAGCATCTATGATCAAAGAAAATATATACAAGATCAAAGAATTTACCGACATATTGGTTATACGTTTGTAAATGTTTTGATGTATCTCACTATAATATTCATGTGTTCTCCATGTGCCTTCAGTATCTCGTTGCTAGATAAATGATTTGAAGAAAAATAAAAGAAGCACATAATTCTATCCACGTATAATTATAGATCTAAAGTAGTGTAATAGATTATATATATATATGGGAGAGAACAAAGAGAAGAGAGCAAATATATATATGAAAATGTATAATCTTCTTCATACAAGTGTAGTCCTTATATAGATGTGAAAGGGTGCCCATGGTGGTTGTTGAAACAACCGCCAAGAAAGAAAAGATGTGTTGGTTAAATATTAAATAATTAATTAATTATTTTAAGAGGTGCATTGGTTCAATATAGGAGAATTATGAAAGGGTGTTTTGGAGAGTTGTGAATTTGAAATTCGTGTCCACCAATGGGAGAATAGTATTTTGAAAATTTTAACTAAATAAATGTATTTAAATATTAAAAATTGCTTTTACTTTTATATAGTAGTATGATTTATTTTTCTTATTGGGATTTAAAATTATTTTATGAAAATGTGAGCCTCGCTTCCCTCAGGCGCCTATTATTTTTATGAAAATGTGAGCCTCGCTTCCCTCAGGAAGGCGCTTTTATTTTTGCACGTTGCGTCTGGGCCCTAGGAGACCTTTATACCTAGGGTGCACCTTGCACCTTTAATAACTATGAGATTTTTAAGGAAAATTCCAATCAAGTTGAGCTTATTTAGAACAAGGTTGCTTTCCTTGTCTCCTTGTAGGCTTGGATCCCTAAAAGATTCAAAGGAGTTCCTTTGTGGTCTATTTTCAAGATGAGAAAGCTATGTGTGAGAAGATGTTCCAAGGGTTCGGTTTGTGTTTGGAGGCATAGGCTTGTGTTCTAGTTTGTTTGGTTTGTGTGTGTGGTTTTTTAGCTTATAGTACTTTTCTTCTCCTTTAGGAGAACTGCTTGTCCTTCTTTGTACTTCTTTTCTTCATAATACTATTCGTTTCAAATATATATATATATATATATAGTATAAGACATTTTGTAAGTAATACTGGGGCACTACTACAGTTTTGTTCACCTTTGCCAAAAATTGGAGAGGTTTCTCAACAATTTATGAAATGAAATTAAACTTCAATTCATGTTTGGAGGAATGAAAACACTTGCAAATTAAAGTTTTTTTTTTTTTTAATAGCTATAGAACAACACAACGAGGATCCCTTTCTAACGCACTCAAAAAAAACAAAAACAAAAAATATTCAATAGCAATAGAACAACACAATGAGGCTCCCTTTCTAATGCACTACTAGTTCCCACCTCTATAATTTTGCCTATTGGCAATTAAAAACAAAAATACAAAGCTAAAGTGAAAATATAAGGTCCCCTAGTTTTAAGGAGCTGGGAATTATTGGTAGATGAAAAGATTCAAACTAACAAAGAAAAAAAAAAAAAAAATATATATATATATATATATATATATATATATATATATATATATATA
>JAESVK010000072.1:116133-193269 GCA_017140935.1 Hamamelis virginiana | reverse complement strand
TATAGAAAAATGTTCTAGTGAGCATTTGCTTACTTTAAGCTAAAGTAAGCAAAGAACACAAACCCTTGGATTGGAATCTTGAGATGAATCATCCATTAAGTGAATGGGAATCCAAGGGCTAGTGTTCTTTGCTGACTTTAGTTAAAGTCAGCATTTGCTGACTAGAACACTTCTATATATATAGTGAGAGAGAGCGAGAGAGAGAGAGGAAACAAAATTTCAAATACTTGTAACCTGGAATGATAGCTTGTTATGCTAGAGATAATTTTTTTTATTTCTTTTCTACAATGATGAAATTGAAATTCATTCCATCACATGGCAGTCCATTCTCTCTCATTTTCAAAACCTTATAACTTTTATTAGGAGAATGAAAAGAAGACGGAAAATCTTATAGGACAACAACAGTGCCAACCATTCTTTATTGTTTTGAACATTAGACAGTCGAGAAAGTGAATGTAACTTAAATAAGTACATTGAGACATCAAAAGAAAGAAAAAGTTTATTTGTACTAGAACGAGGAAAATTACATAACTACCTATATTAACATAAAACATTCACATAAAAAAAAAAAAAAAAAAAAGAAATAATATCCTCTCCAACACTCATCACCAGAAGCACCACCACCATCCATTGGCAATCATCACCCCACCCCCCACCCCCCCGGCCCAATCACCACCACCAATTATCATCATCGCCACTACCCACCACTAGTCACTGCCATCACTTCCACAACCGTCACCAACCTCCAACCCCCCCAACAAAAAAAGAAAAGAAAAACCACCACTCTAATCCTATTGCCACCACTCACTTAGATTTTAACCATTAGTAACCTTTCATAAATTTTAAAATGAAATATTGGAATATTAACCATTACCAAGAGCTTTTTTCGTTCTTTGTCTGATGGCCATGTCTATCCCGAAGAGACCCTCAGCCCTCTTATACAATGTTAACTCAGTAATTTTATCTTGCTTGTTCATGCAGGGAACCAAACTTTGTACGCTCTTATACAAACCTGACATCATCTCTCCATCTCGCTCAATAGATGGGTTTATATAAAAGAATTATGGGTTCAAAACGTACCCAGCTGCATGCAAAGGTCGATGGAGCAGACAACTCCACCTAACATCAATTATAGCAAAGGCTTCTTTAACCCTATCATCATTCTCCTTGAATGCCTTGGCAATAGTTTCTTTGGCTCTATCCATGGTCTCATAAATATATCCCATTGGAGGCCTTTTCTCCCCATCAACCAATTGAAGTACATGAACCAGTGGAATTGTCAACTTAAAGGAAAAGACGATGGCTTTCCAAAATGAAGGCATCAAAATAGTTTGAGTAAACCTTTTACCCTTTTGCTCCTTTGCCTATTTAGAAGTTGTGTAATCCTCTAAAGTAAACATCTTTCTCAAATTGTCTTTTTGATGATGAATACTTGCTAGTGTGAGAAAGGCAATTGCAAAGCTGGTGAGGGTAGGCCTAGCCAACTCCTTTTGACCTATGAAGCGCCTCGTTATGTTTAACAAGCCTGAACGAGCATATATGTAACCATTCACTTCCATTACTCTTTTTAATGTTCTATTGACGTTAAGCATCTTCCCAATGTCTTTTAACATCAAATCTACGCAATGGGCAGCGCACGATAACCAATATAAATGTGGGAACTTCGCTTCTTGCAATTTCCTTGTTACATATTTGAATTTGAATTTTCATGAAATACTAATTTAGATTATAGGTTAAACTAACAAACCTGTCTAAAAGAATTCAATAAGAAATTTAAAAAAAAAAAATAGTGTAAGAAATTTAAAATTTAATAAGTACCTGCTGTTTACAAATGAAACTGAGGAGGTCCTTGCAATCACGAGGACTGCCGTGGAATGACAATCTCAAGCGGGTGGGGTTGTATTTCAGGTAACAAGGGTGAACGGAGAGGGGAACAGGATAGGTTGAAGTAGTTGACCCCAAGGCACGGCCTAGGTGATACTTCGCACGGCCTTGACCGTGTGAGGGTCGCAGAAGTGACACTAGCAATTAAATCTCTTCCTCCCTTCTCTTTCTGGTTGTTGTCCCCTCTTTAATGGTATTAACACCTCCTTTTATAGAGGGGAAGGATGGTTAGTACGAAACAGTCAAATCACTGACAGGAGGGCCAGGGTGCAACAGAGAGGGGCGCTCTGACTCCCTGCCATCTTTTAATCATGACAATAGGTACATGATTTGACTGGTACTGTGCCGCCGCCGCACTATGTTCTACCATAAAAAGGTTCGACCTAGGGCCTGCAACTACGGCCAATAGCCCCCCATTGCAGGCGTGCACACTGCCCAAGGCAAAAGGTCAATAAATGAAGAGAGAGAGAGAAAGAGGCATGCTGCATTACCCACGTGTCGTGCCTTAGATCACTAAGTCAACCTATCCAAGACAAAGGGACAACCCTGCCTCCTCGCGAGGGCGTCCCTTCACCTTGACGACCTCCTGTCCCAACCACCAATCCAATCCCCCATATTTCGACCTCGTATTGGTAAAAAGCTGCATAGCCTCTTATAACTTATATATATACATTAATGTAAGCGTAGGAAGGAAGGGAAGGAGACGAATGCTGACAGCATCTCATCGCCCTTGCCTGTGAGCAGAAAAATCGGTGGAGATCGTCCCTCGCTCTACCTTGTTAAAGGGGTAGGTCGAGAGAACGCCACCGTCGTGGAGCCCTCCTTGGCGTCCCCTTCAACTCCATCCAGTAAAGGGGAGGGCGCAAGTGCAACCATTCTAGAGAGAGAGGATCCTAGGACCGCGACCTTGCTAGGTAAGGTCGTGATCGGAGGGATGTGCTCCCCTTTCCGAGAGAATCGACGGCTGAGGTCATTTGTCCGATTCCTTTCATTAACACCTGCCATCACATAATTCGAGGCACTTTTTGTTATAAACTCACGTTCAGAGTGACAAACAACGAGACCGAGTATGTAGCCCTAGTGTTGAGACTCCTCTTCGCGCTCGAGCTGGGGGCGACTCGGCTCTGTATCCTAGGAGACTCGAGCTTGGTTGTAAAGTAAACTTCTGGGGAATTTGCTGTCAAGGAAATCTCGTTAGCCCCGTACAGAACGCTGGTCCAAAAACTTCTTGGAAAATTTGAGGATGTGAGGGTCGAACACCACACAAGGTCGAACAACAAGCACGCCGATGCCCTTGCGAACTTAGCCTCAAAAGTGACTATGAGGGGCAAAGAAGAACTGCACATCAACATCGAGCGACGGCCTCTCCCTTGTCTTATCCTAAACCTCATCCCAGAGGACAACCCTGAAAAGGATGATTGGCGGAAACCGATCCTAGACTAGCTTAAGCAAGCAAATCTCAAAATCGACAAACCCCGAGGGCTGGAGAAATACTACGACAAAGGCAGAGATCTGTACCTTAGAGGGTCTGATGGTGTCCTTTCAAGATGCATAGGGGAGATCGCAGCAATAAAACTACTCAAGGTCGCTCATGAACAGTATTGTGGTAGGAGTGAAGTCCCCTTGTACAGAAGGATTCAACGGCAAGGATACTATTGGCCATCGATGGCAAAAGATGCGAGCGATACCCAAGGTCGGTGCCCAGAATGTCACGGTCGCCCTGACCCCTTCGAGGGACGGACGGTCGAACTGGTGGAGTGGCAGCAGCCCTATATTGACTTCTTGAAAGAAGGAATCCTGCCTTCAGAAATAAGGGATGCGATCTTGATAAAAAAGAAGGCCCCGCGGTATTTTCTAAAGGAAGGCAAACTCTATCGAAGAGGATGGCATGGTGCGCCCCTGAGATGTGTTCACTCGGGCGAGATACCCACAATCCTAAAGGAAGCCCATGAGGGCAATTGCGGTGAACACCAGGGAGCTGCAAAGCTGTTCTGACACTTGATCCACTTAGGATACTATTGGCCCACGATGGAGAGGGACGCTCGAGACTTCGCGAGAAAGTGCCGACAGTGTCAAACCCACGCCAATCGAATCAAAGCCCCTGATGTCGATCTTCACAGCCTAAGCACACCTTGGCCCTTCCACTTGGGCAATGGACCTTATAGGGCTGATCTCGCCCTCGGGGCGTGGGAACATCTGGATTTTGGCCGCGACCGAATGCTACACAGTGGGAGGAAGCAATTCCCCTTAGGAGGGCAACTGGAGGCGCGGTAGCAAACTTCATCAAAAAGCACATCGTATGCAGATTTGGGATTCCCAACAGAATCCTATCAGATAATGGAACACCATTTGTGAACAAGCAGGTCCGAGAACTGCTAGCAAAGTACAATGTCGACCACGTTAGATCGACGACATATTACCCTAAAGGAAACGGCCAGGCCGAAGCCACCAACAAGACATTATTGAAGATCGTAAGTCGTATGATGCATGAGCAACCGAGATCGTGGCACGACCAGTTGTCTTTGGCTCTTTGGGAGTACAGGACGTCGAAAAGAGGGGCAATGGCGCGACTCTGTTCTCCCTAATATATAGGGTCAAAGCAGTTCTACCAGTTGAGGTCGCAGTACCTTCCGCAAAGCTTGCTCTTCGCAGCGAGGTCGATCCCAAAGAAAGACTCACTGACTTAGAGGCTCTCGAAGAAAGAAGGGAAAAAGCAAACACCCACCTCCAAGTTTACCAAAAGAGGGTGGCGCGAGGCTTACGACAAACTTGTTCGACCGAAAACCTTTGCAGTAAGAGACTTGGTACTAAGGGTGATGGATCACGTGAGGAGTGGATTACCTGCACCATATATGTTCGTCCCCAAATGGGAAGGACCTTACGTGGTACGAAAAGACAATGAGAGTGGCTATTATCAACTCTCCAAACCTGACTCCGTCGATCTCTCATCCCCTATCAATGTAGTTTAGATTAAGGCCTATTATGCTTATGTCGTGAGATCCGAGCGATCTCTTATCTTTTGTTTGCTTTGAAAGTGCGAAGAGGTGCCTTTTTGGCTGTGGCATCCGTCGAAAGTTAATGTTTAAAAAAAAAAACCTAAGCAAGATCGAAAAGGAACTTTTTGTATTTCATTCATCTTTCAAAAAGATCTACAAATGTGTTCAGTTACAAAAAGACAAACTCATATCAGCCTAGGGTTTATAATTGCATCCACATCGATCTTCCTCTTCAATGCCTTCTCCCCCTGCGACTTAGCCAATTCCTCCAGCGTGTTTATTTTGGCCCTAAGCTGGGCCCCTTCGGCCTCCAGCGCCTCCAACCGATCCTTATAGATCACGAGCTCGAGAATATTCAATGACCGGGCGCACCTTGTCAAAGCCTGATCGCAGCCACTTGACATCGAACCCAGCTAGCTCCAAGTCACGAAAGCCAGAATCCAAAAATGCCAGGTCGATGTCAGTCAGGTCGCAGGCGAGTTGGTTGTAAGAAGTCGAATGATGTCGCACATAACCCCTAAATATGCGCTGCGCAGGATGGGACTAACAATTTTGCAGCCTTTCCTAAAGTCTCCATGCCTTGCAAGCGCACGCTAGAGGATGGACGCCTCTCTTGGAAGTAGGTCATACTCCTCCAACTCGATCTCTCCAGCAGTCGCAGGGACACGACCCTTCGAGTCAGGGGTCGGGTGTGCAGGGTCGATGTGATAGGCTGGCAGAGAGGAACTAGTTGTGCGAGCTACATGGGCAAAAGGGACAATGTGAGACACAGTATCCCCACCCAACAAAGATACAAAATATTGAAGGACAGCTGTACCTGGGGAATCTTGGCGACGAGGGAGAGTCACTATTCGTCTTGTATCGCTTCTTCGAGCCACTCTTCGCGCTCTGAGGATCATCCAGAAGGCTCTTTTCGATCAGGAGTGGGGTTCTCGCGTCCACCGCCGGCCTTGCCGCCTCTCCCTTGGACGAGCTGGCGGAAGCAGTAGCTTTTGCGATGGCCACTTATTTTACCCAGCCAGCAAAAGCTCGGTCGCTCGCGCCTGTAGGGGCATCTTCTGCTGGGACATTGCGGGGGGCAAGGTTGTTTGATTCTCGCCCTTCTCTTCTTCACCCTCTTCAGAGCTCAACCCTTCCGATCCTGACTCTGTCGATGACCCCTCTGAACTTGACCCTTCTGAACTTGATCCCTCTGAGCTAGAAGCAATCCCCCGGGATACCTCGACGGTTTGAGGAATCTCGACCTCCTTGTGCCCAGGCACCTAGATCTGACTCGCTTCCCTGGGAGGCATGGGGGCAACGGGAGTCACTTTGCCTTTGCCCCTCCCAAGTTTACGGACCAGCTCGACCTCAAAGTCCCCTTCAACCTCCTCGTCCTCATCCTCCAAGATCAGCTTCCTTGTTGTGCTAGATGGTGGAAGAATGCCCTACCTCTTTATGGGAGGGTGCTCTGGCACCTGAATGACCTCAAGGGGGACCTAATGAGCAAATCATGACAAATTCAGAATAAATTTCACATAAATAAGGGGCAAACCGCAAGTAATATACAGCTCACCTCAACACGGGCCTTCTTCGAGCCACTGGACTCTCTGGTCAACGGAAGGGGTCGTTTCGTCGAAGCTGGGGGCTGGGTCGCCACTGCCTCCTTCTCATTTTGGGCTTTCGCCCTTGTTTTCCTAAGGGAAAGAGCTGGCTGGGCACAACCTCGACAACATGTGGCGCTGCTTTTACTTTCCCCTTGGGGATAAACCCGAGAGAATAATTTCCCTTCGTTATGATCCTAATGGGAGGGAACGACGGGGGTGTTTGAACAAACTCCTTCAGGGCCTGTATATTCCTATTCCAAAACTTCATATGCTCAGGAGTGTATACACCCTGTCGCTCGGGGCCGGGGAAGGTCACAACCGCAAGATCGAGAAAATTATTAGCGCCCTCGACTTAGGTGAATCTCGAGCATAAGCGAAAGAAGTCGGGTGTGACCATGTGCACAAAAGGAGAGCACTGGTCTAAGCCAAATTGCCGCAATGCCCTGAATGGACTGTAAAGCACCACCCTCCTTTCATCCTCCAAAAGGGCAGGGAGATGCATTTAACAGGCGGCCATAAGGCTCTTGTGATAAAGGCCATCGACCTCCTCTCGCAAATGGATGGTGATTTGCTCTTTCACAAAAAAAGTTGGGCGTCGATAGCCCGGTAACTCCAGAACATAAGGGCGTGGCGTGAAACTGGTCGTAGAGTCAATAAAGTCGCGAATGTGCCCCCGAGGGCTGGACTTCGACCATCTAAGTGGGCGACTAACCCCATCTTTGTCCTTGGACTCAGAAACGTAAGTCGAAGCCGGGAGAGGTCGAGGGGCATACCTTGGAAAACGCTCGTAAAGGAACATTTGAAGAAAGGCGGTGATGGTAAAAGTGTTGACCGAGTGTCGACCTATCAACTTCTCCAAATCATTCATGATAAGGTCGAGACAGCAGTAGAGATTCCCAAGGAACAGGGGTGCGAGTGCGAACTTGCACCCCCTCGCGATTTTGATCGCCAGAGAAAAGACACAGAGCATTGAGGCGCCCCTCAGGGGCGCCCTCCATCAAATAATGCCCCAACCACATGGCGACGAAGGCTTAAAAATACAAGTCCCCTCCCTTCCTCGGCATGTCGACCCATGCCTTATGGTTCTTAGTGTCATAGTCCCTGAAGAAATAGCGGACCCAGGCTTGCCAAGAATTCTTCCGAGGGTCAACCTTACTGCCCTCGGAGAAGGTCGACTTGAACTTGGAGGCGATCCCCAGAGCCTCCACCAGCCGTTCCTCCATTTGCTTCTCTGAAGGAGTAAGCTTGACCTTCCCAGTGTCATCGCGACCGAAAACATCTAGACGCATCAAGACGCTCACATCCTCAAGAGTCAGAGTGAATTCCCCCCATGCTGCGACAAAGGTGTGCGTTCCCGTGCACCACCTAGACAATAAAAAGCTAAGCCCGACCTTGTCTCAGGGGATCGTCAGTATAGCATTCATCCTCACAGCACTAAGAATCCCTGCCTACTGGAGCATCTTCCTGTATCCCTCAACCGAAAGGATATCTTACCCAAGCATCCCACCAGGTCATCAGGAGGGAGAAGAACGCGAAAAACAATGGGGACTCGGGATAGTCCCCCCTCTCGATACAGAAACGGGTCGTGGCCGCCCCATTGGTTGGAATGCTCTCGTCAGCTGAGGATTCAGCGTAGGGGTACATGGGTACGTGAATGAGAGATCCCCACATGGCTTCACCCTTAGCAGCGACCTTCCAGAAATTATCTACGAGAAGGGGCGAAGCTTTCCATGTGTCAACCGGAGGTACTTATGGGATGGACTTATCAATATAAGCAAGTGGGGTGACAGGGACAGTCGCAGGAGAAGAGTGTTCGACGGAGGCCATTGCGAGGTTAGAAAATGCAAAAGGGAGCAAGGAAGATTGAGAGCAGAAAATCTCGACCTTGCTAAAAGTTGTGGGAATGTGCAAATGAACAGGACTAAGGAGCTATCTATACCCCGGGGTGCAATGATGGCGCACCTAGTCGCGTGACAGACGCCGCCAAAACGTCATATCGCATTAAATGCACTCGGACGATTCATTGTACCCCTAATAAGGCAACGACACGTTCCCCTTAGCTCAAGGCTTTAAGTCTAGTGGAAAACGAGGCGTTGTACCCTCGCACCCCTACCGTCGCGTATATGGTCGCAAGGGTGTGGGGGCCAAAATGTCGACAAAAGGAATCAGTCGCGCGACCCCGGTGGTTGATTCCCTCAAAAATAGGCTCGTGGTCCTTCGAACTTGACCCTACTTGACAAGGTCGTGGTCATGGGAGCTTCATATCCTTCAAAACCATTGCACTCGCGCCCTCCCCTTCGTCCGAGGGGATCGAAAGGGGTGTCAAGGAGGGCTTCACAATGCTGGTGCATCTTCGACCTCGCCCCATGTCGAGGTAAGGCAGAGAAAGATCTCCACTGACAATTCCCTTAGCCAGGCTAAGGATGCTCGCATGGGATGCGAAAGGCCTCTTGAGGCTTACTTTATAGGCGAGGGAGACGAGGAGCTGACCGCCCTTGTCCCTTACCCTTTCTTTACAAGAGCAATGAGGCCTATGCAAGGTCGAATGTCAAGGGGAATGGTTTGGCAGTTGGGACAAGGGGTCACCAATGTGAAGGGACGCCCTCGCAAGGAGACGAGGTCGCCCCTTTGCCTTGGCCAGGTCGGTTTGGTGATTCAAGGTACGACACGTGGGCAATGCAACGTATCTCTCATCACAGCTGTTAATCCGTCGCTTTGGGCAGTGTGCACATCTGCAACACTGGTCCCGGCCAGAGTTACAGTCCTTAGGTCGAACATTTTCATGTCAAGACCTGGGTAGCAGCACCTGCCGTACAAGACAAGTTGGATGGAATGTCCATTTTCGTGATTAGAAAATGGCAAAGAGCGAGGGCGCTCCCATTGGGTGCACCCTGGCCCCTCTGTTGCTCATCTAACCTACTTGTACTGACCATCTCTCCCCTATAAAAGGATGAAGTTAATATCATCAAAGGGACCCAACAATCAGAGAAAGAGAGAAGAAAGCCTAATAGCGCATTGTCCGCGCTATCTCTGTGATCTTGGTGTCAAGGTCGTGAGGAGTGGTTCCCACTAGGTCGTACCTTAAGGTTGATCACTACGACGTGCTCTGTTCCCCTTTCCCCCATCCAATCACACTACTGTATTTCAGAAGTGCCACGCCAATCCTTCGACGCTACCATCTCACGGCAGTCCTCGCGATTGCAAGAACCTCCTCAGTTTTCTTTGTAAACACCCTTTTTGAACCAAATCAACTTGTAAAGGTGAGGATGGTCACTAATAAGCAATTCAACTTATCAATAACCTCTTGAGACAACATTTTCACAGCTGCCCCTATTTATAGTCATGTTACAAACTCGGCGCCTCCAATAGTACAAGTTGTGTACAACATATTGGATCACAACCAATCATCATTATTATCACTCTTAAGAGTGAGAAAAACTATCCTCATCATCAAGGCTAGGCCCTCTTCCTCTTCAACTTCACCTCCCACTTCTTCATAAATGGGGTTGATCATTAGTTGGTGGTGTGTTTTCGGCCTCAACTTCTTCCATCTCTTCAACCACAAGACTTTTCTTTCTATAATCGAATGAATGGTGTCCCGACTATTCACTCCTAAAGCACTTGAAGTCGCCTGCTTGAAACGTCTTAGATTCACCAACTTTATTGTATTGGGTCCGTTTAGGGCTGTAGGTTGAGTTTTGGACTGATCTACATGCTCTCCATTATTGGAAGTCGTTCATTTTTCCCAAGTTGAAGTTCCAACACCTTTAGAATTATTATAACCAAAGCACCATAAGGATGCTGCCCCTTCCCTTGTGTTTTTACACAACGATAGCAAGGTTGGATGGTTTTGGTGCTTTTTGAAGCACAAGTACATCTTAGAATAAAGGTTTCCATCTACTAATATACCTTACTACCATTTGTTCTTTGGTTTTATTCAAATCAACTCTAGAAATGAGTTGATAAAAATTCTTGGTGTAATCAACTACATTCCCTCCTTGCTTAAGGTTGTGTAAACTCTTCTAAAGAATTTGAATATTATTTAAAGGAAGGATCTCCTTTCTAAGTTTTTTCTTCATCTTTTCCCAACTTCTAATATTACTTTTACCACTCCATTGGCGAGAAACTTGAATGCACTCCACCAAGCGGATGTTCTTCCCTTAAGGCACACATCCACATGCTTCGCCTTCTTCTCATCAACTACGTCATAGTAGTAAAAAACTCTTTCAATTGCATTAAGCCAAGCAAAAAATTCTTTAGCTTCGAGGAGTACACTAAATTCTGGAAGCTCCACGGTTTTGATGCAAGAAACTAATCATATCAAGTAACTATGATCACATCTGATCAATTCTGTAGCTCTCAAAATAATCAGATGTGAAAATTCTAATTTGTAACCCTCTGCAATTGTCTTTCCACCACCATCTAGCAGACTGTATTAATGGCTCAATTCCGTCAAAGGGATCAGTATTAATACTGTATGTACTGTCAACACTGACTTTCACTAGGGAGGCTTCGGGACTAGAAGACTCAAGGCATTGGATAGAAAAGGATTCACTTTCAGCAGGAAAATTAGGCCAGAACTGATGCTCTGATACCAAACAATGCATTCCTCTTGTTTGGCAAAAAAGAAAATGCAAGAAAATGAAAGAAAAATGCTTCTTTATTGAGAAACTTTTTTAAATTTACAAGAAAGAGAGAGTCTCTTTTACAACTCAAAATCAGATCTGAAAAAAGTGACCAAAATGCTAACTCATCTCTATTTATCGAGAATCTTTTAGTTGTAACTAACTCAAGAGAATAACTAAAGTGACTAGGCTGTCACCAAACAAAAATAACGGTACTAACAAACAAAAGACAAGAAATCAAAGCTTAAACTGCTAGCAATGCTCACGACCAGCAGCAGCAGTCCAGTAGTACTGGCACAGGGCAGCCATCCAGTAGCACTTAGCACAGGTCAGGTCAAGGCATTCAGTAGGCATTACATCACAATGTACCTTCATTTGCAAAGGTCCATGAACTTTTCAAGAGGTAATATAGTTGAGAGAATAAAATGATCTAGATTGCCTTGGAGATTGAAATAATAACATAACATTTATGACATTCAAAATAAATTTTAGCTTCTTATAATATAATGTAGTGTCAAGGATGGCAATGTACTTAAAGTTTGTAAAGATCCAACTATCCAAGAACCTTTCAAGAGGCAATATCACCTTAAAATGCATATTGCTGGTTGCAAGGTCCCATATGCAATGTTCCCAACTTAGCCATTTTATGCTTTTCAAACAAATATAGCGTCCTACGAGACAATGCAGTATAAAAGGAGACATTATACCCTCATATTGTTGAGGTCCAAAAAGCTTTCAAGAGGTAATATTCCTTTAGCATGCATATTGGGGGTTGTAAGGTCCCACTATGCAACATCCCAAACTCAATAGTTTTTTAGTAGCCACTAAAGTGGCATACGCAATAACTGTATGTCTCAATACTTGCATGCCATTTTTTGAGCCATTGCATGACACTGTTTACATAACGTGTATTTTAAAAATGAGGTGTCAAGCATGGTGACAATCTGGTACAGTGACTTTTGGGTGCCCCTAACATCACTTTGCTTTTACCAATGAAAAATATGTGAAGGCGGTAGGTGTGTTTGACTAACTTAAAAATCCTTTATTACTTCCCAACATAAGTAAAAGTGGTTGTATGCTAAGCCATGGGTACTAGATGCATTAGAACAAAACAAAAATTTATAGTGTGTTCCGTATACATGTAGGAACAAAGCCATATAAAAAATTTATTAAAAACACCATATTTAAAAGCAAATTTTAAATAACCACCATTAATGGTGTTTTTATTAAAATTTCATGCAAACACGTACATAGGGAATCAACAAGCCTATAGCTCTCATACCAATGTAAACAAATAAATATGCATAACCATGGTTAATAAAATAGATAAGAGAAGCTGACATCATTTGCTTAACAATGCATGCATAGTTGTGAACTTCATTAAAGCATATTCATATTGACAATGAAAGAGATATCCATTATGAAGAATTAAACAAAAAATCTCTAACTAAGAAATGACAGTTCACCGAGAAACCAAAGGTCAGCATACACAAGAAATAAAAGCATACATTAGAAATATAAGCAAACTGATCTGTCGTTGCTAAATTTAGAGAGACTAAATTGAATTAAAACTACACTTTTGTTGATTATTTGGAGTCAGGACATACAATATCTCACAAGTACTACAAAATGATAATATTTAACTAGAAAAGTTTATGTGCACGATTCTGCACACATTATCAAAGAATTGAGAGTGAAAACATACACAAGGTTCCTCAAACGCTTCAACAGCTTGGCAATTATTTCCTCTTTCATAGCCTGACTTGTGCATTCAAATCGTCCAGAAACTTGTGTACAGAAGGCATTAAGCTAGATGTACATTAAAAGCATTAGATACCACAATTATAATAATATACCTACCACAACCTTGAAGATAAATCAAACCTGAACACTTACCAATTCCCGTATCCAGTTAGCTGCATAATAAAGTGAGAGGCACACAATCTGTTTCTGCTTCCCGTTTAGAGACTGCCAGCCAGCTCCAGAAAAATACTAGCATTGTAAACATCAAACACGTGTCAAGACTCTGGTCATGTCTAGCAGTTTTGACATGACAAACGAGCAGAGCATGACAAGCCAAATCATATAAACAAATTATCGTGAAAGATCATGAAACATATATATATGAATATCATAAATAACAAATCTCTAATTTTTTTTGTGACAAACAATCAACAAAATCAAATAATTTGAAGCTATAAAGAAATTCAAAAAATAGTGTAGCCTTCCCATTAGATTAAAAACAAATGACAGTTAGGAACTTAAGGTCTTCACTTAGGAAACCAATCTGAACATGGTTCCAAAAAAGAGAAGCAATTGAAACCCTTTAAATCAGAAGACCAGTGTTAAGTCATGATGTAGCTTATTAGTAGTCTATTTTTTCATCTGTCTTATAAGTAATGTAACCACTTTTAACTTTAGTTTAACTCATTTGCTAGTTAGTTAGGGCTTGTTGGGGCTACAAAAAAAGAGGTAAGAAGAATTAAAAGTCCATTTTTAGACATTATTTTGTTAATTCCAAATCTAAGAAGATCATAGAACAAAGCTTCTGCCCTCTGTTTTGGTAATGTTCACTGTAATCCAGCTTTGCTCATCAATGACAATGCAAATTTCCTTCAATTCTTGAATGCTTGTGATTGCTATGTGTTAGGTTTTATGTTGGCTTATTCTTATGTATGTAATTGTCTCTTGTAATGTCCTCATCCTCAAGCTTAATTGTCATCGATCTCAAAGAAGGTTACAAAGATTGAAGCTCAAGACATTGCTCGAAGATCCTTGAATCCATGATATAGGATGGTAAGTGACTTAGAGGCCTAAGTTTTATCTCATAGGTGATTAGTGATTGATCCTAATATGCGAAGTGTTTTAAGCTAAAATGTGGTTGATCAATCTATTGCTGAATTCATTTGAAAATCAAATTTATGCATATTGGATCGATCCACACTTTTCCTGGATCGATCTAATATCAATTTTATTTTAAATCCAGAACCTATGCAGCAGATGGATCGATTCACCAATCATTTGGATCAATCTAATTTCATTTTAATTGAAGTTCCAAAATCTTGGTTGCTTTTGGATCGATCCAGGTTTTTATTTGATCGATCCAAATTCGGTTTTATCAGAGATCCAGAAGCTATGTCAAGTCTGGATCGATCCAACATTTTCCTAGATCAATCCAAGATCGTGATTTTTGGAAAATTCCAAATTCTATACAGGATATTTTTGGCCTATCTTGTGATGACGTGTTAGGGCATACTTGTGGGGTTATAAATACGTCTTTTTGTACAAATTAGGGTAAGGAAGACTAAACATTCCTGAGAAAAGCTGCCTCCTTCCCTTTTTAGATTTACTTTGGTACTTTGAGTACAATTACTTTATTTTTATGGAGACCTTTAGATCTTTAATCCCACCATAGATTAGAGTTTCTTAGGTTACGAAAATCACATATCTCAGTTTGAGAGGGATCCAATGAGAATTGGATTGTAACCTTGTGGATTCAAGGTGTGCTTGGTGGATTCCAAGTGTGGAGATCAGCAATTCCCCTTGGACTAGGCGGATGATGTTCACTATGGACTGATTGTGTACTCGATGGTAGGCAAAGATGTTCAAGAATGGTGAAATTAAGCTTGAGGATGACTGGTATAATTTCTGAATTCTTGTAGTTTCTTCTTTATCATAGTGAATGTGTTTTCTCCCGTGGTTTTTTACCCTCATGCGTATTCCACATAAATCCTCTCGTGGTTGTCTAATTTTGTGGATGATTGTCTAGATTATCAAGAAGGATGAAATGATATTTGTGTTCATGGATCCATCTTGATAATCTCATAGTAGATCTTATCTATAATCTTATTTGAATGTGATTAGTTGTTTAGTCTTTAAGAATTCTGTTTTTCCGCTCTTGTCTAGTCAATAGATTCGCAGTAATCTCGTCTTTTCACTATGCAATCATGAATTCTAAACATGACTTTATAATCCATTTTTATTACACATCCAAACTTATATCTTTATTTTAGTTAGTATTTGGATTAATGCTTTAATTTCATGTTTGTAGGTTGTTAAGTTTCCATCCAAACTTAGCATTATTCTATCATATTTTGCATTGCAATTGGACTTTAATCGAAATATCCTCTTATCAAAATCATCCTTCAATGGCTTCTTGATCAAGAACAAGTTTGAGAGACCATAATTCCCTAATATTGGATGGAATGAAACTCTAGAATTCAACCTAATTTTCAATTTCATAGTTACAACTGTAAATTTGTGTTTTCCTTAGTTTAAACAATCTATCACTATTAAAATCAGTTTTCTTTCATTGCACACCATTCTTTGGTTTTCAACTCCTAAGAATTCTTTAGAACTACAATCCCCAATTCCTGAGGAAATGACCATGGGACTTCCATGAACTATGCTTGCAACAACTATATCTTATGCTTTTGATAATCGCATGCATCAAAATATGGCAAGCATAGCTTGTTCTTTTGATATTCATCATTTGGTATTGGAGCACAATTCTAATCCTTCTTCTTCACTGATTTAAGCATCAACTAAGTTCAAGCCCTAATTCTTGGTCTATCTTCCGGTCAGGATCCAAGCAATGAGAACTAGGGTTTAACAAATCAAATCTCTTCTTCTTTGATAATATCTAGCCTTCGAATGACCTGATATATTTCACACAGTGGACGATTACTCCTAGAGTATAAATCGCAATTGCTCTTAATGTTTCTTTTGCTTCAAGACATTTCTACGGTGATAAATTTTTTATAGAGGACCAATTACAACAGATTATAATGACTCTCTTGCGAGTATAAGCGTATGTTATTCTATTAATAGTGGAATATTAATCTAAAGGCAACACATTATTATGACACCGACCCACATTAAGTGAGGGACGAGAGTGGCTAAACTCGATGGTGTTGACAAGAATCAATGCAATCTTGCAGCACTTTCACCCCATGGTCAAGACTTTTTGACAACGGATGAGATTAGGTAATCTGACGAGGTTGCCTAGATCTAGGATCCTCTAAACATCAAGGGATGGTTAATGTCATGTTAGCCCGGGTTGATTGGCCAGAGACCTCGGTGATCGCACATATGGGTAATAGAATACATTGACCCATGGTGAGTTGAGGAGGGAAGCTTGGTTACTAGGGAGATATGGTTTGGAGGATGGGGCAAAGTGATGGGATAGCGTGAACACCATAGAAATTAAGGATATATTGGCTACCTTGACCTTCTTAGGTGATCCGCGAGGCGACACGTATATGACGCAAGGGAAGTACTGAGCATTTATGAATAGATGATGCATTTATGAAGTTGCAATAGTAACGTCATAAGAAAAAAAGGAACGAACAGTAGGGTATAATGACCATCTTTTGGATCTAAAAGGATTCCTTAGGTACGGTGTCACTTTTCGCCAGTTAAAGGAGAGAAAAAAGGGTCTGAAGTGGTCTAGGTAGGGTCATCACTGACTTGTATTAAATGCAAGTCGTTAATGGTGCATTAGCTAGGCCGTCTATCCACATTACTTGACACATCACCCTCACACTCTCTCATGCAAGTTAAGGTAGAGGCAATTGATCTCCTCGAGTGGAAAAAGTATCCTTGCTTCAACTGGACTTCACTTGTTTCCCTCTATGCCACGTCCTTCAAGTCATCCCGAGTGGACAAGGTCAGTGATAGCCAATTCCTCATCGAGAGATGGAGTCCCAACCTCATCACTACCAGCACTAAGCTACAACGGAACTTCTTAGCACCCTACCAAAGACCTGGGCAGGCGTATAGAATTAGAACGCATCCTCTAAGGGAAGTTAGGCTATACCTATTTTGCTACCTCAGATTCCATCACTTTGGTGAGTATGCCCTTTTCTCATTGAAGGCCTACACCCTCCCGTGGGCATCATCCTAAGATGGACAGCACTATCACGGTGGGAAGAACTTGATGGAGGAACTGAGGATCAACATCATATGTGTGGCACGTAGTGTCCTTACATAAGCATTCGAGGAATATAAGTATTAACAATACAACATAGAGGCCCTTCCTTCACAGTGAACAACCCATTTAATCCCCACAAATAGAGGAGTTATACCTTTCCATTCACTCCAATCAATGTATTACTACTTAGCATCGTTCTAATAAATGACACCTTTCCTAAATGTACTAGCTCGAGGAGTTTTATTTCCTCCATTTCCATATCTCTTAAGGTTATTTGGCATTGGCCATGTGGCAACTCATTTCAGGTACATGTGTCATGGATCCATTAGTTCACGTGGCCTTTGACTTGGTCAAACAATATTAAATTACAACTATAAATATGCTTTTCCAAGTCACTCGTGGCATCCTTCGTCTTGGCAACCTTGACACATACCCTCAAATATTCAAATGCTTGGACTACCCGCTCGAAGCATGCCCTACCTAGGACACATCAAACTTTACCAACTCTAGCTCATTCAACCTGACACAAATATATTCAAAATTTTCATTGAACATGGAATCAACAATGTTGGTCTCCAAAATATTTATTATGCGCACCAAGATATCCATAGCTATGCTACACACATATATACCTTTCAAACGATTGTCCGCAGCAACATCTCCATATAGGTCATGGATTTTGTGAATAGTGAGAACAATTGAGGTGTACATCATGAACCCCTCCACTTCCACGAATTCTTCGACCTAACAATTGCTACGAGTAAAAGAGCGCACAGCCCTAGGCCATGATTTTAGGGTAGTTAATGGGCCTCCATTTGCAAACACCTCTTCACGACTAAGGAGGTGTGGGCTACAGAATCAAAAGGAAATGTAACTTAAGGTACATGACCACCTACAAAAGAATTTGTTAAAAGAAGAGAAGGCATGGTGATAACTAGGATTGACTCAAAAGAGACACCATCATCGATGGTCCTCAAGCTCCCTCATTACAGAATCACTAGCATCCCAACCTTGAACACTCTGAAGGAAACCACTACATCAGAAAGCATACTATGAAAAGAACTCGACTCTCCCTCAGGTGAGTCAATTTCATGAAAAGGGGGTTGGAATATCAGTAGTAAGGGTGCTTAAAATTTTTCCAAACACCCCGAGGCATTTTCTGATCCCCAGACCAGGAGGTGTATTGGCATCATCAATAGGCTCTCTTCATTAAGAATAAGCTTCCTAGGCATAAGAGCACGAGTACCAACAAACTAGGACCCTACAATAGCATAAAACAATACTAGTTGATAATCAAAATGGAGAATAAAATAACGAAAAGAGAACAGAAACCTCAACTCGAGACCTCTTTGGCTCATTAGGTTTGGGAACACCTATGGGTGCAAGTCAATTTGCCCTCACCAGAACACTCAACCCAAGCCCCCAAGTAGGGGAGCCTTTTGAGGAAACCCCTTTTTTGTTGAAATTTGATTGTCCTAATCTAAACTGACATGTATCTTTTTGCATCAAAACAAATTTGTGGCAAAGAAGTATTGACCTCCTTCAATACCTCAAGAGTTCTTCCACGACCTAAAGAACTAGAAGTTGGCATCATTTTTCCAATGCTCTTTTGGATTGGCCTCATTGCATTTGCCATTTGTTGCTTGTTTGTTCCAGGTGATGTAACCCTTTTTTCATTATTCTAAACACTTGTTTTTGTTTTGGATTTTTTTGGGGAAATTACAGGGTGCCCCCCGAAATATGGGCCGTATTTAAATTGCTCGCTTCCATCAGTTAACCATTGGATTGACTGACAGAAAGATAGTCACATGACCTAATTTGCATGACTTTCACCATTTTTAGGATGAGTTTGCCCTCCTTACAAAAATTCCTTCTCTTCTTCTCAAGTGAAACCCTAGCCTCCATTTCCAATCCCATGAAGCTCACACTCCACCTAAACCGCCATTGTTGCAAGCCCCCTTCAATTCAACCATCTACTCTATCTTGCATAAAACCCTTACCACCCTAACCCCGAGTCTCCATTGCAGCATCTGCCTGAGCTTCTCACCTCCTTTTCTCTGCACCCACAAACTCACTTGACCCTAAAAACCTCATCTCTTTTTCCACTGAACCCATGAACTACCACACATAATCTCCATTGCTGAAATCCAATTTATGATTTTTTTTTTTTTTTTTTCTTCTCACATTCACGATCCCAAAATCCCAAATCTGCTTTATTCCTCTAAAGCCAGTAATGCAACAAAAAAAATAAAATAAAATAAAATAAACCCCAAACAACAATCAATTGATTGCTTTTCATAATACCGCGAGACGACATGAAGAAATCCAAAGAGTTTTTTTTTTTTTTTTTTTGGCTTCAATTTTCAATTCTCTATATTTATTTATTTAATTAAATTTAATCTAAGATTTAAGATTTCTTCTTGTTTTGTTCCACTTGTAGAGAGATAAAGTTGGAAAAGAGATAGCGTGTTTAATTTTATATTTTTGATCACATCTGAAGGAAAAGATAAGGATGGAAATTAGGAAAAAAGTTGACCTGACCTAAGATTATGTTTTAAATTTTTGTCGAGGAAAAAGCAACGAACAGATTTAAATCTTTACTTCTGATGGTTTGTGCATTAATGTAATGTATAGCTGCAAATTTGAGTCTAAGATTCAAACTCTACAAATTTGAGTAGTGAGAAGGAGGTATAGCTGCAAGTTTGCATGGTGAATCACTGAATATGGTATGTATGTATGTATGTAAACTATATATGATTGCAGTTACAATGTTCTAGCTAGTGTTGAAATCTGTAAAGATTTGAAGCTGAGTGAAGACGAAGGAGATCTTTGTAGCTAGCAAGAGTAAATGCATAATAAAAGGAGTTGAAGAGAGAAAGGGAAGATGGATGGATGTGGCGCCAGATGAGAGACTTAATGAAGAGAGAGAGGGAAGGACGTGAGGGAAGGGTAGAAAGGTAACTCTACCTTTAATTTAAACATCGTTAGTCTCTTTGCCATTTTCTATAGTAAAGGGGGCACATTGCTTCAATCGATACCATGGAGAGGCAATTTAAAAACAGCCTATAGTTCGCGCGCGCGCGCGCGCGGGGGACACTGTAATTTCCCCTCTTCTTCTTTGTTTTTAACTCTTGAGTTGCTTTGTGTTGGTTCGGAAGGAAAGATAGTCGATCTTCTAAGTGCATTTTATAACGTTATTGAATTGTTTCGTACTTTTGCTTTTGAGAATCATTAATGAAAATGGTTTTGTTTCTAAAAAGCATTTATTCATTTCATTTCTTCGATTTACTTTTTGAAATTTATTCATTTCATTCCATATTGGATGTACAGTCTTCCTTTTTCTTAATAAACTTTTATGCAATTTTTTAAAATTTTAGCAAAAGCACTCCAATAAATGCTAAATGTGTCTTCAAACATTTGGCAAGTGCTACACAATATACACATTACAGTCATTAACCGGTCATGTTAATAAATGGGCAAGTATGAACACTTTGGCATGGTTGGTGAATTTGCAAACCTGGACCTCCTAGGTGACAAAAGCTTTATTAAAGATATGGCTACTGTCCTACCTCACACCTAGAGGGGTACATGCATGCAACGATGTCAGGGTCTACAACATTCTCATTGGATCAACTTTGCAACCCCAGCTACTCCCACTTGTCCTTCATTTAATGTCCCCTATAAGTGTGCATACTTCTACATGGAAGAGGAACAACAAGGACAATTGGCAAAGGAATGCAAGAATCAATACATCCAGGATCGGTGACAGGAATTACTTATTTAACTCCCATTAATCTTTGAGTTTTGGAGAAGGATCCCTAGGGAAAGGGTTGGGATTAATCCCATACTCCCTTGGTTCTTCCCTTATTGGCCGTCAGGTCGCTCGGCTCCCCCCACACTATGGCTCACCCTCCTTGCCATAATGTCACCTTACGTGTACCTATATACTCACGTTAAGTAACCCTACTCCCATGTTTCAATCATAAACAAACTTCACTGGTCATTTTTATCCTCCTTAAAGATGTATAGCTTTTGTTGTTCTTTCTTTTTTAATCTTTCCTTCTTCCATTTTTTACCTCACCTCATTTCTGTTATATATGACAATCCTATATTTTACAAAACGGTTGGTTATCAAAAAATTTGGGGGGAGGGGGGGGAGCTGAATTTATTGTTTATTTCGCTGCTTCTAAGCCTCCATTACCATAATTATACCCTTACAAATTAGTTCCAACTGTGAAGTGACAAACAGATGAATATTGAAGTCTGAAGCACTAATCAAGGAGAAGTGTCAAATCGTTTTGAAAATATCTTTCAAATTGTTAAAACACAGTGGCATTATGGCACATAATAGGCAAAAGAACGAACGATGAGGTCAATGAAGAGCATTTGATTTAGTCTCACCTTCAAGGAAGGAAGGTGAAAAGGGCAGCCAAGCAGTGCATCAATTCCTCCAAGAGATCCCTGATTTGCCAACCTCTCAATCTGGTGAGAGAGAGAGAGAGAGAGAATGAAAACATTTATTCCATCATTTATGATAATTTTCCAGTACTCATCTCCTTGAAAAGAATATATATATATATATATATATATATACACTTTTACTGCCCAAGTGACCATTTACTTACAACAGATAGTAAAAGAAAATTAGCAGGAAGGATTTGTAAGGTTGAAGCAGACCTGCACACAACAAAGTACAAACTTCAGCAGTCACTGATGTTGAAACAAGTTGTAAAAGAGATACTTCAGCAAAAGGGAGAATATGGTGAAATAGTACTGCAAGGAAGAGGAAGCCAGTGGCAAAATGTTCAGACAAATTGGAGATATATTGCCATCCAAGTTCATCCATAATTCCCCTACAGAAAGAACAATAATTGGAACCGTACTCCAAACCGGAACTTAATTTTCTTATCAATTTGAAGGGTAGATATAATGACTAAGCAGTAATTGCAAATTGCACTTCAAAAACTCACCTTCTAAACCACAATACAAGTCCTTAGCAGGCAATTGCCCACCTTCAAGATCAGATAGAAATATAGATTCAAATTCGCCGACATGTTTGCCAATCCTACAACATGAAGACGAGATTTTTCTAAATAAAACACATTCACTTGAACATCCTACTAAATGGCTAAACACATTAAATCATCCCAGAAAAGTTTGTTCAGATAAACTCACCATTCCATAATTGCTGGCTGAAGAGTTCTATAGTTTAACATCCTTGCCAATTCATCGTAAAACATGACCAATGGTAAGGACCACTGTTTGCAAGAGTCCAAGGAAGTTTTCAAGAGTTCCAAAGCCTCCTCAGAGTTAGATTTCTGTAGAAATGATTTTCAGGGATGATGAAAGCAGATTTTAAAATCTAGAACCATAAATTGAAACATGAGAAGCTACAGCATAATAAAAACAATAGCACGAGGAAACATTTTTTTGCATTAGTTAATGTTCTTATGGGCTTTTCAGAATATATTATATTTTATTCTTTATCTACATAGGTTTAACTTGTAGAAATAAAGAGTTCAATGGACTTGTGTGTCCTCCAATCTAGAGAATAAATCTGTTACAGCCCAAGACCGACTCCAAAATGACTATAAGCGCCAAAGTTAGAAAATAGTTATGGACTTATGGCGTATTTCTCGTTAACACCACCACCCAGGCACATGTTTCAGTACCAACATAAAGAGATGGTAATAAAAGATGTTATTCACCAACTTAAAGAGAAGGTAACAAAACATGTCACCTTTTTAGATACAAAAAATCATTGTAGCCTGCTACTATTTGGGCTGGGTTTCAGTTAAAGTGCGTTACATGGTTAGAAGATAGAACTCAGTGTACTTGTTCACTGACTGAGTACCTTGCCACAAATTGTACATCTTGTTTAAGTTATCCATAGATAAATCTCCATTAAGAACAACTTCGATTCCATCTTTTCCTTTGTAGTGATACTGGCTTTCACAATCTTTCCCATGAACGTTCAATTGCTCCTAAGGTATAGTAAATTTTGAAGGGGATGATGAAGAATGGCCCTACTCACCCCAGAATGCAAGATGATTAAAAGGATCAACATATTCCTCCGAGACAAGACTTTCATCATCTCAACTCACTTTATGCGTTCCAAAAGTTGTTTAGCTTATCCTCTTAGTTCTTCAACTTTGTTGGTTTGGTTCTCAATCTTAGGAGCCTACATACAAGCACCTCCTTGACTATGCTGTTGGTTAGCCAAGGAGATTGTTGTTTATAAATACTGAACATTAACAAAGGCTCTAATGTCAAACTAAAGCAAACACAGAAATCCCATTATCTTGCTAATAATGCAGCAGAACAAACTAAAAGAAAGAAAAGCCAAGGTACAAATTAACTCTGTTTGGTTCTTTGTCAATCCACGATCAAGAAGAGAAGAAAGGATAACTCAAGAGAAGTATAAAACTTCTCAAGGAGTTAGTTTTATGGGCCCATTTAGATAAGCTTATAATTCCTTTTTATTACTTTTAAAAGTAAAAAGCTTGAAAGTTTTTTAAAGTTTTTTTAGTACAAAATTTTGGTAGTTACTTTCAAAAGTTGAGGTAGCAAGAAATTCTTGCTACCTCAACTTTTAAAACTCAAAATTTCGCACTCAAAACTTTCAATTTTTTTTTTAAATTTTAGAAGTAAAAAATAGGAAGTAGAAGCTTATCCAAAAGGAAGTTGTTCTTCCATAACCGATTACATTCTATTACAATAAAGAAAATAAATCCTAAAGGAATACTTAGAGGTGCTATTATAAGGTACACCTTACACAAAGTTTTATTAGGTGATTTGTATAAGGTCAAACACAAAATAGATTTTGAAAAACTAACTGTCGAATTTGATACAGTGAGAACCTAAAAATTTAAAATGTTAATTATGTGTTTATGTGTTAAATAATATATTAATGATGATATAAGTAAAATGAAGTAGGTGTGTTTTGAAATTTGTAGGGAGTGTGGTAATAAAGAAAGTTGTTTTTAAGAAAATATGGGTGTTTAGGAGAGGAAATAATTCCTTTAAATGAAGGGATGTGTGAAATTATGAAATTAATTAAACTAAATTTTAAAAGGACATTTATGTCCTAAATTCATAATTTAAAATATAAGTCTCAAGAATCAGCTTCATTCTTCTTGAAGCTTCGGGAGAGTTGGGAGCCGAGAGAGAGAGAGTAGCTAGAGCAAGGCAGCCATCAAAAATCTTGTTGAATTCTTGCTGGATTTCATCTTTGAGGAGGTTAAGATGAGTTCATGTATGTGTGGTTTAGTTTTCTTTCTATGTAATTTTCGGATTTAAGGGTTATGGATACTTGGTTGTGAGTTTTGGTTGAGGGTCTTGTGTTAAATGATATTTTTTGGAGTGAATTTATGGTTGTGATGGGTTTTGGTTGGAGTTCGAGGTTGAAGAAGCTTGTATGTGGTTTGATTTTGGGTTTTTAGTTTGGGTTCATGGTGGATACTTGGAATTAATCCTTTGTTTTGAGTATTTGTTGTAAATTTTGTATATTTAAAGCATGTTTAGGGTTGTTTATTGTTAAATTTAAGCTTTGGGAAGTTGTTTTAAGTTTTAGAAGTGTTTGGTTGAGTATAGGTTGAGGTTTGTACTGTTCATAGCTCAAAATTGGGTTTCTGCTCGTAATTGGATCAATCCAGGCTTCTTTGGATCGATCCAGGGTGGGTCGGATCGATCCAATTAGGGTCGAGAATGTATTTTTGCCCAGCTCTTATGCTTTATTTTTGTTCCATCTTCAAAGTCGCATAACTTTTGCATCCGAACTCCGTTTGGGACATTCTTTATATGCTCGGAAAGCTTATGAGATGTAGTTTCTAAATTTGGTAGTTTTGGAGTCAAATTATTTTTAGAGAGAGAGATATTTTAGAAATACCAGATTTACCCTTTTATACTACCGTTAGGTTTTATATGATTATATCTCTTTCTTGAAAAGTGAATTATCATTGTTTACATGTATATAATTGTTGTACAATATTAATGCTTCTTTATTGTGATTGAGAGGTGATAATCAGAGCCAATCCAATCTTCAATAGAATTATATAAAGTATCTATAGTTCATCCTTAAAGGTACGGAACCTTATGCTTCTTGTTATTTACAGTTGTGCATATTTGGATTGTATGGAATGATTTTGCGTACAGGAATAATATTTATGGTATGAAAGGGAAGGTAATATATGATTTGATATGGAATTGAGAATTGGATTGAGATATGATGAATTATTTATCTTGTGAATGATCATTGCATAATGAGAATATAATAACCTGAATTTATTGTGTACTTGCTTAGTCTGACGCAAGAGTGAGCGTAAGCAGTACATTGTGGGCAGACGCGTTGGCGCGCCTAATGAAGGAAAGGTTATTATATTATATTGTATATATAGATAACATGGACTTGGTTAGTACTGGCTTAGACTGACGCAAGAGTGCGCGTAAGCAATACTTGACTTGGGCAGACGCATGGGCGCGCCCTAAATAGATTAATGTGGTGTTCTCACAGGACTGACACAAGAGTGCGCACTGTGATTGTAACTTTATCATTAATCTATACCTCAAAAAATCATATCACTACATTTCATATGTGGCATGAGTAAATCTGAACTTGTTGCTCATTTGTTATGGGACGCCATATGATGTGTAACTCGGATGATTTATATTGTATTGCACCGATCTTTAAATTATGGATCTTAACCTATTATTCGGTGGTATGGGACACTTTGAGTAACTTGATTAAGATTTATGGATTATTGATTGTATTGCATCATTTGTGTGAGTGTGAACTGATATTATTTCATGCACTATAAGACTGTTGTTAGCAAGGGTGTATGTTTACCTACTGAGCTTTGTCTGCTAGCTCACCCCTGCTTAATTGCAATTCCCCGGGTGAACAAGTTGAACAAAAGATGCATGAAGACCGGATTGAAGGCACACTACTTAGATTTTGAGGAATGGTTGTATATTTATATTAGACATTCCTTTGTACCCTTTTTATTTAATACCTCTAAATGTCGTAAATATTGTACAGTTGAGTTTTATTTTATTTATCCTATTAAGCTAGGGTTGTTGGCTTATTTTATTTTCTCTTTTAATCGCTAAGGACGAATGTATGACATGACATATGCACACCTTTGTGGATTTATTTTAAGTTGTTGATATAATTATAATTGTTTCATCTTAGTCTTGGTCTATTTCGATATAATGCATAATATCGTCATAGAATAGGTTTGGGACATCACAGATACAATTCTTATGAATTTCATACTGGCCAAAAATCACAGTGATCAAAAAGTCAGTTTCTTAAAAAGATGACTGGGAAAAAATGGTGATATTTTAAAGAACAAAATGCCACACTTTTTCACAGTGACATTTGTCATAAACCGACCGTTGGATCACTGTGTTTTTTGGCGAACATGAAATTCCTAAATAGTTTATTTAATCCAATGGTTGGGTTTTCAAAATATGTTATTTAATTGGCCCTACGTAGGTTACCTTACACAGCTTTGCGTAAGGTGCACCTTATAATAGACTCCCTGACAAAATGCTTCAATAAATTGATATTCTCATAAACAAGAAATACTAATAAAATTAAACTTTTATATATATATATGGCCTCTTATTTGAAGAGTGCATAACCGCATGGATAAGCTCGCACTAACCCGTCAATTTGGGATCCAATTCAGGATTTTCCTTGGGAGGTATCGGGAAGGAATTGGAATGTAATAATATCGATTCATACATATTTGATCAAAAAATCAATCTAATTTATTTCGTACCCTTCGCTCAATGAGAAAATGGGTCAGATTCTACAGGATCAAACCTATTGGACTTAAGGAATGATGGAAAGGAATAAAAAAAGAAAAGATAGAGAAAAATAATAAATAAGTAAATAAAAATGAAGTAGGAAAACACAGATTCCAAATGAACAAATTCAAACTTGAAAAGGATCTTTCTAATTCTCGAAGAATGAGGAGCAAAGGGATTGATCGAGAAAGATCTCTTGTTCCTATTATAAGATTATAAGATTGTGATTGGATCCACATATGTTTGTAAAAAGAATAATCTTCTCCTTTGAAAATAATCAAAAATGGAAAGTGTTCAATTGAAACATGAAAATGTGATTGAATTGGTCTAGCTACTCTTCAAAACGGAATGGAAGAAGGGAGAAGATTCTCGAACAAGGAAAATGATCCAATAACTTCGAAAGAATTGAACGAGGAGCAGTATGAGGTGAAAATCTCATGTACGGTTCTGTAGAGTGGCAGTAAGGGTGACTTATCTGTCAACTTTTCCACTATCACCCCCAAAAAACCAAACTCTGCCTTACGTAAAGTTGCCAAAGTACGATTAACCTTTGGAAGAGTGCACAAACATCTCAAAAGAGCTACCTTCCAAATATCCCCCTAGTGCCTCCCTTACATTGCAAGATCTGTTGTAGCACTAGACACAGTACCACTTGATGTCCCTACATAAAACCTAAACAACTATGCAAATATTTGGAAAAAAAACTCTATAAAAATCAAGATAGTAGCCCATCTAGCTCATGCCCACCACCAATCCTTTTTTCGATCTTGAAGACATCACATGAAGACTCACTAAGCGGAGAGAAATTTAGTCATTTACTCATATGAAGACAATTTTAAGAAAAATTCAGAAAATTATAGCACTACATAAATGAATAAACAATGTAAGAGAGGCCATAAGGTTTCCACTAAAAGAACAAGTACTAGCATAAGCAAGAATGATAGAAGTTAATAATGATTTGTCAAATAGAAAAGAATTCAAGACATATCCTATTTGGATTATATCCTTAGAAAGAATTAAGTATGCCATTTCCTTATGATTAATAAATAATTTTATTTATTTATATTGAACATTACATACATATAAACATGGTTATTAATGAGATTGA
The DNA here is from genome assembly GCA_017140935.1 of Hamamelis virginiana. Taxonomy (NCBI): domain Eukaryota; kingdom Viridiplantae; phylum Streptophyta; class Magnoliopsida; order Saxifragales; family Hamamelidaceae; genus Hamamelis; species Hamamelis virginiana. The sequence goes on along the minus strand of JAESVK010000072.1, from coordinate 165,325 downwards.
TGGTTTTATTTTCACATGATAAATGGAGTCCTAAGGATGTATTGACGCGATTCATTTATCTAAGTGACCTTTACATATGGGAGATATGAATCACAATATTACTCCTTAAATAAATCATAGTTGTTGATAAAATTAGGCATCTTATCTGAAATGTTGTAGTACATCAATCCCATATGATGGATTGGTTTATCTCGATCATTAAAGAGATTGACTCTAACTTGACATACTAGTGCATTTGATGCACTAATGATCATGAGTGGAGCATCAAAGATTATGAGTAACACATCAAATAAATAACTGTAAGTCATGATGTAACACTCATAATCACTAAAGGCAATATGTGATCCTGAGGGAGTAGTAAACCCTATTCTTATATATTAGTCACTTTGATTTATCACTGATTGAGATCCTCTTGGGTTAATATTCCCTTGGTTCTAGTAAACGGAGAGGAATTTTTTGAAAAAATGCTTCCTCTTGGTTCTAGTTAACCAACATACCCATCATGTGTCCGGAACAACATGACCCTTGAAGAGAGCTTTTGTGATGCAAAACATTCAACATTACCTAAATGAGCATGGGTTGTTACATGGAGAGAAGATCAAGCCTTTTACAACAAGGACTTTTGAAGAGGTAAAAAATCATTACCATCTTTAGATGAAGTTAGAGAAGTCATGGAACCATTTGTCAAATGTTCTGGTCTTTGATTCACTGACACCCAGCATTATAGTTTACATACAAGGTTGGCACAAGCCTACTAACCATCAAATCAACACAACAACTGTGGACTACAACCTAAAAGCAGCTCGCAGAAGGTGAACACTAAATACCATCATCCATAAGCACTTAGCCAGGCAAAAACATTCATCAACGTAAGTTACAAGAAGCAACAAGAGTGCTGCCACAACCAAATTGTACCATCAGAAGCACTAAGATCAACAGAAAAAATTCAAGAATCAGGTGCCTTTTCAGTAATGAGAAACTAGCAGCAGTTCAGAAACTAGGAACTCAGAGCTTTAATACAGCATAACAGAGCCATAGCTAGTTGGCCAGCAATCCCTTTACAGTGTACAACAAAATTAAAGACCCAACCAACCCAAGCACACTTCCCAAAACCAGAAACAGATTGAGACAGTGCATCAAATTAACACTAAACATTTTACAAAAATAACTGCATTTTAAGGAAGCAGCTCATATTTATCAACAACAATTCCAAGTCTTCTAATCAAGGCATACAACTGAATATATAAGCGAAGGGTGGCAAAAAAAAAATAATAGATCCGAAACTGAGGCAAAAGCAGTTGCAGAACCAATTAATTATGGCTGATACCAGAAACTACAATAGCCAACTATGGGAAAATTAAGAAGAAAAAGGTATAAACCGTGGACACAGCAACTAACCACAACACTCTGAGAACTTTAAGGAGCAGAAAAAACCACATCACACAAAAAAGGTTCAAAAATCAAAACTGCATATTGTAATAAATATAACAGGTCTACAGGTTAGAAATAGTTTTATGGCTGGGAACCTTGAAATACAAGTAAATCACCTCCATTATATATGACTATTGACACAACACTAGCATTTAGTATTTACTGTTTTCTTTATCCAGAACTCGGCAAGACCTTAACGACCTCAGAAAAATTATAAGGAGAAGAACTAGAGATTAGAAATAAAATTTTAAATCTCTATTTTGGATCCGAATTCAGAACACCCTGATACGGTGATACCATGTTAGCATTTGTTAAAGGAGTAGCTTAGAGTACAGAAGTATTATGGAAATGTCCATGATAACGATGAGCTAAATTCCTCTACATTTGACAATTGATTAAGTTGGTGATGATACAGATCAATATTTTACAAAAAGTTTCGGTGTCATTCGTGAGCAGCTCTTATTACCCCAAGGGCTGAACAGCAAGATAGTGTCTCGTTCAAGTGCTAAAGCCAATTATTAGGCCATGGCCATAACTAATGTTGAAATTGTTTGGGTTTAATGTCTTCTTTTCTTAGGTTTCTTAGCATGAGTTTACGCTTCCATGAAAATAACCAGAGTGTGTTTCAAGCACTAAAAAATATTTCATTAAAGGATCAAGCAAACTGAGATTGATTGCAACAATTGAAAATAGGTGGAGGTCCAAGGGGTCTTCTAGTATTAGTGGGAGAGGCAGTGAGGGTAGGGCAGGAAGAGAGCTGCAAATGTAGCAACCCTAGTTATTTTATACATATTGCATGTTATTAGTATTATTTGAGGTTGTCTTGATTAATTATAATTATTATTTTCATGTTGGTGAGCTGTTTGGATTTTTAGTTGCCCATGTAGAGATTCTTTTTTCCTTTTGGGATGGTGTGGTTAGTGGGCCACTTGATGTTTGGGGCTTATGGGTTTTCAGTAGGATTGATCCATGTTTGTTGGCTTGGTGGGGCCATTTGGGTATCACTGTAAGACCCCAAGTTTTAATTAATTAATTTTTTAACGTGATGTTAGTAGGTGTTTTATTAATAAATATTAAATTGATGAGTTGGTTAGTAAGTAAATTATTGAATAAAAACTTACTTTATCAAATAAGGTACCATTATGTAGAACAAGCCCGAAAGCTCAAGCACATAAATATGAATCTCATATGCACATGCAAATTTATTATTATAAAAGCTATACTTATATTTTAGGGAAAATGGTATTTTAGTACCTTCAACTTTAGGGTGAATATCAATGTCGTCCCTAAACTTTACTTTTGCTCGATTTAGTCCAAATTTTTTAAAAGTTGTACCAGTGTGGGAAATTAACTCATGGAATTAACATTCCATATGTTAAAATTGATGGCTGCTAAACTGGGTTGCCGACGGAATTAACGTTAACTGACTAGCAGCCTAATCAACAGCTGTCAATTTTAATAGATGGAATGTTAATTCCATCAGTTCATGACCCACATTGACACAACTTTTAAAAAATTTGGAATAAATCAAGCAAAAGTAAAGTTTAGGGACCACATTGGTATTCACCCCAGAGTTGCTAAAATGTCATTTTCCTACATAAAATCTATGATCTGTAGACTCGAAACATCATCCAACTCCCATCTCTAACAAATTCAAACTAAGGAGAATGAAACTTGTAAATGAAGGAAGAGAGAAACTTGGGGAGGAAGAAACTTCAAAGGGAAGACTTGGGGAGAAAGAAACTTGGGAAAGAAGTTATGAATAGTATAAATTAGTTCCTTGGGTTTTTAGGGGGGGGGGGGAGCACAATGGTAGAGAGAGAAATAGACAAAAAGGGAGAGAAACTATAGGAAAGTAAGGGAAATTATCAAGAAGATAGTGAGATATTTCAATTTTTTCCATCAAATCTTTCGAATTTCGAATATCCTACAACTTCATGTGAGATACATCACCTTTCCCCGCTAAATTGTTGAATTTTTAAGCTTAAGGAAGTGTTTGGTTGCTAGTAGGGTATTAAAAATCGCCTGATACATATCAGATTATTCAGATCACTAGATACATAACGGAAATGCAAACCTCCGATATGCGATTCTCAGCATTACACACTAACACACTGTGTACATGAATTATCCAAGTAACGGCACGATATGGCACAATAATGGAGTGTAATGGCCCGATACCCGTTACTTGCCGAGTCCCGTTGCTCCATGTGAAAAGAAAGAAAAAAAAAAGGTTTAAATCAACAAGGTCATCCATAAGTGATTTTGTTGACAATAATGGCCACTTCAAATCTTGCTCCATAATTTCTTCACAGTGAAAAAAAGGTTTAAATTTCAAAGTATCAAACAGCACAGTCAGCATGAACACCTTTTAGTATTTTGCCAATAACTCTTTGTAGAAAACTCCAAATGACAAGCCATTTGTTGCATTGTAAACTAGACTCGAAGAGCTTCGAAATGGTATTGGAAACTCCACATGAAACTATGGGAGCAAAATCAGTTTTAGCCGGGAACAGTAGCTAATTTTTTATTCTGAAGTAAAAGATTTCGAGACACGGAAGCAGCATCACTGGCTCTGATACCAACTGACGCAAGCCAACACCAACATGTGATGGCTGCAACTGATTTAGTGTCAACCAAAGTGAGGGATAATTTTGGAAATGGCTCACCGAAGGCAACGGACGCCAGTTAACGTTGCTAATCGCAGATGTCACTTGACTTGACCAAGCCACAAACTTGATTAAAAGGAGGAATCAATCCACTCCAAAGCAAAATAACTAGCTGGTATATTTTTTTTAATCAAAATATTATCTCTTTCTTCTCATTTTTATTCCTATAACAACTTCTATAGGTTACATGGTCATAAATGAAAGCACTTTCCTAGAGAACTAATTAATATAACTTCCAAAAGAGACTACATCTTCCTAAGCAGTCAACCCTCTTTTCCAAGATACACTAAATAGAATAAAACTTACTAACGTCATTAACTTCTAGAACATTAAATGCTTAACTGGAACTGGAATCATGTGACATGTGATAGATAGTAGAAGACCGAATCATGTGGTGACGAGCCATATACTCATCAAAGTGAAGTGTGGATTGTCGTGACCATTGAACTGGAATGTCCATATAAGGCATCCGCATTTCATACTCGTCGCCACAATGGTCGGCTATATCGCCATCCTCCTGAATACTCTCGTCTTCAATTATCATGTTAAGCAAAATAATGCATGTCTTCATGATGTAAGCAAGATCTTCACGACTCCAACATCACGCTGCACCACGTACAATCGCGAAATATGCTTGGAGCACCCCAAATGCTCTTTACACATCTTTTCTGTAACTTTTTTGTTTTCGTGCAAACAATTTCTTCACTCATTAAGGTTGAGAAATCGAATGAACAAGTGTTGCCTATTTTGGATAGATACCATCTAGTAGATAATATCCCATAGTATAATCGTGACCATTAACGATATAGTTGGCAGAAGGAGCATGCCCATCCTTAAGGTCAACAAAGAGATAAGACGCATCAAAAACATTAATGTCATTGTTAGACCCAGGCATGCCAAAAAACGCATGCCATATCCACAGGTCAGAAAAGGCCAATGCCTTAAGAATGAATGTCAGCCAATGTATATGCCCAGTATAATGTCCATGATACACAGTAGGACAATTATTCCACTCCCAATGCATACAATCCAAACTCCCTAACATTCCAAAAATCCAACATAATTGAGGTATTGTGCTTCGTAAACACCAATAACCGCTTTACAGAATCTCTTTAAACACTCGATGGTTGTGCTCTCAGCAATTCTTACATACTCGTCCACAGCATCAGCGACAATGCTGTATGCAAGCATCAGAAGCGCGGCAGTCATCTTCTGCAAGCTAGATAAACCAAGCACTCCCAAAGCAATTTTTCTGGACTAAGTAATCATAATGATACTAGATTGCATCTAAAATACGAAAAAACAATGGATGACCCATTCGAAAGTGTCTTCTAAAAAGGTTGGCATCGTAGACCGGATTCGCAACAAAGTAATCACTCGGTTAGCATGACTACTCTATCACGATCGATATGTCACCACTTGTAAAACCAATATGTTTAGGGCGTTGGTTTCGTTTTTGCAATTCCATTCTCTAGTACTCTATTGCCATACGCATTATCATATTGTTTCTTTCATCTTCATCGGATGAATATGATGAAAATCTCTTCTTTGCCAATCTTTTCTCTCAAATTACTTATTATATAATTCAAACTTTGAAGATATACGATGAATAGAGATTTTAAAATTAAATTAAATTTAAAATATATATATATTGGTTATTGAGATGGTGATATTTTTGCCTCCTCACTTGTACAAAGATGTCTTCTTTTATAGAGAATTCTTTAGCTTTGGATTCCTCATCATTCCACGTGGTTTTTCACTATTTTCTTTTATCAAGTACTTTCACATGTGACAACTTTTACATTTCTCAAGAAAAGAAAGATTCTTTGTCATCTTATATGGCATTCTAGCTCTCACTTTAGCACATGTGAGAAAAGTTTTGCATTTATGAAGAAAATTTCATCTTTTTTATCCCATGTGATCTTCTAGATTTTACTTTATCAGATGCTTTCACATATGAAAAAAAAATTTCCAATTCTCAAGAAAACTATTGTTTATCTCATGTCATATTCCCGCTTTTATTTTTTATTTTTTATTAAAATAATTTTTTAAATTATAAATTTATTTATTTATTTATTTTATTTTTTTAATTTAATCCAAACCATTGAAATAATGTAGCTTAGAGATGAGGAATGATAAAAGGTAGTTGATGTCAAAGAATGGGGGTTGGGATAAGGAAAAAGCAGTTGAGCCAAAAAATGGAGGATGCTGCATTAGAGTCCATTTAGCCAAATTCATAGCTAAAAACACTGTAGCTAGCCAAAAAATGGCTTTGGCTCCCAAAATTTGACTCCTAGCATTGGAGATGCTCTTAGTAAGGGCTTTATAATACAATTGAGGGGTGGTACAATTACCCACTTCTTTGATGGGGTGGCAGCCCATGTGGACCACCTTGGGCCAATACAAATGGGCTCTTGCCCTAGTTTGTGCATGTATGTAGTGGACTTGCCATAATTTTGTGCTGGTATTGCAGTAAACCCATTGTTGTTTTTGGGTTGCTAGATGTTTTAAGCATAATTGGACACTTGTCCACATACATGCATGGTGGGGAGGTATTATAAATACCACCTTTAGGGCTTTTAAGCCATTCTCTTGTTTTATTTCGGTAGCCTAGAGAGAATAGAGAGAGGGAGCTTGGGAGAGGATGAGAGAGAGAAGAGAGAGAGGGAATTTTCAAATTCTTTCCTTAGGGTGCACTTTCAACCTGCAAGCTTGTGATTTTAGGTGATCCATGTGATGTTGTATCATGTTGGGTTGTTTGCATTTTGGGTTTCGTATAATGCACAGCATGTGGGAATGTTTAGATGGGTTCTCAAGCCCTTGCATGTTTATGATTTCACTTGATGAGTTATTTTTCTCATTTGGGGTTTTTATTATACTGCTTGGATCTTTAGCATGAGTAGTTAAAATGATGAGTTTGTAACATCCATGTGGGTATTTAAGTTTTAGGCGAGAGTTTTACCCATATATTTGAGATTCGGAAGAAAGGTGAAACCTTTGATGGGTTTTAAGCATAATTTTTGCATTTTCTTATAAAATGGGTATGATCTTGCCTTTTGGGTTTGCATGCCATTATATGAAGTTGGTTCCTTTGCCCATTTTAGTCATGGTTTCATGTTTGAAGACCAATATACAAGGTTCCTTTGCACATGATGAGCATTGGGGTGCATTTTTGGAGTGAAAAGACCCTTTTCGTAGTTTTGCTCGAGCCCACCAGTCGATTGATGGCCCCCATCAGTTGATTGAACCATAGGATTATGTGGACCCAAAACTCACCAGCCGATTGATGTCCCCAATAAGTCGACCGATCCTTACCCATAACTCACCAATCAACTAAAGGTGACAAACTCCCCTTTTCTAGTTCAAACCTTCTTTGAATAATTACACCTACTTAAGATGAGTAAACATTTATTTCTATAGAATAAAAACCTTTTTTATTCACCATTCTTGTACCCTCATTGATATGTTCAATGTTTGTTAATCATATTCAAAAGCATGAAGGTGATGACTTCATTTGAATGCATATGAACTAATATAACTTTTGCTTGTGCATTTGGGCACATAAATCACATGCGTTAAATTGTGGAGCATGATTTGCTAATGTTTTAGCCTCTTGATTCGTGTGTGATATAAATATGATAAACTTTTATAGCCTTTTGGACAAGATATCCTTATATAGCCTTTGATGAGATATCATGCTGTGTTGGTTTTATTGATGTTATGTTTTGGATGAGATATCCTATTTGATTATTTATTGATGCCTCATTTGTGGAATTTATAAGATATCCTATATTAATTATTTTGATTGAGATATATACTGTGATTACCGGCACTTACACCGCACTAGGGCTGGCCTAATGGTGAGGGTGTGAGGAGAAAGGGTTAGGATTAAGCTACCTAAATCCCCTCTAATGTAAAGATTATAGCAATCAAAGCCAGGTTTATGACGACAATTACTACCAGTTTTATTATGGCAAATTTAGTCAAGTTTTTAAGGCAATTACGCCCAGGGTGGCTGGGTGGAGATAGCCCATAGCTTGTGTACTAATATACTCGCATTGAGACTGAACTGAAACTCATACACACACAGGACCTAAATATGGTATGTGTGTTGTAGCAAAGTTGGTATGCTGGGGTATGCCTTGTTATGTTTTACAGGTTGCGAGGAGCAACAGAGGTACTAGAAGGTATATACCCTATAAGGGTGTACCTTGTTATGTTTTACAAGTTTTTGAATGTTGTTAAAGAAATGGAATAAGAAAGTTTTCAGCAGAATGGAGGTCTTGAAGAGTGACCTTTTGGGAGGTTTACAGAGATGGGATAAGAAGAGGATGCAGTCCTGTATCTAGAGGATAAGGAAAGGAGGGAGGTTGTGAAGAGGAGTTTGCAAGGGCAGCAAAATTGGAGGAGATATGTTGGAGGCAAAAGTCTTGGGAATACCCATAAAAAGACCAAGTTTTTTCATTGTATCGCTAATGCCCATAAAATGAAAAATTTTATCGAAAAATTAATGACTAATGAAATGATTATAGAAGAGGGGGACAACATAGCTTCAAGTATGGTGAGCTTTCATAATAATTTTTTTTGTGACGAGGAAACTAGAAATTCATTGCTGGATGAGGTGGAGTTCAAGGCCATTGAGAAGGTTGATGTAAGATGGCTGGAAACACCTTAGGACTAGGTTAAATTTTTTGAAGGTGTGTCTAGTTTGAATGGAGATAAAGCTCCTTGTCCAGACAGGTTGACTGTAGCCATTTTTCAAAAGTGTTGGCGAGTAGTGAAGGAGAGTTTGATGAGGGTTATGATGGAGTATCTCTCAAATTCTTCCTTTTTTTCTCTAGATTTGTGTCCCTTCTTGTGGGTAATGGGGAAAAAATAAGGTTTTGGGAAGATGTTTGGAGAGGGGGAATTTTCTTTTGCTTTTTTGTTTCCAAGATTATATAATCTCGCTATTGTGCATGAAGCTCCCATTGTTCATTTTGTGACTTTTTTATCTTTTCCGATTAGTAGGGACTTTCATTTTTTCATAAATCTTAATGATAGATAGATTAGTGAACTTTCCTTATTGCTTGCTATTATTGATGGTTTGTTTTTGAGTCCTTTAGTTGAAGACAAGAGAAAATGGTTATTTCTTCATAAGCTCCCATTGTTCCTTATTGCTGTTATTGATGGTGTACTAACATTACAGAATGTTCAATATGAGCTGGTAGAATATCGTTATATATTCAATAGGGTGGTCGTGGTTAGTACTATGTTCAGTTCTTTAAACAGAACAAATATGCATGTTCATTAGGTGTTATTGAATATTGTGGAATGTTCATTAGAGGCTTGTAGACAATCCACGGGGCGGGAACATCCTGAAGTGAAGAAGAAAAGGGAACTTTCTAGAGTGAAGAAGAAAAGCTATATGTCAAGGGTTTTTTTTTTTTTTTTGGTTATATGAGGTGATGTGGGTGGAAGAAGTAATAAGTACTTTAAAATTAATTGAGTTGGGTTACTTTGGGTATTATGAAGGGTGTAGATAGTAAAAAATAATTTTTAAAATTTTTATGATAGGTGATGGTAGTAAGTGGGTACCACTAGCACTTTTCGTGGTGACAATAGAATCACCCGGATATCAATTCTTTTCTTTTCTTTTTTTTTGGGGGGGGAGGGGGCCATATCCCCTCCCTATACATAATTTATAGAACTCTTCCAAAAGAATTATGAAGTAAATATAACTTTAGAAACAAAATAATAAATACTATCAGTCTGCCACCAAATGCAGCCTATTATGAAAGATTTAAGTCAAAACACTATTGATCCTACCTGAGATGGGGATGTGTAGGTAGTGTTATTCGCATTTCCAAGACAGGAAACTATCTTCAAAGTTCCAATAAGGCCCATCTTCTTAAACTTCAAGTCCGGACTACAGACCTGCCCAGTTGGCGGGGTAGCACAAAACAAACAATTTACCATCACCAAGAATCACTGTATGATGGCAATCAATACACCGATAAAGATGCACAATTCAAAAGAATCTATATCAAATGTTAAAAAATCTCCAAATTTGAAAGACGCTCAATATTCCCTAATACCTGCTTCCTTACTATCATCAAAAGTTCATTTGCAATGGAAGATCCAAAAGAATCTACACTTGATCGAGCAGACAGTGCCAGATGGCTGAAAACATCATAAACCTGCAATATAGAAATACCAAACAACAAGTATAACCAACTACTTAAGTTTTAATGTCCTGGAGTAATAAGGAGAAAGGATGGTAACATACCTTGTGAAGATTTTCGACACTAAATCCCTCCAAGTAATCCAAGATGCCTGTATGGTAGGGCAAAAAACACATTGACAACAATGCAAGCTTAGCAATGCATCAGTTAGAATAAGTCTACGTAATTTAGGTTGGTAAGATACCATTTATATGAGAAGAAAGCGGAATCAATTCCTCCAAATACTTGGAGGCCAGAAGAGTCATTGTTTCCAAAGCAGAACTCACTTCAAAGTTAATTCCAGAACCCACATGTGTAACTAGTGCACCTAAAACCTGCATAAAAACAACTGACTAGAGTTCCCAGATTGCTTTATTATAATAATCAGTGAATGAATGAAAAATAATTATAGATCAACTTACTTCCTGTCTTGAAGAGGTATCGACAAACTCTTCAAAAAGACAAGCATATATGTGAATGCCAAAAACTCTTGCTTTTTGCTCTTTGCATGCCAATAAGTACTCGGACAACGAGAGAAATAAAGGAAAATAATCCTTATGCAAATTAACGGAACACCCAAAAAGAGTATCAAAATGAAACATTAATATACAGATAAAAATTCAAGAAAGTGAAACTATTCCTTCATTACAGATAAATGAACAGACATGGAGACACCATACCTGTACCAATTCCTTGTTTCCAAGAATACACTGGTCAAATATAACTTCCTGAATACAACCTTCAATAATTTTCTTTTTTAGAATCTTTTCCACACTCCTTTGAAGAGACTCACTGTTTGTGTATATGAGCACAAGAAGCCATATGTCAATGACCTTGTGATCGCAAGGTTTCTCAAGGGTTTTCAATTCCTTCAAAATCTCCTGACAAAGTATCTACAATAGCAGCAGATACAAAATGTTACATTAAATCCAAAGCCAACAAGATCTGGGACAATCTAACAATAAATATAAAACACACATTCTTAAATCGAAGACTCGATCTCAAGGCATCGAGAATTGAAGCCTCAGTAGTGTCCACAGGTGACTTTCCTTTGCGTTTATTGTGCCGCATTGCACAAGAATTCGATACTCCAATGAATTTTAACTGCTCACGCATCTGTGAAATTATTCTCCGAACATTTGCTGGTGTTGCAGAAAGTAGTAAGAATCTAAGTAGATACGGCATGTGTTCTGCTTCTATCGTTCTAATACACGATAATGCAATGGTGGTGACCTTTAAAAAGGAGAAAATAGGTGAAATTCAATACTACGACAGTACAGGCAATGAATCTCTTTGGTTGCTGAGAAAATGTATGAAAAAGGAAAGAAATCAAGCTTTGAATCATAAGGGCCAGTTTGGTTCAGATTACAAATGCACACTCACTTTTTACTTAAAATGATTTTTGAAACTTTGGAAGATAAAAACAAGTCTCGAGAACATTTCATTTCTATTTTTTTTTTTATTCCTTCAACAGTATCTAGAAATGGAAATGTACTGCAGACTTTTTGGAATTTCCAAGCAGGGCTGTTTTTTTTTTTTTTTTTTTTTTGTGGTGGAAATACAGAAAAAACAAAAAAAACTACAAGGCAAAAGAAGCCTGACCCATGGTGGGAGCCCAATCTGGGCTGTTTTTAAAGATTCTCAAAAAACATTACATACAATTACACTCCCAAAAGCATTTTATGAATCATCTGTTTTCATCTTTTACGTTTTTCTTTTAAACAGAAAATAGTCTTTGAAACCTAAACCTAACTTGTTCTAAATATTTCACTATTTACGACCCGAGAAAATCAAAATCTCCAACCAAGTGAGCCTATAAAAACTATTTGACCCAGTCAAGTTGAGTTTTCCATGATTTCATTTCCTTTTCTTGTCCACCGTTTTCTCAGCAATCGATGGGAGAAAATATATTGGAAAACCTGCTCTTGCAATTGATCATCCAAGTTGAGGTTGGAAAAAGAATCAAGCACGGGCACGATAATGGCCAAATCCTCTTGAAGCATTTGTTCAAGGGAATTAACCACAACCTTATTGTTCTGATCACCAATAATCTCCGGCAACGATCCAATGACCTCTTTCTTTAGGTCAAGAGGGCAAATTGAGAGGACTTGCATCAACTTATCAGTGAACACATTTGAATCAATGAGAAAATCAAGCCACCGGAAATGATTGAGTATAAGCCGAGCAACATCATCATCAAAGGACCATGATGATCTGGAAGCATCCGGATTTACATCAAAATATTCCGGAAGCTTCTCAAGAAGCATGTTCTGGAGGTCTAGTTGGATTGAAGGAACCAGTAGGAGATGTCGAACAAGGCTATTCGCTCTGCTGGAAATGGAACCATCGTGACTCGAAGAGACTAAAACCCTAAACAAAATGTGACAGTGTTAGTGAATTATCAAAGGTGAAAACCATAATGCTCTGTTTGGTTCCAAAAAAAACGTAGGTGGGAAAAAAAAAAAACAGAAGGAAATCAGAATTTTGAATCTGCAAATTTTTCATTATTCAGTACCCAAGAAAATAAAAAGTCACCACTCAATTGATCCTTTGCAAGACTATTTATTTAACTCAGTTGAATAGAGATTTTCAAATTTTGGAAACAAAAAACAGAAATTATGTTTCCTTTTGGTTTCCTCCATATTCATATTCACATAGTGAAAATCTTATTAAATGATCAACAACCAAAGCCCTAAGGATCCGTTTGGTTGCTGAGAAAAATAATGAAACGACAAAAAGAAATAAGACAACAGAATGGGAACTGACCTATGGAGGTTTTGGGGGGAGCGGATATAAGAGGAGAAACCGGAGAGAAATTGGGAGCGAAGAGAGGCATTATGAGAAGAAGAGAAGAGACGGTTGAGGTGGCGGCGGAGCTTGAGAGGATCAGAGGGAAGGCAGGGTGGACCGGTGGGGTTGATGAGAGTGCACCCGGCGTCTGCCAGCACCGACAGCATCTTGTCGATTAGGGTTTCGGAATCGTCATCTCTCTGAGAGTTGTCGGTTTTATTAGTGGTGGTGGTTGTTTTAGGATTTTTGGGTGGCGGGAACGGGGGAATGAAAGCGGAAGAGGGCCTCTTGCGGGAAGAGACTCGGTGGTGAAGCTCCACCATATTAGAAATTTCCTGCAAAATTCCTACTTTCCAAGTGCAGTAGATTCAATCTTCTCCTGAGTTGATACTGTGTAGTGTTCGGCAAGGAAGGGAGACAGCACCATAAAGCGGCAAAAAAAGGCGCCTTTCAAGAGGATTTTTATTTTTGAAAGGGAATTTTACGTAAATAGACTTGTGAGTTTACAAAATTATATAAATGGACCGAACTAAATAATATGGGTGGAGCTATTTACAGCACATTTTTTTTACTCAAGGCAGCCAATATAAAATAGGGTGGGGCTATATACAGCCCACCTTTTACTAAACGTAGCCCATTTTCCAAATACGATCCACTCATTTGTATTTTTACTAAAGGCAACACAATAAAAATTTAATTATTATACTCATTTTACCCTTGACTAAATACAACCCATTACATAACAGAAATACTATAAGCAACCCATATATCATAATTTATCAAATGACCATATTAACCCCAACACCAAAAAAAAACAAACAACAGTTTCTTTCCAGCGTACGTGTAGGTTTGTTTGCATTCGTTAACCTCTCACCGAAAAAGAAGACGCGTACAGCTTCAATCTTGGTCCTTCCACTACACCATCTCTTGATAATCGTTTCTCATCTACAATGGAAGAGGATCTTAAAGAGGTTAGTTTTATGTTTGTACTCACCCTAAACACTTTATTTTTAGATTTGTTTGTATATTATTGGTAAACATTATATTTAGATTAAACATGCTTCAAAATATGAATAGTAGCACTCTATAACCATTATGGAATGAAGGTATTACGAAAAAAATCCATATTTCGATCTGATATTTGAAAAAAAAAAATGTGTTCGTGTTCGCATTCGACCTGGTATTGCTGAATTGGAAGCTATAGTATTCGGTATTTTATGACCGAATATGACCACTGTTATTCGTAAAGACAATACCGAAAATAACCAGTTTCGACAACCGATTATACATTCAAATATTCGGCCATTTATAACCGAATATGAAGAACATATATTCAGCGTTGTAACACCTGTTAGCCCCTTGGCCTCACCCTCGTTTATATAATTGATTTTGATGATAACAAACATTATGTTATGAATATTTAGTGTATATGTTATTTGAACTTATTTGCCAATTGTCAATTGATCATATCTTGTGAAAATTATTTTGCTCTCTTGTATATATATCTTGAAATCACCGGTATCATGGAGTTGAAATATCTATAAAGATCAAACATTCAATCACTATGCACTCCATTATTGAAGATCAAGCATAGAAGCCAATCACAAGCCTAGCACAAGACTTGGAGCTCATTTGAATTATTGTTTTGAAGCCTTGTGTGAGTTTAGGACTTGTGTAAATCTCTCATTAGGAATTGAACTCATTATGGCTCAATAGAACATGAATATTATAGACCATGTTTTAAACTTGGAAAAATCATTTTTAATTGGTCACAAATGATTTTAATCAAAGTGGACTTTTATGGACTTAAAAGACTTGTCAATTTTCACTTAAATTGGTTTTGAACATTGCCTAGTCGACTAAGCCTCCTTGACTAGTCGACTAAAGTAGTGGCAGTAAGCAATTTTCGTGAAAATTAACAAGTAGTCGACTAACCACTTAATTAGTCGACTAAAAGCCTCCTTAGTCAACTAACCATACTTGCCTAGTCGACTAACCAAGCCCAAATTTTAAAACAAACTAGTTTTGACTTGTCTAGTCGACTAATCCTCTTTGCCTAGTTGACTAACCGTGCCTTGAACTTTATAACGGCTAGTTTTGACAAACCCAAATGGTCATATTATTGTGCCTAACGGCCATACACTCTTTGGGGCTTATAAATACTCATTGGATGAGTATTAAACATATAGTTGATCACATACAAACATTCACCAACTTGTTTTATCATCAATCTTGTATAATTTAGTTATTAATTTCTCTTGACCCAAAAATTAGTTCATCCATTTGAGAGATAATAGTGATAGCTTATTTTGTAATTATCTACTCATTGAGGAGTTCTCTTGTTGTATTCAAATCAATCTCTTTGCAAATCCTGAGAGTTGCTCTTTGTGAGCATTGCCCAAGCGTTCTTTTTGAAGCTTGAAGAAATGTTCTTTGTGAGCACTAGTGGGTTCTTTGTGAGCCATTGTGGAAGTTCTTTGTGAGCTTAGGTGAGAGTCGTCCACTTGGTATAAAGAAGACTGTGTAAAGGTTTCTCCACCTTCAAGGAGCTAATCCTTAGTGGATTGTGGGAATCCTTGAGCTGGATGCTTAAGGTGAGAAGTAAGCGGACTCCGAACCTCGTTAAATCATTGTGTTTGATCTCTCTATCCCTCACTCTCTTTTCAATTACTTGTTTATATATTTGCTTCTATTGCTAAGTAATTGAACAATAATTTTATTTGGTAATATCAACAAAAGTTTGCCATAAACCCTATTCACACCCCTTTAGGGTTATATATTTGGGACAACAACACCGAATATGGTCCTTTTTCCACACATATTTTCATTAAATGGAACAGCAGGTTTGGCAGATGGAACAGAAGGTGACTGGAATAAGTTTGTTGGGTTTCCACCACCTTGGTTGAAGGTGTCAACATACCTGCCAAAAGTCCATTATAGAAAGTGTCATAAGCTTAAACCGTAATAACATTGTTTGCCACGAAAATGGAGCCACAAAAAACATTATAACAAGATGCATCACGTACCAGCGATAAAATATCATTTTTTTCGCATGAAACATATTGTATCGTATGTATGTGTTAGTGCATTTTAAGATAGTAACAACTAATTATACACATACACAACTATATGTATGATGTATGTATAACAAAGATATTAGCTCCATTCATTTTTGCTAAGTGCCACGGTTATGTACTCTTTTCCATTCCTTCTATCGTTTAGTTTCAAACTAAACCACTAATACGAGAATCCTAATAGGTTTTTTATAGTTTCCCACATATAGTCCTCTTAAAAAAGGGAAGTACCTAACTTAATTATCCATTAACCGATGACGTGTTGGTCTAGTGGCATGGTATCACCACTTTCAGGGCTGAGGTTTCGGGTTTGAGCATATAGAAATGCATCAGTACCCATTTGTTAATATTAGAGTAAGGGTTTAGGGTGAATGTAGACTTCTGTCATTTGGGGAAAAAAAATCATCAGTTATTACCAGTAAGGTTTCTTCTTTTATTAACAGAAAACTAATATGAAAAACAGAAGTCTTCCCTTTCTAATTAAAGAACTCTAATCAATTCAATAACATCACTGTATCTTTTATGCAAATTTTCATTAAGCTCTTGCTATCATTTTCTAAATTTTTTTAAATTTCATGTGTTATGTCCTAGAATTAATTTGTCTAACTTAATGGCTTAATTACATATCGATCTTGCCGATCTTACAGACAGTCCCCTACGAAGAGCCTACTATTGTCGATTTTGCCTAGTTTTTTGTTACAGAGTAGGTAAATTGGGACACCTAATTTGAAAATTATATATTAAATTGTGATATGAACAAAATATATAAGATGCTAAATCATGTCAAATACAATTGTAGGTATTTGCTACTCGTGAAGAGTTTGATATATATGTAAGAAGCATCGGTAAAGAATATCGAATGGTTGTTATTACTCTGAAGTCCGACGTGAAGACGAAAAATAGAACACCTGTTGTGTATTATGGGTGTGAGAGGAGCGGCAAGTTTCGATCGCAATTGCTAGGGATGTCAACGGGGCGGGTTTGGGACGGGTCATCCCTTTCCCAACTCCGTCCCATTTAAGAAAACCCCATCCCATTCCCGTCCCAAACCCGTGACGGGTCAGGATTTGGAATCCCATTCCCGTCCCAATTAAAAGACCCCATCCCATTACCGTCCCGTCCCATTTACTATTTTCTTTATACTTTTCTCAATTTTCTCAATACCTAAATAAATTACAAAATACATTGATGAACATTAAAGATAATTGTCACTTCTAAGATTAAAATAAATTAAACCCCTTAAGGGGCATGATTGAAATTTCATTTTATTAAGGAGAAACTTAATTGTATAATACCTATAAAATAAATATAATAAAAATACATAACATATATAATCGGGGCGGGGCGGGTTTTTAAGCCCTCATCCCAAACCCTATAGGGTTTTCAAAAAAAATCCCAAACCCGCCCCTAACCCTATTAGGATGACCACAAACCCTTCCCAATACACTACAAGAAAAATGTGTATTTACGGCGTTTTTTTTACGGCATTTATATATAAACGCCGTAAATAGTGGTCCAAAAGTCGTAAATCCCATGTTTTTTAATAAAAGTCGTAAGAGCATCACTATTCACGGCGTTTATTAGATGCCGTAAAAAAGTTATTATTTACGGCGTTTTTAAACGCCGTAAAAAGTTTTATTTATTAATGGCGTTTTTTAAATGCCGTAAAAGATAAAAGCATTTTTATTCACGACGTTTTTTAAATGCCGTAAAAATAATTAGTATTCACGGCGTTTTTTAAATGCCGTAAAAAGTCTTATTTATTCACGGCGTTTTTCAAATGCCGTAAAAAGTCTAATTTATTTACGGCATTTTTTGACTGCCGTAAAAAGTATTATTTATTCATTAGATTTCCCTCGTTTTCTTTTCTTTTCCCCTCGGCCTAATTTCCTCTCCCTCGAAAAGCTAATCTCTGTCTTTTTCACTATCTCAGCTTGCCTGCCGTTCGCCCGCCGTTCACCGGCCCATGGAAGCTCGCCCTATTCACCCGCTGTTCTCTTTCTTTCCCTCTCTCTTTTTCTCTAAACTGATACGTAGCTTTCTCTCTCAAGTCTCAACTCCCACTCTCCATTCTCTTTTAGCCAAACCCTAGCAAGGGTAACCCTGATCCCCTCCGCCGCCATTTCCTTCCCTCCGGCGACAACTTGAGAGAGGTGATATACGCTGACCGCCATTTCTCTGACCGGTCTCAGCCGAGTGGAGAGAGTCGGGTGAGTGTAGGAGGGCCTGAGGTGTCGCATCTGGGGTGAGGGAGGTGGTATACACTGAGAGAGCTTGTGGCGGCGACGAATGGGTTGGCGGTTGAGAATCTGATCGGTGAAAGCGGTTATTGGATTGTATATTCTTATAATTTTGATTTTTATAATAAATTAGAAGCAGAATCAGAGTATCTGAAATGAGGAATTGAAAAATATGGTATAGCAATGGGGTTAGGGTTATGGAAGTAGGGTTTAGGTTTGAAAAATATGGAAAATAGGGGCTGGTTGTGTTTAAAACAGGGTTTGAAACAGGGTTAGGGTTATAGAACTTTCTATTTTGAAAAATATGGGATAGCAATGGGGTTAGGGTTTTTTCTACCATTTACTTAGTGTCAAATGTAGTGAGAACTGTCTCTAACTCAAAAAAAAGGTCTGTCAGGCGCTTGGAGTTCCTGTTCATAGGCTTTTACAAGTTGCTGATTCAGCTTCGGTATGATTAACTAGTGGCAGGATTTTTAGCTATCTTTGTTCTTGCAATCTTGATTTCATTTTTATTTGCTCATCTTAATTAATTTTAACCTTCTAATTCCTTGTTAAATGCAAACATCTTAATTGTTTTATTATTTTGGTTAATAGTTCTTATTTTTATTTTTTAAGCAATGGTTTTCATATTTAAATTCTTGAAGTTACATGTTACCACTTAAGATTCTGTGTATCTGCAAGGATGCCTAAGTTCAGTGTAGAAAAATAACAAGCAGAATAGAGAGTAAAAAAAAAAAGGCCAGCCCATACCTACTGGTCCGTAGGTAACTGTTTTGGATGAATATTGATATATATGGGCTGACTTAATAGTCCCTTTCTAAGATGGGGAAAAGGAATGGTAATCATCATGCTATATATATGAGTTTCATGCATTGGATTGACATGTAGTTTTGCTTTTAAGGTTTGAGATTGTTGTAGTAGTTTTCATGGTTTGATTGACATGACTAAGATTTCTCTAATATATATCTGTATGTATGTATGTATGTATGGAGGGAAAAAAAAAAACCCTAGTGTGTTGTGTTCTTGAAGAGATCGACATGATCAACAGCTCTTTTTTTTTCACGTATGTACACCTCGGTGAATTTGTGGTATTTTCTACAATTAACTATGATTTCTTAGTTTGAATATAAGTAGGAGATGAATTATGAAGTACCAACTGTTTTTGCTGCATCATTTTAATAAGTAGAAAGATATTTCTACTAAGGGGAGGAGGTATTTGATGAAATAGCTTGAATATTAAGTTCCAAATCGATGCAGCAGTGTAGTGAAGTTTCTTGGTGTGAGAATATTATGTATAAATATGCATTTTTAACCAATGAAATTTGTTTCTCAATTATTTAGTGGCCAAATATTAGGCTTCATCACATTAATTCTTCTCTTTCTAGTTAATATATTAATCAAGTTATGGAAATTAAGTTTCTCTTACAAATTAATCATATTTTTCTAAATGTATTATTTTACACTATATATTTTTTTTTCACTTGAGGCCTTACGCTATTCGTTCAATTAAGCATCTAGAAATCTCTTTTAGTGTATGGGGCCAAAATTCATGGCAGATACCCTAAATGAGGTAGTCTAATCTGTATGGTAAGATAGCTTTGTATTTTATCAAAAATTAGAGGCCCACATTTCTAATCTTGTTGGTTGTTATGGTGGAGAAGTTCTTTAGCTATGTACTTAAAAGGCAATTAAAGCTTAAACTGAAAACCCATTGATGTTGTAGGATTTGATTTTCTCTCTTTTGGTTGGTGATGTAATTGATTAGTGACGAACCAAAAGGAAAAAGAATATTAAAGAAAGTTCTTCTAGGTTTGAACAAGTGACTAATAGCTAGTAACCTAATTTTTAGGTATTTTCTTTGGTTAGCTAGTACGTATTATTTGATTGTAAACCATAGTTCATTCTAAGATTCTTTTTCGTTAGTATATTAAGATGCTCAGTTTGGATATTGGAAAGAACGAGATAATAAAGAAAAATTCTGAAATTTACTAAACAATATATTCATTTCTAAAATATTTTTGCAATTTTCCCTTCTCTCGCTTAACTTTCCCAAATTCCAAAGAGTTTAAAGTGTTTATTTGTGGGCATACTCAATCGCAAAAAAAGATCTATCAGCATGAGTAAATTCAAGTGACAACAATGAGCTTTTGGTCTTCAAATCCATGTGAAAAAGATCTTAAAAAACGCAATTCTACAACTCCTATATCTTTTTTGTTTTTCGAGTCATGAAAACAAATATTGATTCATCATCAAATGGTTAGATATCTACCATGTGATGATCTGTGTAACCAAAAGTGCCCAACAAGTTAGGCACCAAGAATTGGGGGAGCAACTTCTATTTAAGTAGGGTTGCCTAACTCTTAATGGGTATGTATCCATTAATTGTTTTTTCAGTCCATATCCATTAATTGCACCAATTTCCAGTTGTTTTTTTCGCATAAAAAAATGGCTTATATATTTATATCATGAATTTTCAATTTTAACCCTTTGGATTAGAATTGGCTTATATTATTTCCACTGTGCATTTGATTGCCTTAGCAGCACTAGACATGAATTTTTATGATTCCTTTTATATTTTAGATGGGTGATTATAGTGTTCTAGCTGTTGTATGTGAAATGAAGCTGTTAGGAAGGAGTTGAAGGTGGTAGATATCATTTTTTTACAAGCTATACTGATATTGGTGTTGATGAAAAGTGTATTGTATAATTTACAAGCTATAGTAAGTTACAAAGCATAATTGAATTAGTGTAAGGGGACTAATGAAAGTTCGAGCACAGTACGATTTGGCTTGTAACCAGAACAGAGAAAAAAAGTACTTATTTTGCTTTTGGAATGGAAAATGTAAATAAGTAAAGATATGTGTTGGCTTAACACTTTGAAAACACTTAAAGAGCGAAATCATTGTGTTTCTTAAGAAGCAAATAATTGAACCTTTTGGAAGCCAAAATAGTGTTGCTCTCATCTGTAGATTGCAAAGCCTAAATAGCTCGAAACCTAGTGCTGCTATTGATTGCCTTGACTTGGATGATGATGGTATCCGCTCAAAAAATGCATACTTTGCTAGTCTGCATCAGTTTTCATCTGACTGTGATACAAAACCTGTGGACATTACAAGTAAGACATATAAGCTTTTCTGGCTATGTTCTGCAACTCTTTACTTTTCTTTCTTCTTTTTAATAGATAATATAACTGTCTTATATAATTCATGTGTTGAAGGCTGCTTTTTATTATGACTAAGTGTTAATGCTTTTAAATACTGTTGAAGCACTTAAATCAAAGTCTTCAATGTTGTTTTGGTGCATGCATGTGTTGCAAAACCTTGCAATGTGGTTTGTGCCTTAGTGGGTATGAGTTGCTTACATTAATTTATTAGGGATCCTCTTCTTTCGACAAATTTTTTTTTATCAATTTGTTTAAGATTTCATTTTATGTGCAGTTTTCCAACCTAGCAATTTAATGAACTGCAAATGACATTGTCCTAACTCATATGCAGGTGAGATTGAAAATGATGAAAATGAGCTAGAACATTATTCTTTGCAGGAAAAACTAGATAGGGAGCTGAAAGAATTGGATAAAAGACTTGAACAAAAGGAGGTAAACAATTGTTGATGTCTTGTCAGTGATACATTTAGCTTGATTGCCTGGGTTTAAACCTGGCACAATTTTGTGTCATTTTGGTTTTTCCTGGATTTTACATGTTATAGTTTTAGATATATCTATGGTTCATTTATACAATGAATCTGAAATTTTTCGTACCATCTCAGATTTAGGACATATGACTGAACTGGTACTTTTATTTTTCCATCAATACTCTTTGGTTACTGATAAGACATATGAAGAATAGAAAATGCAAGACATATAAGGTACTTCATTCTTTAGACGGTAACTTTTAGATTCTTTAGATGGTAGCTTTTAGACATGCATCCTACTTGTTTATTTCAATTTGATAGTAACTGACCTTGACAAGTTTTGAGGCCCATTTCCCTTTTTTTTTATCATGTTCATTTTCTTCACGCCTTAAGAGCCCCGTCTTGAGGATTCCACAATCCACTATGGATTACTCCTTCAAGGTGGAGAAACTTTTACAACTTGCCTTCTTTCAAGGTGGAAGACAACTCACCCACAATCTACTTTCTAGGTCGTAGATTCTCACCAACAAGGATTACACTCAACCCGTACAACTCACAAGATTACAATATGAGGTTTGAGTACAATAAAGAACACTCCTTAATGAGTAGAAGATGTACAATAATGAAGCTCTCACTAATATCTCTCAAAGATTAAGAACTATTCAATGGCTCAAGAGAGAATGATGATTGTAAGTGATTAAATCACACAAGAAAGATGTAGACTAAGTTTGTGTATGATTGAATATGATCATTGGTTGATTCAAGACCCATACAATGAGTATAAATAGGTTCCAAAACATATATGGTCGTTGGGGATCAAAATATAGCCGTTTGGAGTGTTAAAAACTAGCTGTTATTGAGCAGGGGGTCGATTAGTCGACTAGGCACACTTGATTAGTTGACTAGAAGGCTTAAAAATACCTTTGAAAATGTTCCCGGGCACAATTAGTCGACTAGGAACTTATATTTCCAAAACAGGCTACTGACCTGCCATTAGTCGACTAATCAGGGTTGATTAGTCTACTAGGAGATCATTAGTCGACTAGGACAGGGGTGGTTAGTCAACTAGGAGACTGTTAGTCCACTAGATAGGGCTGATTAGTAGACTAGGAGAGAATTTTCTCAAAACCAACTTTTGTCTTCATTCTTAGTCGACTAGAATGACTAAATTAGTCGACTAGAAATGTTGCAAAGCTAATAATTGAGATTTCTCAAGTCCAAATCAACTAATAACACTTGAACAAGTTGACTAAGAGTTCCAAAACATTTTTGGGCAAGTTTAAAATGTTTTCCAAAGATGTTTAGGCCAAAATAATAAGTTTAAAACATTTTGTCTTTAAATCCATATAGCCCATTATGAGTTTGAATCAACATTTAATCAAAATATAATTTTCCAAATTAAATCAAAGTTGAGGTCATTAATGCATGTTCTTTTGAGCCAATGCTAGTTCATCCTAAAGAGAGATTTACAATATAAATCCTAAGCACTCACACAAGAACAAAAACAAAATCTTCAACACTTGAGCTTGGCTTGTGCTAGGCTTGAGCTTGGCTTCATTTGGATTGCATCAATGCAATGGCCCTCTTCATGGTCCTTAGTGAATATACAAAATACACATATCCACATAAGGTTCAATGTAGTGCATGAGCTTCATGATTGCTTGAGCCTTCTTCATTGACAACTTGAATCCTATTATATTCTTATAAACACATATACCAAAATGGATATACAAGACCTATAGGATAATGTCAATCAATCAATAAGGTTAGCCAAACAAACATTAACTAAGTATGACAATGTTAATCAAGTAACTAATATGACATTGTCAAACAATAAACATTCATTCAAAAAGGTTTAGCATTAAACACGAATGAACATCAAAATATTCATATGCAATATATCAATATATTCGTATGTAATACAACAATATTATCATGTGCAATACAACAATGTATTCATATACACATGATAGATCAAAACACAATGTTTGTTATCATCAAAATCATTTAACAAATATAGGAGGAAGCCATAAGGCTAACAATATTATTCAAACATAAAATGACAAATGGTCTAACTGACAAAAGTTTTAGTGAACTCCTGGAGATCCTTTGTAACATGCTCCCCCATGATAACACACTTCCAAATTCTATGGGGGCGTTTGGTTGGGTGTAAAGTGCTATGTAATGTAATCTGAGATTACATTACATAGCTTAAATCATGTTTGGCGTGTTATGGAGAGGATGTAATCCACTTTACGGGTGTAATCTATCATGAAGAAAGGCTGTAAAATGGATTGCAGACTTCAACCAATGTATTCTGAGTAATGTAATGTAATCTACTTTACAGTCAATTAAATTACATGGCTATCCAAACGCATTTCTGTGTAATGTAGTGTTATTTTGGGTAATGTAATGTAATCTACTTTACAGTCAATTAAATTACATGGATATCCAAACGCATTTCTGGATAATGTAATGTAATCTGACTTCACATTCCCTACTCATCCAAACAAGTAGGATGTAATTTGGAATGTAATTTAAATTACCAATGTAATCAAATTACACTGTAATCTACTTTACAGTCAATTAAATTACATTACATTACAGGCAACCAAACGCCCCCTATGTATTCGACAAAGAAGTTACTTAGTGCATTTGGTTTAGGGTTTGATAAGATACATGCATGTATGAAGGATTGTTGTCTGTTTACGAAAGATAATAAGGACAAGGAGGAATGTCCAAAATGCGGTTCTTCAAGGTAGAAAGTGAACAAACAGTCTGAAAAGATTCAAAAAGAAGTCCCAGCAACAGTCTTGCGTTATTTCCCAATAATACCAAGACTTAGGAGGCTTTTTATGTCACCGGAAATGGTTGAACAACTAACGTGGCATTCCACTCATAGAAGTACATATAATAAGATGTGGCATCCGGTTGATTCTTTGGCTTGGAAACGTATCGACCAACAATGGCCCTCTTTCGCATCTGAGCAACGAAATATTAGATTTGGTCTTGCAGCTGATGGGTTCAATCTTTTTGCAAATCTTAGCACTTCATACAGTTGCTGGCCATTGATACTTACTATATATAACCTTCCTCCATGGCTATGCATGAAAAAGGAACAATTGATGTTGTCTTTACTTATCCCAGGGCCAAAGCAACCAGGGAATAACATTGATGTGTATTTGGAGCCACTTTTGGATTATTTGAAGGAGTTGTGGAATAACGATGTGGGTGTCTATGATGCGTTTAGTAAGTCCAACTTCACTCTGAAGGCAGTTTTGATGTGGACAATTAATGATTTCCCAGCTTATGCAAACCTGTCTGGTTATAGCACAAAGGGGAAGAAGGAATGTCCTGTGTGTGGTGTTGGCACTTGTTCAGAATGTCCTGGTCGTGATGCTTGGCATGCAGTGAGTAATTTTCAAAATGATTGGGGGAGGAAAGAAAAGGGGAAAAAAAGAGGAAGATAAATGCCATCAAGCCACCTACGCCTTGGACAAAGAAGTCTTTATTTTTTGAGTTACCATATTGGGAGGTAAGTAATAGTAAAATTATTTAACGTCTTCCTGTCAATTTTTATTAAATAGTTGGCATTACATTTTATTAAACCCACATTTTTATCTTTATAAATGGTGTTGTAGGATTTACTTTGCCGTCACAACTTAGACATTATGCACATAGAGAAGAATATTTGCGAGAGTCTAGTTAATACATTGTTGAATGTGACGGGAAAGTCAAAGGACAACGCTAAGTCTCGTGCAGACTTGAAGAAGTTTAATATTAGGCATGCTTTGCATGTGGATGAGGGTGCAAGGTCCTTGCCTCCAGCGCCTCATACCTTATCGAAGGCAGAGAAAAAGCTTTTTTGTTCTAGGCTACGAGACTTAAAGCTACCCGATGGTTACTCCTCAAATATCGGGAATTGTGTCTCAGTAGAGGAGTGCAAAATAGTAGGTCTCAAGTCACATGACTGTCATGTATTGTTGCAGCAGCTATTGCCTGTAGCATTGAGGGGATCTTTACCAAAGGGCACAAGAAATGCAATATTCCGACTGTGTGCTTTCTTCAATGAACTATGCCAGCGGGTGTTAGACAGAAATAGAGTCGAGGTGCTTGAACACAATATTGTAGAGACTCTATGCATGTTTGAGAGATACTTCCCTCCATTATTCTTCGATATTATGATTCACCTGTCAATCCATGTGGGACGAGAAGCACGTCTTTGCGGGCCAGTCCAATATCACTGGATGTATCCATTTGAGAGGTTGTCCACTATCATTTTATTTGTATATCTTTGCACTTCATAGTGTTTATAGTATCACAAGTTAAAAACTGATTTTATTTTGCGTTTTTAGATACATGAAGATACTTCAGGGATATGTTAGGAATCGTGCGCGACCTGAAGGATGCATAGCTGAATGTTATGCAGCTAAAGAGTGCATGGATTTCTGCAGTGGGTACATTAAACAGGCAGCTAAAATAGGTTACAAACATGCTCGAAATGAAGAAGTGGAACATGAAATAATATTAGAAGGACGTCCACTATCGAAGGGTGTGGAATCAATTATGCCTGATGATATGTTACAGATTGCCCACCTTTATGTATTGAGAAATACTGCAGAAGTGGAACTATACTTAGAGTTAGTACCATAATTATTTCCACCATTTATATTTGTATTTGTATACGCCTGACACCTTATACAATTGTCTTATATTCTCACTTCTTATTAGCATGCATGTGGAGGAGCTTAAGCGTTCGGAGAGGCGTTTATCAAGGAATGAAACTTTGCTACAGAATTTACACAACGAGACCTTCTGCGATTGGTTAAAGGAGAAGGTTCATTCGAGTGATAGTAGCGTGTCGGATACATTGCGTTGGCTATCTCTTGGTCCTAGAAAGCATATAAAGTCATATTCGACTTACGTAATCAATGGACAACAATTTCACACAAGGCACGCCATTAGGGAGACACAAAATAGTGGAGTTTCCATTGATGCAGAAACGGTGTGTCGATCAAGTGCAAGGGACAATGCTCAAGTGGTTGGGAAGATCTCTTATTACGGGGTTATTGAAGACATAATTCTATTGGACTACTACAGATTCCAAATCCAAATATTCAACTGTGCATGGGCAAACATTGTGAATGGTATTAAAGTTGACAATGGCTTTACGTTGGTTAACTTTGAACACGGACTTGGTCAATTTGAGAAAGATCCATTCATTCTAGCTTCACAGGCAAAACAAGTGTTTTATTCTAAGGACATAGAAGGTTTAGCTTGGTATGTTGTGCTAAAAGCACCACCTAGGGGCTTTCACGAATTGGAGATGTTTGATGATGATGCTTACATGCCACATAATCTAATTGATGTAGTAAGACTTGATTTGAACCCCATTGAAGAAGATGAACATTATGTAAGGCCTAATTGTGAGGCCATTGAAGTGGAAGATGAATGAATATTGTTTAAGGTCAATTTGTGAAGCCACACTATGTAATTATCTAGTTTTGGTACTTATGGGCATTGTATTGAATATAATGGGCATTAATGTAGGTTTTCTTGATTAGACTAAATTATATAACCTTTTGTTAAAGCTTATTCCAATTATTTACCTCTTTGTGTGTGTGAGATACTAAAATGTGTATCTTTTATGGTTGCATTACATTTATTATTCACATTTTTGCTCTGTATCATATTTGTGCCCTTTTATTGTTTTGTAATTGTGTGACATTCTAATCGTTTTATATTTTTCCATTTTGTTGGCCTCAAATCAGATTTTTGAGTTCTTATAACGATGAAGAACAACCAAAAAGGCGAGGTAACTATTACTATAGATTATTGTTTTATAATAATGATTACTATATTGCCGACGTCCCAAAGTTATTTACTCTAACCATTTAAATAATATTTTTCCATTTTGTTTACAGAGTTCTAAGAAGGGTGGAAAGAAGGCTCAGTTAGAAAGGGATGCAGTCATAGCGGCTGTCTTGTGAGAGGGCGGAGAATTGGAATATGAAGATTTGGGCCCGAGACAAGATTCTTCAGATTCTTCTGAAGAAGGGGAACATGAAGATTTAGGGGTCGATCATGACCCTAAAGGAAAAGGAATAAAAGTCAAGAAAGGGAGAGGACGTGCGAAATTGAAAATTGATGAAGATCAAGCGGATGTGTATTTCAATGAAAGGTGTCAACCAATTGATAAAAATTCACAACCTTTCTCTACTTTCTTAGGGCGTTTGGCAAGAGAACGAGTGCCAATCATTTATGCTGATTGGCGTAATGTTGACGATGATATCAAGCAACGGTTGTGGGTTAAAGTGAATGTATCTTATAGATATATAATTTAACTTAACACGTATTTATTTATGTTTTAAATGTAACTAACTAAAAGTTTTGCTTCTATGACATTGCAGCAAAGGTACATAATGAAAGTTGATGCCTACCAGTATGCTATGTCCAAAATGGGTAAATCTTTAAGGGATGAGAGATGCAATTTGACCCGTGCATTAAGAAAACCCAAAAAGGGACAGACTGAAGAAAGCATCAGGCCGAATTATGTTTCCTTGGATCACTGGAAGCAATTTGTTCTGCAGCGAAAATCAAAACAATTCAAGATTTTTGTCACTTTTGTATTTAGAGAAAAATGTAATTTTTGGGCAATTTAAGTTTATGATTGTATTTCTTTTTTGTAAACATATTTTTGCTTTTTTGAACAGGATAAAAGTGACAAAATAAAAGATGTGCGATCGCATCAGAAAATAGTACACCGCACATCCCGTAAAGGATTTGCTCGGTTGGAGCATGAACTGGTAATAAGTATTTCTTTTTGTAATCTTGGCACATGTACAATACTTTTTAAATGTGTAACTCCCGAATTGCTAATCAATATGGAATGTCCCATACATTAATTGTAGAAACAGAATTGTACAGCTGAAGATCCACCAGTGGATCGAGTTTTAGTGTGGAAAAAAGGCTATGCTCCAAAAGACAAACCAGTTAGTGACCAAGTTGCCCAATATATTGTAAGTGATTTTCTCTTTTACATATGATGTAAATAGATATTGTAATATAAATATTAACAATGGTACGTGCAGGAACAAATGGACCAGTATTCACAATCTCCTACGGGCCAAAACCCCACCGGCATTGACGATGATGCCCTAACTCGAGTATTTGGTCGTGAGCGCCCAGGAAGAGTACGTGGGATGGGGTTTGGGGTTACGCCATCTATGGTTCGCGCAACAGTCCAATCAAACAGAACCAATCAAGAGATGAGAGATGAGATACAGGAACTGAAGCAATAGGTAACCGGATTTGGTGATTTGGTTGAAAGGTTAAGGGTGATGGGGGCAGCTCTAGCTACAGCTAGCATACAATTGGTAAGCGGACAACTTAGACATAAAATATGAGATTAAAACATGTGATTTAGAACATAATTGTTTATAATGCAATATCCGTACTTTTGCAAGGCTAGACACAAAGTAGTACAATGCCAAATGCAAACTCTAGTGGGCAGGTAAATTTGTATAAATCAAAATTGTTTATATATATGTTTTACTTAGATTATCTAACGCTTTTTCCTCTCATGCTCCCAATGCTAGGCACAACAGATAGGAACAGAGGTTCCTGATGGTGGTTCGTTGGAGAATGCCGCATACACTTTGATAAATTGGATTAGGGAAAAAATTGATGTAGCACGGGGTCATATTTCATCTACAGATCCTACTAGTAGTGTGCACCACGTGCCACTTGGTTATGGTTACTATAGGGTTTGGGTGGATGAAATACTAGTCAAAGATGTGTCCTTGCCTCATCCAACACGCGAGTTTTTAACCCTTGATGAAGCTTATGGAACTACAGTTGCCTGGCCAATGGATTGCATTCGGATTGATGGTTGACATGAAGAGGAGGTAAAGGGTTAAAATTTAAAGTACTATTTCTTACCATGTTACACTTGTGATTCATTTTTTGGGCAATATAAAATAGCATTCTAACGTAAAGTTTTTAGAACAAATAGTAAAGTAGTGTTATGCAGTATGTTTTTATTTAGTTTGTCATGTCTTCTCTTTCTTATTCATGAATTATAATGTTTGTGATGTAATATTGAGAGGCGTGGGAGACGTCATTTGATTGTGGTGTTGAGATAATTGTGATTATAGAAGTGTTATGAACTTTTTTTTTGACAAGTGAAAATTTGGAAATGTTGCAAAAATAGACGAAATGCTGCCGGATTTTCGTCTCAAAAAGCAAACATTAAATTACTTTTATTATGGTTATCTTAAATAATTTGTCATGTCATCTCAAACTTATTCAAAAAAGCAAACATTAAATTACTTTTATTATTATTATTTATTTCAAAAGCATATAACATTCTCGTTATAGTAATAAATTTAGGGTCTTATTACATTTCATATCTTTTCAATTTATGTTTTCATTATTCTACAATTAATACATGCATGAATGAGATTATTGACTTTCCTATAATTGCCTTGTCAACTCCAGGACCTTGCAAAGAAGACAAAAGAGCAGACTTGGGCTTTATGTGCAACTAAAAAAGGGTGAATTTTTGTGTATGAACATTTTAGAGTTTTGCTTTGGATTGGATAATGTAGTAGGTAGCTAGAGGTACTGAATATATAGTTTAATTCTTCTATGATATATTTTCATGAATTTGGTTATAGATGTGATAATTTCTTTAGTATATTCACTATAATATTTTAACTATATAAATGGTAGTCTTTTATTACAATATAGAATAACTAGATAATGACAAGAAAATGGGCACTTTTTAATATAGATTTAAAGAGTTATTCACGGCATTTCAAAAACATTGTAGAAAACATGTTATTTATGGCGGTTTATAAATGTTGTGAACAACTATTCATTGCAGGAAAATGACAACCATTTATGGATTTGTATAAATGCACTAAAAAGTATTAACGGCGTTTATTAAAGGCCGTAAATAATATGCCGTCAAAATAACAATTATTTAAGGCGTTTTATAAATGCCGTTAAAAAAAACCGCGACCATTTCTCACTTTTTTTAACCGCCAAATGACAATTATTTAAGGCATTTTCTAAATGCTGTAAAAGAACAGTTACGGCGTTTAAAAAATGCCGTGAATAGTATTATTTACGACGTTTTTTAAACGCCGTAAAAAAATAATAAATGCTGGTTAAAAAAGGTGCCAAGATTTCCCGCTATTTTTTAGCGGCAAAAAGGAAACTTATTTACGGCGTTTTTCAAACGCCATAAAAACATGGACTTTTTACGGCATCGCTGTAGACGGCGTTTAATAAACGCCGTAAATAGTTATTGTAACACCCCACACAGGGTAACCCCTATGCGGAAATGCCACAGTGACATAAAACACCAAGCGCTTATCTTTTGAGTAATTTCTTTTTAAAATTAACACAGTTTAAAACAGTTTTTCAAAATACGCGTGCGGAAGTCTTTAAATATTTTTTTTTCAACATCTCAACAATTAAAGATAGCGCTGAGTACTAGTTTGTATCCTGAGTACAGTCCCGTAATGTACCCAAATTCCAAAAACATCCATTTAGTTTACTGAGTTGGATAGAGTCTCATGCTGATAACGTGTCATCCTCTTAAAGAAAACACATAGCAGAAAAATAAACAAACACCAGGATTTACGTGGTTCGGCAAAATTGCCTACGTCCACGGTGAGTCATTTTTATTACTGTAATTCATATTACAAGAATACAATATCTTCTTGTCTCAATACATTCAGAAATATTCACATCCTTCCATATTCTCATATCTGTCAACAAATTTTATCATCAGCCAAATATCACATAAATAAATCATCATATTTGTAATTCATTTATATATATTACAGATATATCCATCACTTTTTCACAATAAATAATTTTACACTACATGTATGCTTTATGCATATGACAGATATACAATGCAACGCTCATGCAGTCATACCTGTCATTTCCTCTGTTCTGCTTTTCCTGCAAAACATCAACCATTCACACTGATGGTAACCTTATTTTAGAATTCACCATTTCACCATTTCATCATAACAGATGGCTACCTCATTTTTAAGGT
Source organism: Hamamelis virginiana (assembly GCA_017140935.1). NCBI lineage: Eukaryota > Viridiplantae > Streptophyta > Magnoliopsida > Saxifragales > Hamamelidaceae > Hamamelis > Hamamelis virginiana. Next base: position 133,213 of record JAESVK010000072.1, on the reverse strand, counting down.
ACTCAACCATCTTACCACAACAGCATCCCCGCCTTTTTAGGATGTATATCACCCAGTCCCCGCCTTTTTAGGACTTACCGCGATTGTCACTCATTGACAAGAGGATTTACGTACTGTTTTTAGCAAGGGTGATATATTAGTGCACTAACTGTTTCCAGGATCTTTTGTCCATCGGTGGTATCTCAACTCATCGTTTCCACAGTTACAAAAATAATCATAAATGCATATGATTTTCTATGCAATATATCTCACATGTAACTGTGTCTCATGCCAGATGCAATTATTACATGCAATACATATGGCATACATCTCATATCAACAATTCATGTATGTCAATTCGTGCATACATTTCATAGTATATCAGCTCAACATATATCTCATATCAACAGTTATATCAGTGATATACAAATAAATCATTCTGCTCACTCAACTTGAGCCACCACATGTAACTGTGCCACTGTAACACCCCATACTTCTTCAAGTAACAATATTGTCTGCTTTGCCTGCACGCGTAACATGCGCGCCCATATACGCATATTCACATGACAAGTGCACGGTTTTATTTTCTCAAAACACATTGTTATAATGAGATGTATGGAATTTACTGATAAGCCCAGTCACTTTCTCATAACATCATCACCACATGCCATATGCCAATTTTATGTGCAATAATTATTGCAAATATCACAAGTATGTATTTTATACATAACAATTAACATGCTTCATCATTTTATTCATAATAATAACAGCATGTTATAAACTTTACAAATATCACATGCATATATTAACAGTTTATATATATGCCAATATGATTTCCATAACTTGTATTTCCAAGATCTTTCACTAATCATCCTGATTTTATAAAAATCAATTATTTACGATTTTTAACTATTTTCCAAAGACTCACAATTTGGAAGATAGTTAATTTTCTATCCACATGTATTTTATATACAATAATCCATTCTAGAACACTTGTTTGATTTTTGTAGAATTTATCAAATTTTGTTAGATTGAAAAATCATACTAGAATAGTCAAAATACAATGAGGTCACATGGTAAGCCTTATGGTGCACCTTCACTATGCTCCATAATTTTTCTAGGCTCTTTCATGCCTCCCAAACAACAATTTTGTACCCATTAATATCAACTTAATTTAATAGGATTTTTAAAATTAATTCCAAATCAAAATGATAGCCATAAATGCTAATTTGCAATTGAGGGTGTATGGTTTACTATGCACCTTCATAGCACAGAATCACACATGCACACTCACGTACATGATACATCCATATTTTTCATCTTTTTGGCCAACTTTGCACACTTATATCTCCTTCGTTACTCATCCGATTTGGATGATTCAAGATGTTATAGAATCTGTGTGATACAAGCTTTCAAAATATAATGGTGGTGTATAACACCTCCCATCCGAACATGTTTAAAAATGATACCAAAGTAGGCTAGTTAATAAAATTTCAGATTTTTCGGCAACTTCGGTTCTCAATTTCTCTCACAATTCACATCCAATTGAAGTGATTCAAAGTTCTAAATTCATATAAAATCAATCTATACCATATATGTAAAAATCATAATTTTTCGATAAACTATGAAAATACACCTTGTGTCTACTATTAAAGCTTCAAGGAAGCTTTCTCTCTCTAGAAATTCTCATTCACCCATAGATCTTTTTCCATGATTCTTGTCTCTAAAAATCCATAAATTCGAGCTTTACAATATACTCAAATTTCAGAATTTTCGGACATATACACAATATACTACACATTTTCAAAGTTTCAGTATTTCTAAACTTCAGAAAATTATAGAAATTAATCTACTCATCGGAAAATTCCCAAATTTGGTACACATGATCCTGAGTTGATATAGTTGATAGGAAAAATAGTCCCAAAGTTTCAGCTTTTCATTTTCATATAAAATAAAAATCCAAGATTTGAAATCCCCATACATATATATATATCATATATATGTAAGTCATTATTTCATCATTAAATCATACCATATTCAATCCAAAAATTGAAATATAATCAAAATAGAAATACTATCTCACCTCACTAAGCTCGGAATTATGCAATTAAATTACCGAGTATTCTGCGTTTGTGCAGCTCCATCTTCCCCTTAGCTTCTCATTTTTCTCTCATTCTCTTTCTTTTCTTTTCTTCTCTCTTATTTTTTTCCTTCTCCTCTTCTCCGACTTCCCCTCTCTTTCTTCTCTACTACTTTTGAATCCCCCCCTCTTCTCAATCATACATTCATATATCTAATGTCCTTACATTCAATCATACATATATATAATAATATATCATTACATATATTATTAATTGCTGGACCCTAGTGGACATCCACCACTTGAAATTATTTATGCCGACAATCCTCCAATAATTTCATAACACTCTCTCTTATCTCTTTCTGCTAGCACTTCTCTTTTCTTCTTTTTCTCACCCTCTCTCTTATCACGTCTCTCTCTCCCTTTCACTCTTGTCCTCCCCACTCCCCCACACTATATATATATATATGTCTACACACACACATACACACACCCCCCACTACCCAACAAATTGGGTGGGGTCTCACCCTATATATATATATATAATCAATCATTCACTCCATTATAATTATAATGCATTCCTCCACCACTTGCCGACATAATAATGCATTTCAATTATAATGCATTACTCCACCACTTGTTGACACAATAATGCATTTCAATTATAATGCATTCATAATACTCTAATGCACCCTTCTCAAAAAGTGTTAACATAGTACACTCTATGGCCAATGACAAAATACTATGTATGCAATAAATAAAATAATAATAATTAAGAAAATTTACTATTGAAAATTTTGGGGTCTCACAGTTATTTACGGCATTTTTTAAACGCCGTAAAAAGCAATTTTTCTTGTAGTGATAAGGGCGGGTACCCGGATAAACTCGTCCCGTTGACATCCCTAGCAATTGCCGGAGTTGAAGAAAGATGTGTCGAAAATCAAAGTTGTCAAGAATAAAAAAAAAGATTGTGATAACCTGAATTTTTATTTCCTTTTTATGTGAATATTTTAATGATTTTTTTTAAAAAAAAAACTTTGAATTATTTACAGTTTTGCCATTTACTATATAAGAAACCAAAACCCTTTTAATTCTTTCCATTTTTTAGCCGTGAGAGAGAGGGAGAAGCCGAGAGAGAGAAAGAAATAGCGGGACAGAGAGAGAAGGGAAGGAAGTCGCCGGAGCTCACCTAACGCAGACGTCGCGTCACCGGTGGAGGTATGCCTCATTTCTCTTCTTCTTCTCATTCTTCTTTTCCTTTTTCTTTTCATACTCATTTTATGGTTTGTGGTTTTGTTTTTGAAGATTGTTGGTGTTTTATGTTTGAGGGAGCTTCGGATAAGTGTTGTGTGTTGTATAGGTTTGGATTTATGGGTTATTTAAAGGTTTGTGTCGATTTTTGAGGTTTTTATAAAAAAAAAAAGGGTTTTGTGGGTTTTTGAAATCAAAGATTTAATCTTTTGAAGTTTTAATAACTATGGATGGTTTTGGAAGGCTTGATGTGTGTACACAAGTCGTATTTGAAGTATTTGATGGGGGTTTATAGCTTGTTTTGGTGTTAAACCATATTTTGGGTTTATGTGGGTTTTATGCCTAAAACTTTGTGGTTTTCACATTTTCACCGTTGGATCTCGAGTTTTCTGTCAGATTTCAAGTTGTATAAGTTTATTTTGGGTTGATCTATGTTTTGAACGGTTGGATTTCGTTTTGGAGGAGTTTTGATAAATTTTTGGAAGTTGGACTCTTTGCTGCTCGCAAGTGTGCATTTCAGGGCACTCTTTATCGATAGAGGTGGAACCTCTATCGATAGAGGATGTTCTCATATGTGAATTTTTGGGTGTGAGTTCTGACTATCGATAAAGGGGTTATCGTTTATCGATAGACTCCTCTATCGATAGAGTGTCTATCGATAGCAGGCCTCTATTGATAGAGTGTCTATCGATAGACCTTCTTCCTTTTGTGTTTTTCCTCTATTTCAGCTCATTTTCGTAACCTTCTTTTTGTGGTATTGTGTCTTGGAAGTTTATGGTTTTTGGTTGAGCAATTTGAGGGTTTTTGAGTCTTTTGGATTCCAAGTTATTAGTTTTAAGGGAAGCGTTTTATCTTGCCCTTAAGATTGTGAATTTTGTGTGCTTTCTCTTGATTCTTTGTTTGCAATATGTGTTGCTTTTCAGTTTGAAAAGTTCTTTGGAGAACTATTTGCATTTGGGTGCATTTCACATTGCATTTGGGAGGCTCGTGGAGCCGCAAATGGTTGGATACACTGAGACATTGAGGTAAGGACTACCTTTTATCGTTGATAATGATATATCTGTTTTGCAACTGTTTTGAGAACTATATGAACTTTAAATGTTTTCTTGATGATATGATTCATAAATATTTGTGAACCTTACTATTTTACTGTCTTGACAAATAGATACATGGAATATACCTGTTTATGAACTGTATGCATTGTGTGGCATGTTTTAAACATTATCAAATGATTTCAAATGGAAATGCTTTACCTTTGACATATCATGACAAATGTGAGAATTTGAATATCTTCTTCTGTTGATGTTATTAAGTGAGTGAATGGGCAAATGATTTGACTGTTTAAAGAAATGATTGTTTATAATATTGATATCTGAGTAAACCACATTTTCTAAATGGATTTATGTATCGCAAATGCTGTTTATTATAGATTATGCCATTCACTGATCTTTTGGAAATGATAATGGATTTGAGATATGTTTTATAGTGATTGAGCTGAGGCTTTGGTTACTGGATATTGGCTTCCATGCCCGATGGACTTTGATTATTGTGATTTGTACCACGGAAGGATGAATTAACTTGTCAGAGAAAACTCCTCGTCTCTTTAATCCCAGTGGATGTTATATGATGATTATTATTGGATCTTTACCACGCGTAGATGAACTGACTTGTCAGAGAAAACTCATCGTCTCTTCACCCGGTGGGCATTGCATGATAGTTATTATATTTCAGGACATGCATGTATATATATGTATGTGGACTGAATCGTATCGTTAGGGGTTTGGGCCCATGGCCCTACTTGATACTATGGGCGGCATGACTACGGTCTCCGTCCTTGGGATTTGGTTAGTAGCCCGATTGAGATAAACGTTTGTTAGCCTGAATCAACAGCCCTATAATATGATTCAGTCCATGATTGGATATGCTAGGGACCCGTTGAGGTGACGCATATGCCAATCTGGCCGAGGTCCATACTGAAGCAATATTTCGAGCCCCTTGTGTGGCGATATCACCATGCTATGAATTGAGGACGTTATTTGACTATTGTCCACATGCGACGAGGGCATTTCGCATGCGTGGCATATGCCTGGTTACTGGTTACTGGCGTTGTTACTGGAGGATCTAGTTTTTCATTGAAAGTCCACACATCTTTTAAATATCGATTTCTAATTGATTTCTAAATTCGTTAAACTTTATAAATGAATGTTTTACATAAAATATCTCATGTATCAATGTATTGTTATTAATTCGTAGAGGTTATATTATCCCTTACTGAACACGTGGAAGCTCACCCCTACTTATTGCAGTATATTGTAGGTTTACCTTGGGTTACATTCCTGGCTCAGCTAAATCCTTCGCTAAGGATTTTTGGTTAGATCTTAAGGTTGTTGCTGCATCTTAATTGCATCTTATATCATATGTCTTATGTATTGGAATTATTCGGTTTATGTATTGATTATTGATTTACCTACTTGCCAGGATTGTTGGCAATATTATTTGATTTATTGAATAATATTTATATATGACGATTTGGGACATATTGTATATAACATGCTATATCATTTTGTTATATGTAATTCTTGTATCATGTAGAAAGTTCAAGAGGGTTTGAGATGTGGTTTAAGCAGTGACCCGCGGCCTATCCTCCTAATCGGATTTTCGGTCAAAAGTAGTAATAAATGGGCCAAAGGCATAATCCAAACTCTCTGGTTGCGTTTGGTTGGCGGTCTTGCCGGTGGGTTTGGGGTTTGATACCCCAAACCATTGTTTGGGGGCGGTGGGTTAGGGCTTGCAGATACCTGGTCGCTGGGCTGAGGAAGCCGGTCAACGAGGGTTTGCAGAGCCTCTTCTCAGATTGGGTTTGTAAAATCGAAGCCGGGTTTGCAAATTATAATCTTTTGGATTGACGAGCGTACCCTTCAAAATCACAAGCAACAAATATTTTTTCCAACTCTATCCCACATACATAGCAGCCATGGAAGAAGAAGAAGAAGAAGAAGACGACTCCTACACAACGACCAAAAAGACCCACTGAGTACCAGAGAAGAAGAAGAAGAAAAAGAAGACCACTGCGTCGCCGCTGCGTCGTCCGTCGCCGCTGCTTCGTCCGTCGCCGCTGCGTCGTCCGTCGCCGTGGAGCCGCTGAGTCGCCCGTCGCTCGTCGCCGTGGAGGAGCTGCTGCATCGCCTCTGTTTTGTGTTCTGTTTGTGTATATATATAAATATATATATGCCAAATATATATGCCTTGATTATATATATATATATATATATATATATATATATATATATATATATATGACTCACCCACTGTTATACTTGGCTTGGCTTTTATATATATATATATATATGCATTTGATTTCCTTGTTTAAAAAAGGGTAATTTGGTCATTATATTATTTTTATTGTGAAACTTGATGGTCCAAACAAACAAAGGTTAGGCATTCCCAGGCTTGAGATTCCCAACATTCCAAACAATGGTTTGGGTTACAAAGTTTACAAACCCAAACCCCCCGAATAGACATTCCCAGGCTTAAGATTCCTAACCCGCGTACCAAACGCACCCTCTTGGGGTTAAGGTAAGGGAACAGGAAAAAGTCCCGTTTGCCGTTTGCCGTTTGCCGTTTCCGTATCGTTTCTGACAATTATCTTCCTTGTATAAAATCCACCGAAAAATAAATACCAGTAAAAGCTAGTAGCGAGTTGTATCAACTGATCGAGTATAAAGCGAAAGGGGCCTGAAACTCAGTAAGCTTTCTCAAAACGTCAATTTCAGCACAGTAAACTTCCCTCATTCTCTTCGACGCTTCTACGAACAGTTGCCATGCGCTCAATTTGAGATCTGGAATACCAAATAAGCTAGGGTTTTTTCAAACAGTTTCGTGGTCTGGAGATTTTAGGGCTTACAATGCGCTTCTTGTTGTGTTGAATGTATTGTAGTTAGGGTTTGGGGTTAAGAAGATCTGAAACGTATGAGGCTGAGAAGGGTCGATTCTTGTAGTGGAATTGGGTTTGGATGATAGGGTGGGTGGGTGGGTGGTGTCAATATTCGAAACTCAACAAAGGGAAGAGAGATTTTTGTTTTGGGTCGTTGAGAGGGGAAAGGGTAGTCTTTGCTAGTGAAAGTGTTGTGGATTGTGAAGAATGAAGCTCTCTTCCCCGGGATTTACTAATCAGACTGAAGAAGGTGAGCTTGTAGTTGTGCCAATTTTGTAATTTATTGAAATTTCGGAGTTTAACGCATTGTTTGATTAGTGTTTTGGAATTTTTTTTTTCAATTGCTTTTGGAAGCAGAAATTAGCTAGAATTTTGATTTCATTAGCAATAGAAGTACTTCGATAATAATCTATCGGTACCTTTAATTGAACAATTCGTTTGTCTATCATGCTTTGATACTTTCTATTTCTATATAGTAGTTTACTTGTGTATTTCAACTTGTGTGCGTGTTAAGGTTTTAGAGGTGATAATACCCTCATTCTACACGCCCTTACCCTCTGTTTGGTTCTTGGAAAGAATGAGGGAAAATGAAAAGAAAATTCTTTAGTGCTGCTTCAGAAAAAAGCAAATTTTTGTATTTTGTTTTCATTTTTCTCTGTTTGATTAGTGCCCATTTGGATCATGATTCAAAGTCTCGGTCGCGGACGTCATTGTGTTTCGGTCGCTGACGTCTCGGTCACAGACATCTCGTCGTGTCTCCGCCGAGATACTACTTTAGGCATGAAAGAATGTTAAAAAAAATTCAAAAAATCATAAAAAAGTCAGAAAAAATGAAACAAACACATTGAATTCATCAAATAAGCAAAAATGAATAACTTAGGATGTAGAATATCTTAAGAAACATCAAAATAGGCGCTAGTGCGATACAGTATCATGAAATAATATGTTAAATTTTAACTTTTTAAAAGAATATAATTGTTAGTAAAAGTTGCACAATTGTTTTCTGTACAAATGAAGTGTTAGGTTGTTTTTCTGATTATCATTAAGGAATTGCTCCTTAAAAATAATCAAATGACTAACTTGTAAATTAAGTAAATATGTTGAAATGATTAAGATCTCAGCAGGGCTGAAACGAGATGGACGCGACGACCAAGATGAAATGAGATGATCGAGATCTTAGCCGAGATGACATGAGACGACTAAGATTTCGGTCGAGACAAGACGAAATGACGTAGATCTTGGTTGAAATGAAAAAATGAGATTTTTCTTCATATATTCGACTCGGGAGAACTTCTCGTCTCGGTCTCTAACCTCGGTCTCTAACCAGACCCAGATGACTCGGTCCAGTTATCTCGGTATCGGCCCAGACTTTGAACCATGATTTGGATAAACTTCCACTTCTTGTTTTTCATTTTTAAAAGTAAAGAAAATGAAAGCTTTTGATAGTTTTTAATGGTGCAAAATTTTGGTAGTTACTTTTAAAAGTTGAGGTTGCAAGAATTACCACTACCTTGACTTTTAAAAGTAATTACCAAAATTTTTCACTCTCAAAATTTTAATTTTAATTTAATTTAATTTATTTTTAATTTTTAATTTTTAATTTTTTAAAAGTGACAGACAGGAAGTAGAAGCTTATCCAAATGGGCCCTCAGTGGTTTGGAAGAGCTCTTCTTGCTTTTGGAATAAAATTTTTTTTAGATTTTTGATTTTTGAAGAAATAAAAGTGCTTCCAAAATGTGACCAAATAGTTCTAATGAAACAATTCATTTGTGTCTAATGGTCCGGTACTTTGTCTTTCCATGATATACTTTATTTGCAAATCTCTATTTTAAATTTTCTTGAGGCCCTTGTGCGTGTGGGCTCATCATGGGTGTCCCCTGATGCCTAGTTTGGTTGAGAGTGGAAGGGTAAAGGTTGAGGTGATTGAGAGTGCTTCAAAAATTTCTTCAGAAAAGAAGTAATTTTTTTGTTGAGGTGATTGAAACTGCTTAAAAAATTTCTTCAGAAAAGAAACCTGTTTTAAAAAGTGATTTCTATTCCTTTCCTTTTAGAACATAATGTAGCAATAATTAGTTTATGCATGAGTTATGTGCACTGGGATTGAGTTGGTACGTAGAGGTTTAAGCTTGAGTTCAATGAGCACATGCATTTATGTGCACTGGGATTGAGTTGGAGCTTAGAGGGTTAATCTTGAGTTGATTGAACTACATTCTACCTAATAAAGTACTGATGAGTTCCTTGCATTTGCTCCCACCCTTGATTTCTATCTTAAACTTCTTTTTTTGACTTTTACCTTTTTCATTAACAATCTAATTTTAAGCTACACATATTCTGTTTCGTGCAAATTTATGCAAGTGGCTAAATTTTTTGCAGGGGAGAAGAAATGTTTGAATTCCGAGCTATGGCATGCATGTGCTGGCCCTCTTGTCTCTTTGCCTCCTGTTGGAAGCCGTGTAGTCTATTTTCCACAGGGTCACAGTGAGCAGGTCATTACAAATGGATCAATAACCTTGCATGTTAACATATTTAACTGGAATGTGTGCAGTAATTGCCAGTTTTCTTTTGCAACATAATCAGATAACATATTTTAAAGTTTTCCATTTCAATGAAAAATGGAAACTGTGTGAACTTGCTTGGCTGTTAAAGTAGTTTCTTGTAGTGATCACTGATCATTTACTTGTAATATAGTAATTGCATATACTTAAAGAGTGAAATACTTTATGTTGTTCCATTCATTTCATGCTGTGGTTTTGCTCCCATGATTGGCTAGTACTTTAAGGACAGGCTGATGTGATGGTAATTTTCATTTTTAAACAGGAAAGTATGACATTTGGTATTAGAATAATACTTGGGTGTCCTATGAAAATTTAATGGTTCCATTATGTTCTGTATGTATGCAATTTTCTTTAAAAATCCTTGATCTTTAAAGAGTTACCTGAAATGACAGCTATCAATATGGATCGTATTACAAATTTGAGATGGAATCACTCTATGGACTCATCAAAGTGATCTTATACCATCCATTTCAGTGATGGCATCCACTCATTATGAGCCCCATTCAAGATATGGCTTTGTACCTTAGAAAGCAATGTAAAAACAATTGAGGAATTCAATTTACATGGGATGTCCAAAAGACGCCATAATTAATTTAATTGAGATGCTGCAAGTTATTACTTTAATTGAATCCTTATCTACATGCTCTATATTTAATTTTCATCCTCTCTGGATGCTTTATTTCATCTTTCGCCAAAACTGCTTAGTTCCCCCCTTCTAACTTTTTGTAGATGTAGATTTTAAGCAGAGTATGTAACTAGGTAATTGCTTCACATATCATACTTTTGGTGCCTTAAATAAGGTGTGATATTATTCAAAATAATGTTGTTTGCTGAACAACCCGAGCTTCCAATAATAGATATCCTTTTAGACTTTATAGGGGACCCACAGCTACTGAATGCTGAACTTTTTTATATGCTGTTAGTGATTTGATAGTTCTTATTATTGCTTGTACAGGTAGCTGCTTCAACCAACAAGGAAGTTGATGCTCATATCCCTAACTACCCTAGCTTACCCCCACAACTTATCTGTCAGCTTCACAATGTGACCATGCATGTAAGTGTATATACATTTAGATTACATCTCTGCTTCTTAACCTTCTTCTGTGCTACTTGCTCTAAGTATCAATCTTTTTGACTGCAGGCAGACGTGGAGACAGATGAAGTATATGCTCAGATGACCTTGCAACCACTGAGTCTGGTACTTTGCTTTAGTCTTTTTTGGAGTACCCTATTTTTGGTTCCTTAATTTCTTAACATAAATTTTTCTATAGCAAGAGCAAAAAGATGTTTACCTACTGCCTGCGGAATTGGGTACCCCCAGCAAACAGCCAACCAACTATTTCTGTAAAACATTGACAGCAAGCGATACTAGCACTCATGGAGGATTCTCTGTTCCTCGCAGGGCGGCTGAAAAAGTCTTTCCTACTCTTGTAGGTCACATTTAATTCATGCATTTTTTATTTTTTATTTTCACGAATTTCTGAGTTTGAATCTAATTGGTCTATATTCATCATTTGATATCTTTATTGTTTTTGTAGGATTACTCTCAGCAGCCTCCAGCTCAAGAACTAATTGCAAGGGATCTACATGATAATGAATGGAAATTTAGACATATATTTCGTGGTAAGTTCTCTTGAAATGAATTTGTCAAAAAAATGTGCCTTCAATTCCGTGAAAATGTGAAATATTTGTGTTCAAGTTTTTTTTTTTTTGGTTTTCATCAGTCATCCGCTTCGTTGCTACTTATTTGGTGTACTATCACCATGGGAATACTTTTTTATTGATTCGTTTTACCAATTTTTTGAAATGGAAACTTCTGCTGTAGCTTTGAACGTGAAATAAGAACTATGAAATCTGTAGTGTTTCATATATTTGGTTGTTTTAAATTATTGACAAAAATTACAATACAAGTAAACTAGTGACTGGCCCTCACAATTTGCAAGCGAGGGCTTCATAATTTAAACTTAATCTCTTCACAATTTGAAATAAAAATTAATTCTCACTTTTGTATTTTTATTTTACTGATCTCTCCAGAGAGGTCGTTAGTGGGGACGAGAGAGAGAGAGAGAGAGAGAGAGAGAGAGAGAGAGAGAGGTTTTTTTGTTGTGAAAGGTGGACAAGATTGGGCTCCCAGAGAAGATTTATGGGGCTAGTTGATTGAATTTTTAGCTTTGGAAGTTTCTCCAATAAGTTATTAAGCTTCTACTTTTAAACAAAGTCGTTGGTTTCTTGATTTAGGTCACTTCTATTTTAAATTATTGGAGTTTTAGTTAGTTGGGGGTATTTTAGGAACTTCAGTGAGGTGTAGAATTGTGCACATTTTAGTAGGCTGTGTTTAGTTAATTTATAGGAATCCACAAGAGTTTGAATAAATTAGGGTTAAGGAAATATGAAGCTCAAGTAACTTGTGTTTAGCAAGTTAATTCATAGCTCGGTGAATAAATTTCAGATTGTAATATTTTCATCTCTTCTTCTCTAGTGTCTTTAATTTAATTCATTAGGGCTTATATTTTGAGCTTCGTAGTCCGTGGATTTTGAACTTCCTTGCTGTAAATTGTAAAATCTGATCCGCAATAAATTTGCAACTTTTGGTGTTGGCTCCGATAATCTTTTGGTCCCCCATTTATTATTTTTATTTCTACTAGTTGGTGCACTCGTGCGTTGCACGTGAAATTATTTTTATATTATAAATATGTTTTATATAAATTCAAATTAAATATTCAATTTAATGGGAGTCTTAATTGCACAAGTTTTAAAGAAATAGAGGATTAGGAGAGTGAAAAGATCCCTTTTTTTTGCTATATTAAAAAAAATCAAGAGAAAGGATGATGGGAAGGTATATTACTTCTCATAGCGTTTTATTTTTTTACCAAATGATGTGGCAGCATGATAGAACCTCTGTTTTTGTGAGTTTAAAAAATACTCGAAAGCAAAGATACTATCATAATGCTGCATCATTTGGTTTAAAAATTTTGGTCCATTTAATATTGTAATTTCCTTGTTAATTGGGCTTTTGAAAAATTGTCTATTATTTATTTATTTTTTTTAAAAAAATTGAGCTAAAATTCACAAATTATTATTATTATTATTTTTATTTTTTATTTTTATCACTGCTCCAAATATTGGTTACAAAAAAATTTTAGCTAGGAATTTGAAAATTTTTGGATTAAATTTTTGTTAAATGTAATGCTTGCCACCTTGTTCGAGTGAGTGATTGACCAAACACGGTGATAATTTGATAAAGTCTAGAAAATAGGACATGGATTTGGGGACATGACGATGACAATAACTTCTGTCCTGAAACATTGAGTAGGAGTGTAGAGCACAATTATCAATGCATTGAACTAGATGTATCATCTCTATCTTGGCAAGTTTCAAATAATATTTGGCCCTTATTGCTATGATTTAAGAGTCAATGTTTGCTGAATTTTGAGAAATCTAAGTGGAGGGTTCTATAGGTCTAACTATCTAAGTCCATGGTTTGATATCAAGCAATTATATTTCATTTCAAGAGTATGAAATAATAACTTGTTATATAGAAATTACATGTGTCTGGATTAGTAGGAAAATGGGATGATTAAGACAATGTAAACTAAAAGTTATATCATAATGCATATGCATGGTCAGATTGCACAATCCATCTAAAATATCAATTCTTAGGTGTTAGATACTTTGTGGAGACCTCCTAGAAATGGTAAATTGGCACACAACCGTACTGTTTATGAATTCAAAATTTTAGACCAATGGTTAGTTAGACATTGGCATCATTTTACTTTCTAAGCATATAAACATTTTGCAATATTTAATAATAATAATAATAATAATAATAATAATAATAATTTCTCATGTTTTTTGAAGAAATTGCACTTGTATAGTAATGATAAATGATGACAACCTATATAATTAATTAGTGTAACCAATGAAACATAAATAACATAAACTTAAATAGAAGTATCATAATGCAAAATATAGAAAATATAAAAATTCAAATAGTTAATTTAGATTACCAAACAAAGTGATTGAGTCCCATCATTTGCACTAAATGCAAGGGTTCAAAAACATCATACATAGTTCAAGAACACACATAATGAAGTACTGGCAATACTGCACACAAATTTCTTTCTTTCACCATAGCCCAATACTTTCTCCATATATCCAGAGTTTCAACAATCCTCTGCTCAAATTAAGATACTTAAGGTTAAAGAAACAGTAATTAATTCAAGAAGCTTTAAGAATATATACATAGAGAAACAAAAACAGAAAAAGAAAAAAGCCAACTATTCTTAAGATTGAGAGGAAATACTATTAATCTGTATAGTGCCCTTGTCCGGCTGCATATATGGTGGGCTCAAGAGGGTGGCAACTAGAGTGAAAGAGCTATTAAAGAAGTTTGGATTAGACCATGTCACCGATGTTAGAATTGGCATTGAATCCAGCAGGTCATCTCATGTGGTGAGATGTGTAGAGTTTCAATTAGCATTGATCTAGTGTGGATCGGAAGAACACTTACATATGACTGAACGGATTACAAGATGTTAAACGTGAGGGCAAATGAAAGGTTGGCAACCGAGGATGTAACTGCATAATCAGTTTAATCTATTAAAGATGAAAAGGCTATTTCGGTCAATAAGAAAATTTATAAGGGTATTTTTATGAATCAAAAGATTTTCTCTAATTCAGCCTTTTATAAGTAGTAAAGAAAAGATGTATTGTACCCTTATGGATCTCCACCCAAGTTGAGAGAGAGAGAGAGAGAGAGATTGTTATGGAGAGAAAGGGATTTGGAGATAGATGGAGGAAATGGATTAGGGGGTGTTTGTCATCCATGGTTCAAAGTCGCGGTTGCAGATGTTGTAGCGTCTCAATTGCGGATGTTGCGGATCGGGTGAGATGCAACTTTAGGCATGAAATAATGATCAAAATGTTTTTTAAAAATCATGGAAAAATCAGAATAAAATCAAATTATCACATTGGAATCATAAAACAGGCAAAAAAAAAAAAAAAAAAGGCTTAGAGTGCATGATATGACAAAAAAAATATAAAAAAAGGCGTTAGTGCGCTATCACAAAGTCCAATTTATACCATAAGGTCCTTAAGATTTTCAAATTTCTTTCCCTATTTGTTATGTTATTTATTTTTATTTTGGATCTAGTGATGTAAAATGCTTACCTTAGGGATTTATGGACATAGTGGTAGCCAATTTTATACCATAAGATTCCTAGGATTTCCAAATTTCTTTTCTTATTTGTTATGTTAATATTTTATTTATTTATTTTTTTAAACCTAGTGGTTTAAAATGCTTATGTTAGGCCCCCTAATATAAGGTGTATAATTATTAATAAAATGTATAGAATTATTTTAGTATAAAATGTAATATAATTCGGTATTTTTTATAAATAAAATAAATGGTCCGATTTATTTATAATAATGATAAAAACAGGGGGTATATTAGTAAATTAACATGTTTTTACCTAATTTAATAAACCCCATCCAGTTTCTGCAGAGCGAGAGAGAGAGAGAGAGAGAGAGCGCGCGAGTGCGAAGGTCGGTCAATCTAGAGAGAGGCAAGAGGAGGAGGAAGAGGAGAAGAAGAAGAAGAGCCGATACCTGCTGCCACTGTTGCTACTTTCTTTTTCTTCAATTTTTTTTTTCTTGGGTTCCTCTTGTTGTAGTATTGCCGACGGTAGTGGGCATTGCTTCCCCCCCCCCCCCCCCCCCCCCCAACCTTTTTTTTTTTTTCAATTTGATTTTTGGGATGTGGATTATTGTCTCGTTTATATCATCCGAGATGACCAATTCTATCGCCTAGTTCTTTGACTCGGGACGATTTCTGGTCCATACCCTGCCGATGCCTGGTTAACTCGACTGATATGACTTGAACTCGTCCGATACTCTGAACCATATTGTCAGTAGTCAACTTTTCAGTTATTGTTAATGGGAAACCTGGTGAGATCTTTAAAGCTTCTAGGGTAGGGGGCTTAAGGCAGAGAGATCCTTTGTCTCCATTTTTTTTCACATTGGTAGTAGATGTTTTGGTTAGGCTGGTGGATAAAGCTAAAAATGCAGAGTTTGTAAAGGGTTTTGAAGTTGGAAGGGATAGGATTTCAATTTCTCATCTTCAATATGCGGATGATACCTTTTCTTTCTTTTTTTTTTTTTTTTGTTTTTGTTTTTTTCTTCAGCTTTAGATGAGGAAAAGATTTGTAATTTGCACTCAATTTTGAATTTTTTTGAAATTGTTTCAAGTTTGAGGGTGAATATGAGGAAGATTGCTTTGGTTAGAATTAATGTGTCAGAGGATGAGTTGGATAAATTAGATAATCAATTGGGTTTTAGGGTAAACGGTTGGCCAGTAAAGTATTTGGGGATGCCTTTAGGTGATAATCCAAGGAAGGTTTCTTTTTGGGATCCAGTGTTAGAGAAGGTAGGGAAAAGATTGGTGGGTAGAAATAATCTTTGTTGTCTAAAGCGAGTAGATTGACTTACAATCAGTATTGTCTAGTTTGCCCATCTATTTTTTTTCTTTGTTTTAAATGCCTAAAAAGGTGGTATTAAGGTTATAAAAACTGATGAGGGATTTTTTTAGGAAGGGAGTGGTGGCATGGTTCAAAGTCTCGGTCGTGGACATCACCACGTCTCGGTCTTGGCCATCTCGGTCACGGCCATCTCATAGTGTCTCGGCCGAGATATAACTTTAGGCATAAAAGAATGTTAAAAAAATTCAAAAAAATTATAGAAAAACAAAAAAGAATAAAACAAACACATTTAACTCAGCAAATAAGCAAAAATAAATAACTTATGATGTAGAATATCGTAAGAAACATCTAAATAAATGCTAGTGCGACTGGTGAGTAAGAGACCACATTTAGTTCGGTGGGATGTTGTTTCTTGTCCCAAAGGGAAAGGGAGGTTTGGTCGTGGGTAACATTGTTAAATGGAATAGCGCTTTACTTGCGAAATGGTTTTGGAGATTTCCGTTGGACAGTAATTCCTTTTGGCATAAAGTCATTAAAAGTAAATATGGGTCATAGGAAAATGGTTAGGATGCTACCTTAGGGAGAAAGGTATCTAATCGTTGCCCTTGGAAGGGATTTCCCGGGTGTATCTTTCCTTTTCCTAGTTTTTGTCTTTCAATGTTGGGTGTGGAAATAGAGTTAGATTCTGGGATGATGTTTGGAGGGGGGGGGGGGGGGGGGTTTTTTGGGTTTTTTTTTGGCGTGTTTAGTTAGTTTGGCCACAATAAAAAAAAAAAAAGGGCCCGTGTGCCGGTTTTTTTGGTTG
>JAESVK010000072.1:96456-116033 GCA_017140935.1 Hamamelis virginiana | reverse complement strand
ATGTTTTTGCTTCTTTGTTTCCTCGTTTATTCACTTTGTCCTCCATTCATAAATCATAATGCTCCTATTGCCAGTTTTGTAGTTTCTTTCTCTTCACCTATTTGTTGGGACTTTCATTTTCATTGAAATCTTAATGATAGGGAAATTGTGGAATTATCCTCATTATTATCTATTTTGAAAGGGGTGGCTTTGAGACCTTCAATTTAAGATAGGAGAAAGTGGATTGCTCATTCTTTGGGAAATTTCTCTTGTAAATATATTTTTGATGTATTGTGCAGTGATCCTTCGTTAGCTCTTTTTGGTCCTTCTAAATTGATTTGGAAAGCAAAAGTGCCGCTAAAAGTTCAGGTGTTTGCTTGGGCTTTGGCTCATTGGTAGATCAATGCCAACGACTTGCTGCAAAAGAGGTATCTTGGTTTGTCTATTTCCCCTCAGTGGTGTGTTATGTGTAGAAATGATGACGAGAATATGGATCATTTGTTTTTACATTGTCCTATTGCTATTGTTTTATGGCAAAGGTTGTTTTGGATTTTGGATTTGTGTTGGGTGGCTCTGGCTTATTCTTTGGCGATGTTGGAGATAGAGTTTTGGGCTCTTGGATTGTCTAAAAAAAACATTAGTTTTATGGAGATGTAGGATTTTAGCCATTTTTTGGGTTATTTGGAGTGAGGAATCATCGTTTTTTTTAGGATAGATAGATTTGATGGTCTTTGGGAGAAAATATGTTTTTTTGGGCTTCCATTACTAAAGAATTTAGGGGGATTCCTTTGTTCGCTATTATAGGAAATTGGGTTTCGGTGTGTGAATAGGGGCTTATTGTGTAGTTTATTTTGTTTATATTTCTTTTCGTCTTTGTAAAGTATGACATCTTGTCCTCTTTCTTAATGAAATTATTATTTCCTATAAAAAAAGGGGGGAAATTACAGTTTGCTCCCCTGTACTACTAGGCAAAAACACTTTGCACCTATGTTCTTTCAATTGTGACACATTGCTCCCTGTACTTTCAAAATGTTGCAAATTGAACCCTTTTGTTAATTGGTCGTTTGTTTAATTGACAGAATCAAAGTCATGTGTTTGCATGTGACTGCACAATAGAATTTTTTGGACTAAAATGCCCTTGTGTAATTGGGCATATTATAACCTGATCTAAATTATAATCTAACTCGAACCAAATTGTAATTTTCAATTTCTTTTATTTTCCTCAATTTTCTCATAAACCAAACATAATTTTTTTTTTTTTTTTTTTTAAATTCTTCAGTTTCATTTATTTTTCTCAATTTTTCCGGTAACCAAACATGAAAAACAAATCCAAATTGCTTGAGAAACATGAGCAGTTCCAACCAATTAAACATCGCAAACACCGTCTGCCATCAAAGACGTCTTCTCCCTCACAAACATCCAGCTCTTCGACCCCGGAGCTTCTCTGCACATCCTTCTCTAGTATCACATGCTCTCTCAGACCCCTGTACTTATACCCTCCATCTTCAAACACAAGCATTCCATAATCTATATCACCATTAAGCCCACACAACACATACATACACCACATGTACATATATAGCTCTATTTAAAACCCACTTCCATAACCCATCTAAAATCCATTTCCTTTATGTTGTGGCGGAATAGAGGCGAAGATGGAGGCAATGGCACCGTGAATGGTGGCAACGGTAGCACTGCATGTTCAAGCTCCGCCGTAGCACTATAAAATACAGCATCATCGAATCTCTATTCCACCTCCAAAAACTCAGCCCATGAAGCTGGCTTAGTTGCATCGTCTCTACAGCTTCCACCGCCACATCAATTTGAAGATTTGATTTGAAATTTGACGTCCAATTTCTCTGTCTGTGTTTAGAACTTTAGACTTTGATTTCATATGATATATTTTTTTTTTTGGCGATTTCGTTGCTTTGTGTTTGGTTGCCTAGAAAATTGAGGAAATTATAAAGAAAAGGAATTTGAAGAAGGTGAAAAACTCAAGTTAACACTCTCATTTCATTTTAGAAGACTTTGTTGAGTTGATTTTTTGGTATATTTATTTAGAAGCCATAGAATTGAAAACGAGAAATGTTTCAGTTTTTTTTCTCTTTTCTTTTTCTCTGCTTTCTTGGCAACCAAACGGGAGATTCACTGCCGATGATGGCGATCGGTGTTGAGCGAGGGTGTCTTGCCTGCCTGTGGAGGTGAGATATGATATTTGAGAAATGTGAATCGGGGTTGCTGCCTGCGTGAATGGTGTTAGAAAATTAGGCAAACAGATGGGTTCTCTTGACCTGAGTCTAGATCCATTTATAATTTAATTTAGGGAAAAATACACTTTGCACCCCTGTACTAAAGACCTAAAACGCTTTGCACCCCTGCACTTTAAAAGTGAACAATCAACCCCCTGCACTTTCAAAATTTGGCATAGGGACTTACGGTAGCTAACAGTGTTTAGTTTTATTGTGATTTTACCAATATACCCTAACCCCTCTCACACGACTCCCCAAACCCCCACCTCCTCTCTCCTCATCCACTTTCAATATCCTCTCAAAAACCCTAACCAACGCCTGTTGTGCCAACGATCCCTCCTCCTCACTGCTGTTCAAATTCCCCAATTCCTCACTATTACTCTGATTCTGATCATCACCATTATATTGATTCTCATCTCTAATGTTACTATCCTTCTTCGATTTGAAAGCGTCAGCCACTATGAGGATGACTCGCTCTTCACAGCCCGGTACGGCGTCGTCAATGCAAATCTTGGCGCCGGTGTCTTCACGGAACTGGCGGATGATGGCGCCGCCGGTCTTGCTTGCCAGGCAAAGGATTCGGAATAAGGTCTCATTTGCGGTGAGCTTGAGAAGTGGAGGTGGAGGCCTGAAGGTGATGGTGGATGATGGAGAGGCGGCGGAGGACGACGATGGCGGCACATATACTCTCTAAATTCCACCCACAGTGACTCAAACCCTTTTACACTCTCATGTCCTAAAATCTCCCTTTGATCTACCCATTCTCTCACTACAATTCCTCTCTCCTTCACTCTCTTCAAACCCATCTTCAATTTTTATTTCTCTCTTTTCTCTCACTACCCACAAGAAATTCACTTTTGATTCTTCCAACCCAATTGCAATCTCTTTGAATTGCTCCACTGAAATCTCAGCTTGAGACCCAAATGCTATATACAAAACAAGAAATTCACTTTTGTATTAGTTTGAATTGCTCCCCTGAAGTCGAATTGAGGACCCTTTGGTTCACGCTCTCTGAACGATGGCTCATATTGCAAGAAACTACTGTTGAATTGAATGGTGATATGGGAATAAAATCAGACTCTGTTGAAAAGGGTGACAATAAGGAGCAGGTTTGTGATCTGGAACATGTTTTCGAGCCGGGCTGTGTTCTCTTAGAGTATGGAAGAACAGAAGCCTCTTGCGCGGCAGCACATTGTTGGCTTCCTCTGAATTTAACTCTGCTTCAGCCATCAATTTGTTCTCCATGCCAAAGTCGTCTGTTTGAATAATATCAGCAACCTTGTCATCATGAAATTTTGATTTAAGCTCTGTACTCTTCAGCTCGTTGGGGAGTTCTTCAGAAATTCCATCAGAATTGTTTTGGCAGGTTGGTTCTTCAACAGCCATGTTACCATCAATTGGCTGATCTGGTTCATGGGGCTCATCCTTTATACGATCATCAGCAAGTTTATCATCATTAATGCAATTATGGCATCGGCAAAAAAAAAAAACCAAACGTTGTTGAACTTATGATGAATCATTTGGAAAATTACCTTATGCAGAAGTTATTGGATGTGTGCACTGAAGAACAGAGAATGCAGATTGTTCGCATGGTGACTACAGAAACAGGCCAGCTTGTCAGAATTTCGGGTCAGGTAAGCTAAAAAAAATAAAAAAATTGACTAAGGGCATTTTTGTCCTTTTATAGTCAAATTTAAGTCACATGGTGTCACGTGACATTATAACCGTTAAAAAAACAAACGTCCAAGTGATGGAGGGGTGCAATCTGCTAAATTTAGAAAGTGTAGGGGGTCGATTGTTCACTTTTGAAGCACAGGGGTGCAAAGTGTTTTTGGCCTTTAGTACAGGGGTGCAAAGTGTATTTTTCCCTTTAATTTAATTTATTTTTTCTTCTTTTATACGAAGGTTATAATGGTAAACTACCCTGATAATTAAACATCTTATGCCCCTTTGTCACATTTTGAAAGCACAGGGGGCAATGTGTCACATTTGAAAGTACAAGGATGCAAAGTGTTTTTGTCCAATAGTACAAGGGAGCAAACTGTAATCCCCCCCCCCCCACAAAAAAAAAAAAAAAGAAAAAGAGACCAAAACATGAATATCCTTCACAAATGCTGCCACATACGAAGTTTCATTTGTCGAATTTGTCTCTTTTTCCTCACTGTTCCTATTCTTGGCAGAATCATCATGAGCTTCTGGATGTGCTTCGTCCATGGGAGTTGCACTTTTTTGTTCATCCTCACTTTCTTCATTGTCATCATCTCCAGATTCGTCTTATCTAGAATATTGTCTCACAGGCTATCTTCTTGAAGACTGGTGCATGAGAAAAAGCAACATCATGCTTCTCAACTTGAACACTCTCCAAGAAAATACCTTTGCCCAACTAACTGCATGCAAGAATCACAATCTTCTCTATTCTGGTTGGCAACACTGCCTGGTGTTGGCTTTATGTTTTCCTCAGAGAGCCACGTGCTTGTAATATGATCTAATCTAGGACTGGGAGAATAATTACAACATGTGTCCATACTTGGAGAATCATTTACATCAGCAACAACAAAAGCTGACAATCCCAGAGCCTATTCAGTGGGAGTAGGAACACATTTTGCTTAGAAACAGGTTCTCAACCAATTTTCTTCAAAATCAGCATCAATTTCCTCACTCAAGGATTGATTATAAATTGGTTGTGCTTCACTTAACTCTAACTCTTCAAAATTATCGCCAATTTCTTCAGTCAATGGTTGATCATAAATTGGTTGTGTTTCACTTAGCTCCAACTTTTCAAAATCATCCAAGCCACCGCTTACTTCCTCAGTTAGAGGCTGGTTATCAACTGGAAAATCACTCAGGTTCAAATTCCACCACTTCTTCCATCAAAAGAGCCTTATTCATGGCCTTTCGATAATCTGAAGATTGAGGACCATATTCACTGCACTTGGAGCACTCAAATGCTCCATCTTGGGGCTGTTTTCCACCTCCAAAACGAGTGGAATTAGGCTGTTTAGGGGCTGGAACAGATGCCTTTTTAGGCTATATAGGCTGTTCAATTCTGGAAGCACTTCATTTCCCTACGTGGATGAATTTCCAGACTTGGAATAGCTAGGAAAAGTCAGTCCAGACCTTGAAATACTCTGTAATTGTTGTACAGACCTTGATGAACTTCAATTTTGTTGCTTTTTTACAGAATCATATTCTTGGAAGTGCTTGTAATTGAATGGAAGAAATTGCTTTCTTTATTTCACTTCATGTTCTAATCTTCCTCTTTCCACTCTTGGCGAAACACTTGCATTTATTTCCCCCATTCGGAGGCCTCCTCCTTTGAGGAAAAGTGACACCAATTTCACATTCCTTTCTTTGGACACATTATGGTAATTAAATACTCTATCAAGAGTATTCATCCAATCTACAAACTTCCATGAAATTCTGGAAGTTCATCTTGGAGATCATACTCTATTTTGGAGTCTTCACGCTCCTCAGTAAGAGGGCGGAGGCGCGGAGGCGCTGTACCTTCTCCATAAGTGCAGTCATTTGCCTCTTAAAATTAGCAATCTCTTCTTCTTGTCCATGGTTATGCTGCTGTCCAGCATATCTTCCCACCGGAGGTTGAGCTTTAACACCTTCCCCAAAGTTCATTCGATTTCCCCTACCTCTACTTCTTTCTCTTCCTTTTTGTGCCTTTTTTCTGCAACAAAATTCAGTAATCACTTCAACAATCAACCTGAAATCTCTCACTCGATCACAATCAGACCTGGAAATCAGATTAAATCTAAAATTTCAGTCAAGATCAGATTTGGACAGTAGGCTTAATCATTCCAGCAAACCCAGTGCCAGCAAAACTGAAAAACTATGAATGAATTGCAGATCAGATCTTCAAAACTGAATTGCAGTGAGGTGTTTCACCAGAAAGAATAAACTGTGTATGCCGATCCAGCAAACCAGATCTGAAGTGAATTAGGGTTTGAAAAAGATCAAAATCAGTGGGAAATGGATCAGGAATTGAAGCTCTGATGCCAAACGATGACAATCAAGATCAAGATTCACCAAAAAGTTGTAAGAAATTGATCTAATAATGAAGATTAAGGCTGAAATTAGAAAATACAGCAAGAACAGAAGCATAGAGCTCCGTTTTAGATCTGGACAGATCTGGAAAATTAACATAGTGATTAAAAAAATTGATTCTCTAACCTCTAAACTAGTATTTATAGGCTTCTAACAAACTCGAACTAACTAATATGGAAAATACTAGAGCTACCAAGTAGTCACAAGAGTAAAATAACAATCAACAACAGCATGAAAATACTAGTACTAATTAGGTTACATCATTAACCTGTTTTAAGTTACAAGGATTCTGCTGAAAAATGATAGGATTTGTGAATAATGAACTATTTTATCTTCTCTTTACTTGTGTGCCCTTGGTTGATAACCATTAATTGAGTTTTAATGGTATTTATATATATAAAAGAAACCATAGTATAGTTATAAAAAAGTATGTGTAGAAGAATTTTTTTCCTTTTTCCATATTTTATGGTGATGGTTGGATGTCACCATAATTGCGTTAAAGCATCACTGATTGAGTCGAGTTTGGCTTTCAGATACTAAAGGGATGAATTTCTTTGACCAAATAATTTGCGAATCTGGTAATTGGTGGTTGGGCACTTGGATTGTCACAAACTTTGTTACATGGACTCGGCAGGTACCCTAAAAGTACTTGTGTCGATATGACATTTGTATGGGTATGGGATCTAGTTATGATATAGCTACTTTTTGTCGGATATGGGCCATACTCGATCATGGGAGAGGAGAAGGAGAAGGAGATGGAGAATAATAGGAGGAGGAGGAGGAGGAGGGGAAAAGGGGGTGAGAGGGGGGATACACACCTTGTTGCCAGAGGGTCGACGGTGGGCTTGAGCTATTTTCGGAGGAAAGCAAAGGAGTTGTCATTGGTGGTTGATGGAGGTTCTTGGCGGCCACAATGGTTGACTTGTAGGCAGTTATGGAAGTATGAAACCCAACCTGTTGAAGGGTTTATATCGAGAAACCCTGTCCCCTTTTTTCCATTTAAGTCTTCCGACTGTTTTTTATTTTTAAAATAACCAAAATTTTAAATTCTTACTTAGACCTCAAATTTATTCTATCAAATGGCCCAATAATGTCAATATTTACAAATGTACCCCTCATATTTGTTTTATAACATATATGCACACACACACACACATAGATCCACGTATCCATACTTATTGGGTGTAAATGGGTTTATAAAGTCAAGACGAATTCTGATGGATTCCCTTAGCGTTACAAAGCTGGTCTTGTTGCCAAAGGTTTTTCACAGGGATATGGAGTTGATTATGAGGAGGCTTTTGCCCCTGTTGGCAAAATGACTACTGTTGTGCTCTCATATCTGTTGCCGTTGTCGAGCAATGGCCTCTCTTTCAACGATGTTAAAAATGCATTCTTAAATGGTCATTTGCTTAAAGAGAGATATGAGACTTGCTCCAGGTCTCTCTCATCCCCATGGACTTGTTTGCATGGTTCAAAGTTGCGATTGCGAACGTTGTTGCATCTCAGTCGCAAATATCGAGGTCGTGGACATCTCGTCGCGTATTGGGTGAGATGCAACTTTAGGCATGAAATAATGTTTAAATTTTTTTTTTTAAAAAAAATAGAAAAATTAGGAAAAAATAAGGCAATCACCTTTGAACCATCAAACAAGCAAAATAAATGGCTTAGAGTGCATGATATGACAAAAAGCATAAAAAAAGACGCTAACGGTTTAAAAAAGGAAAAATTATCCAGAACCCCTTAGAATTTGAATTTTATACCAGTAGACTCAAAACACTCTATAGATTACCCAAAAATCCCTCCAGAATTTTTCAAAGTCAACTTTTTTTATTTATTGGCAGATTTGCCCTTTTTTGTTGAAATTAAGAAGATTTTTATTACCTTTTAAAGTCTATAATTGAATTTCTGTCTTTATGGAAAGTTTTTTAGATTTCATTCAATTCAAAATTTGAATTTTAATTAAGGTATTTCCGTTTCTTCAAAGAAGGAATTTCAATGGTGTGAAAAAACAGCCTGCATCAAACACTATTGCTGCATTGAAAAAACGTGAAACTACTGTTGCACCTTTTTTTTTTCACGGCTGCCACTAGAAGTTCATGTCTATTTACATGTCTTTAAACAAATATGTAAATTTACCGATCTGTAAAAACTCCCATTATTCACTATGTGTTTTTAGACTTTGATTTCAAAACAGTTTCAGTTATCATTTTCATTATCAATTTTTGACTTTTAGAAATGAGACCTGCATGTTACAAATGTATATTTACATGTCTTTAAACAAATATGTAAATTTACCTATTTTTAAAAACTATATCATTAAATTTACTTATTTTGGCATGTTGCAATGAAATTTACCTGCTGTAGAAGGTAATGCAACTTAACCCAAAAAATATAGAGATGTCTAACTACAAATAAGTATTTTTACCCATTCCTTGCACACAATCAAAAACCCCTCAACAAAAACCAAAACTCAAATACAAAGGATACACCTTTGGATCACATTTGTTTGTCAAAAATGTTTATTTACCTTTTCAACCTGCTTTTATGAACAAATATACCAGAAATATAAAAAAATTTACCTATTTCTAAACTCAATAATCGGTAAGTTTATGTGTGGAACACTATTCAAACTGACCAAAAAAAAAAAAAAAAAAAAAATTATTATAAAAAAATTAAAACCAAAAATTTATTTTTTTGGGTTTTAATTTAATATTCTTTCACTTTCGAAAATAGTTCACTTACTTTTTTTCACCATTGTTGGTTTTCTCAAGCTTCTCGTCGTCAGCTGCAAGCTCTCCCCACTTTGACACTTTCTCACCGAAGCTTCCAAGCTTCGTCTAGGTCGGAGACCACGTTTTGATTCAGCCGAAATGTGCTTCAGCACATCCTTCCGAACAGGGATATGTTCCCTTTCCCGCCGCCGAGAAAATCGGGGTGATCTCCTTATCACTTTTTTTGTCCCAATTAATTTTGGTAAAAAAATTTGAATTTACAATAATAAATGGAGGGTATATTGGTCATATCATAATAAAGAGGTAAATATATTATTTTGACTTTTTCGGAAGGGGTTTTGGGTCGTCTACTACTACACTAGGGGGTTATGGGTTATATCCCCTTTAAAAAAAAATTGGGCTTCTATGTTAGGGACTTATGAGTATATAACCCAAAAACATATTCATTACGAGGTTCAATATAATACCATAAGGTCCCTAAGATTTCCAAATTCCTTTGCCTATTTGTTATTTAGAAAGTTTTGGGACCAATGGTATAAATTGCTTATGTTGGGGATTTATGGGTATATGACCCAAAAAAATATTTAAAATATACAATTTTTTTTTTTAAAATACATAAAAATAAAATTTATATGTAATAACAAAATAAATTCTTAAAAAGCTTTGGATTTAAATTCTAAAATAAAATAAAATAAAAATTGAATTCTCAAAATATGTTATAAATATCATATATAAAATAATATAAATCTAAACAAATTAAAAAGGTTAAAAGGGCCACCTACTCTTCGTGTCTTTGCTAAGAGGACTCGCAGCACCCAAAGGAGACCCATAGTAGTGCAGCATGCAACAACCACTGATTGAGGGTCGACGTCGCAGCACCATAGTGCCTCCGAGAAAACCTCATGGCAACACATCGAGTGTGCGTAAACATTCATTTCAGCCGAGACGAATTCCTTCTCGCCGAGTTCTTTGACTCGTTCCTAGCTCTTGTCTAGGTTACCGCCGATACTGAGTTGACTCGGCTTATTCATCTCGGTATTGCTTGAGACTTTGAACCATGCTTGTTTGCCATATTTGTCGGGCTCTCTATAGCTTAAAGCAGTCTCCACTTCTCCTTGTGCTTAGTATGATCATTTCCAAATGGCTGTTACTCATATTGGTTTTTCTTCTAATAGCCATGATTTTGCCCTCTTTATTAAACATACGTCCACTAGCATTGTTGTGCTTCTTTTAAATATGGATGACATGTTCAATAACAGCTCTTACTCTATTACTATTAATGAGTTTAAAAGGCATCTTTTATTGAATTTGAGATGAAGGATTTTGGTCCCCTCATTATTTTCTTGGGATTGAGGTTGCTTCTTCACCTAAAGGTTGTTTTCTTTCTCAATCCAAGTATGCAAATGAGCTCATTCACTAGGCTCAACTTACAGATGATAAGGTAGTTGATACTCCTATCGAGTTGTATGCCAAAGTCAATAATTTTGATGGGACACCTTTAGATGATCCTACTTTATATTGAGAGCTTGTGGGCTGTTTAGTTTACCTCATTGTCATCCATCCAGATATCCCCTATTCCGTGCATGTGGTCAGTTAGTTTGTCTCTGCTCCTTGGACAACCCATTGGGCTGCCTTGTTATGTGTCTTGCGCTATGTCAGAGGTACACTTTTTCAAAGCCTCCTATTGTCTTATAACTCTTCTCTGTCCTTACTAGGGTATGCTGACTTCTGCTTATCATGACGTGAGCCCAAAAAGCGTCACAAGTCTGTTGATCATTAATTCGTGTCATGAGATAATCATTAATTCATGTCATGTTAGCTGTGATCTCACATATTTTCTGAATTGATGGTGCACTCTGTTGGAGATATTCCACGATCTGGGTTGCTGATTGTCACTGCTGTCATATCTTATGTAATGAAAACATATCAAGAGTACTAATGATGAAGAAAATTTAAGAAGGTTAAAAAATAACGAGTTGTGAATTGACGTAAAGAAGGAAAAAATGAAATAGAAATCCTTCATTCTGGAAAAAGAAAAGAAAAGACGTGCTCTTATTGTTGGAATCAAATGGGATTCTTTTGTTTGTTTCCTTTGTAACTCAAATTTTGTTTTTGTTTTGTGGTTTTTTTTGTTTGGTCACTAATCTTGGGTATTGGTGCATCGAAATGTGTTAGTGGATGTATAAATTTACGGTTTGATTGCCTTGATAATAAGTCAATGGCTTCGAAGTTGGTTGATTCTTGTGTGATCTAAAAAGGTAAGAGGATATTCTTGCCCATCTGCAAATGAAAAGAAAGTGGTGGTGAATTTCTGAAGATGAAAATCCTATCTTCTAATATGTTATTTTCAATTCATACGCAGGCCAGCCCAAGAGGCATCTTCTCACAACGGGGTGGAGTGTGTTTGTAAGCGCAAAAAGACTTGTTGCTGGGGATTCTGTCCTTTTTATCTGGTATTGCTTATCGCCCTATTGATAATCTCTAATTTGTTCTGCCCATAATGAAGTACTTGCATCTCGATGGGTCATGGGCAGGATAAGCAACCCAGCTGCCTGTGATCCCTTGGCACACTTGAGGGAGCTTGTAATGCAAAATTGATCTGATCAAATGATCCTGGTTATCCTATTTACATTTTAGTGTCCATAAAAAGGTTATGTCAAAGGCTTCCGAAAAGATATTTCGTCCATGGTTTTGAACATCTAATCAGATTAATTTTTTGAATTTAAGGATCTTCTTGGGAACCACATCATTTGTTTCCCTGAATGTGCACTACAGTTATGGTGTGCTTAATGAGGGCATCTTTTTCCCTTCATCGCATCCCAAATCAATGGTCTGTGGAAAATGGTCATATTATATACTTATCATCATTCTTTCAAAAATGTGTTTTCTATCAGGAATGAAAAGAATCAACTGCTCTTGGGTATTCGCCGAGCTAATCGTCCGCAAACTGTCATGCCTTCATCAGTTTTATCAAGCGATAGCATGCACATAGGTCTTCTTGCTGCAGCTGCTCATGCAGCTGCCACGAATAGCCGCTTTACTATATTTTATAACCCAAGGTGAAGTTTCTGCCTGTGTTACATTGTGAACTAAAAATATAAAAATACACATCCTGGGAATTTATATTGCCATGATTTCAGGGCTAGCCCATCAGAATTTGTCATACCTCTGGCAAAGTATGTTAAAGCAGTTTATCATACACGTGTTTCTGTGGGTATGCGATTCCGGATGCTGTTTGAGACAGAAGAGTCAAGTGTCCGTCGGTACGTTCTAGTTCTTCTTGTAAAATTCTACACGCTTTATATTATATGTTTGTTTGGTAATTTCTGATAGCTTCCAAATAGAATGCAAAGTAGTGAAGTAGTTACTGCATTTAAACAACAGTGTGAGGTTTAATCCACAGTTATAACTTGGTTTCTCTTTAAGTCAAGTTTCTGCTCTGTTTTATGATTTTGCCCTTTTTATTTATTTATATTTATTTGTATTTTGTGTTTTTAAATTTTCTTTTGGTCTCTGTTTTATTTCAATATCCTGATCCGTCAAAAATTCTTGGCTGTTCCTATTACGAAGAAAGTTCCATTAATACTTTTTCTCTCAACTGGCAAAGTAAACAGGGGGAAGCTTGGGGATTTTAAAGGAGGAATCAATGTTAGTGCTGATTGGCAAAATTTGTGGAAGTATATTAATAGGCAAATGGAGTTTCTTGTAGATGCATTTTCTGTTAGAATGTTAAATTTCAAGAAAAAAAAAAAAAGAACGATAAATTAGTGACAACGACAAGTTTTTCCTTATACACGACAACGGTAAGTTTCTTTTTTGTTTTATTTTATCCTGTTTGGTAACAGAAATAATAAGTTATACTTGGTGCTGCTTATGTGGTTACTCACTAATAAATATTTAATAGGTTTTCTGTTGTAAACTGTAAGTTTCTGTTTCTTAAAGATAACGCTTTATATATTCTTGTTCTTTGGCTCGAAAAGATAGTTGTACTTGCATTCTGCACTAGCTGATAATGATCCAACTTGGGTAATGTAAATTGCAAATGACCTTTTTCTGGAGTAAGCTACATACATGTTCCAGTTTCCACTACTCATACCACAGCTATCCATAATTTAGATAACATTGTTCATGTGTCTGCTTGCCCAGTGGGTGTACTTTTTTAGTCTGTAGGATATAAATCTTATTTTCTTCTTCTCTATGAACGAATTCACATCTCTGTGTATTATGCTATTGGAATGCTATTTGCTTTTCCTTTTTCTTTCATTTCTCTTTTCCTTTCTTTCAATAATATTTGATTTTGAATTTTTTTTTTTTTTTGTAAATATGATTGGTAGATTCTTTTTACCAACAATAGTTGTTGTTCAGGTACATGGGCACAATAACTGGCATTAGTGATTTGGACCCCGTTCGCTGGCCAACCTCACATTGGCGCTCAGTGAAGGTTTGTTGAGATTTGAGAGCATATAATTCACTATGCCGCCTTTATATCTTTTGCTGTCGTGATGCTTAAATCTTCACGAGTTTTCAATTATTGAATATGATGCATGTTTCTTGTAAAATTTCATTTACTAATGCAGGTCGGCTGGGATGAATCCACTGCAGGAGAGAGGCAACCAAGAGTTTCCTTGTGGGAGATTGAACCATTAACAACATTCCCTATGTATCCATCGCCATTTCCCCTAAGGCTGAAGCGACCATGGCCGTCTGGACTACCATCCTTCCATGGTATACTTGGTTATCGCTTGAGGCCTGGAAATACACAATCGTCTTGATTTTTATCTCAAAATCAAATTTTATTTTATTTTTTATTTTTATTTTTTATTTTTTTCCCTTTATCTGTTATTTCAGGTCTCAAGGAATGTGACATGAACATAAATTCTCCTCTCGTGTGGCTCCGAGGAGATATTGGAGATCAGGGAATTCAATCATTAAATTTCCAGGGATTTGGGGTTACATCCTGGATGCAGCCAAGGTTTGATCCTTCTATGCCAGGCCTTCAATCTGACCATCCTGATGTATACCAAGCAATTGCAGCTGCTGCACTCCAGGAAGTGAGGGCGGTTGATCCTTCCAAATGTGCACCTCAATCCATTTTGCCGTTCCAGCAACCTCAAAGTGCCTCCAATGGGCATGCTTCTCTGATTCAGAGGCAGATGCTGCAACAATCCCAATCTCAACATGCTTTTCTTCAAAGCTTTCAAGAAAACCACGCCCCTGGTCAGGCTCAGCTTCTGCAACAGTTGCAGCGTCAGAACCTGTATAATGATCAGCAGCCTCAGCAGCAACTTCAACAATCCCTACAGCTACCTCAACAATTGACTGTTCAGCAACAGATCCCAAATGTTATCTCTGCTCGATCTAATTTTGTATCAGCTGCTCAGTCCCAGTCTCCATTGCTGCAGACCATCCCTTCACCATGCCAGCAGCAAACAATTCCTGAGTCTGTTGTTAACCCTGTAACAACTTCTGATGTTTCTGCTATACACAGTATCTTAGGTTCTTTCTCCCATGATGGAACTTCCAACCTACTCAACTTGAATGGCTCAAACCCTCTAATATCTTCTTCTGTGTCGTTACCCAAGCAAGTTGCAGTTGAACCTCAGCTTCTTTCTGGATCCACACAATGTGTACTGCCCCCAGTGGAGCAGTTGGGAACGTCACAGTCAAATGTATCTGAACTCGCCACTATACTGCCACCATTCCCTGGTAGAGAGTACTCTGGATACCAATGTGCCGCTGATCCCCAAAGCAATCTTTTGTTTGGGGTTAATATAGATTCCTCATCTCTTGTGCTGCAGAATGGGATGCCAAACCTAAGAAGTAGTGGCAGTGAGAATGATACATTCTCTATGCCATTTGCTGCTTCAAATTTTACAAATGCTACACTAACTGATATTCCGCTTAATTCGGACATGACAACATCTAGTTGCATTGATGAATCGGGTTTCTTGCAGTCTTCAGAAAATGTGGACCAAGTAAACCCACCAACCAGAACCTTTGTGAAGGTGAATAGATTTGTTATCATTATCCTTTGCAGCATTTTTCTTGGTTATCCAGTAAAAATATTATTTCTCTGGGAATGGCCCTACATGGTCACCAGTCCATGCATGGTTTACCTGTCTTCTTTGGTTCCTCATCTACTTGCTCTCCTTGCTATTCTAACATACAGCTTTTTAGTGCTCCATGGCTACGATAAGTGCTAAACATCCAGCTACATATACCTGTGTTCTTTTCCTTATTCATATTGTTGACCAAAAATTATGAGTACATGTTGCTGTGTGAAAATGGGAGATTTTTGTTTGTTTCTCACATGCTTATCCTCCTCTGCACTTCTAATATTCCTGTTCATGTGGTTTGCAGCTATGACTTGTTATCTTGGTTTTATTATGCAGTGCATATTTTATGGCCACTCATATTATGGTTGTTGATTAAAATGGTATAAATTTGGCAGGTTCACAAGGCAGGGTCCTATGGGAGGTCACTGGATATCTCCAAGTTCAGCAGCTATCATGAGCTGCGCAGTGAGCTTGGTCGCTTGTTTGGCCTTGAAGGCCAGTTGGAGGACCCTCTGAGATCAGGCTGGCAGCTTGTATTTGTTGACCGGGAGAATGATGTTCTTCTCCTTGGTGATGACCCTTGGCAGTAAGTCCTTTCTATTTTGCAGCATTCCTATATTGCTTATATATGTCAAGTGTACCGAAAAATTATTCAGAGCTATTTCTAAGTTCACAGCCTTCCACTATTTTCACTTTCTTTTAGCTTGTTTCACCAAATGCACTTGTCCTTGAAGATCACTTGAGGGTGGTACTATCCTACTGATGGTCCATCTTGTGTGCTGCTGATTCTGAGTGGAAGACTTACTAAATCAATGGTTTTAAATGGTGGATATGTTGCATCTACAGTTACTCAGTCACTTTATGCATAAAGAGGTTTAACATTGTGCAAGTTCGCCTAGTGAGTATGAAAACCCTGATTATAAATGGGTTGCATAATTGACGTTTGATTATGGGAATTTTGATTTTTGGGCTCTTATTGGTGATCAATTTGATGTGGCCTTGCATGAAAGAGTAAATATTGTTTAGCATTTCTTCCGTCACATTAATTACCAGGTCACAATTCCAAAGGCTTACCAACGTTAAAGTGCGTCTACCTGCTCTCTTTGATGGTACAGATGAAGCATTAAAATCATAATTCCCCCTTTTTAATTTCTATGAAATCCTTGCTTAACTGTTCTTATAGCTTGAAAAATTGTTTGGCTGTGCTTTATTAAATTTTTTTTCTGTTGTGCTGTTCTAAATATTATTGGTGCATGGTTCAGTCTGGATGGATTTATGCTTTGATTGCTTTTTCTAGGGAATTTGTGAACAATGTGTGGTATATCAAGATACTATCACCACTGGAAGTCCAGGGAATGGGCAAGGAAGGCTTGGGTCTTGCTAATTCTGTTCCAAGCCACAGGCTCTCCAATAGCAGCAACAGCTGTGATGATTATATGAGCTGAAGGGACTGAAGGAAAAGACTAGTGAAGAAAGGGTGAACAAATTGGCTGTTCTCGAGTATTCACCTTTTTACATTGTGTATTGTATGTTCTCATTATTAGCATTCTTTTTATCCTGTTATAGTTGGTGAGTTGTACTACCTGGCTAAGTATTTATCTTAATTCTGACATGTAACCTCTATTACTGTAAAATATGATAGGGGACCCCGTATTTTAAACTATAACCATTATAGTTGGAGGGACACTTATCCGTTAGGAGAATTGACATTATTATGACACCGGTTTGTTTATTGTCCTGTAATTTATGAGCTAAAGTTTAGCTTTCAGGATGTTTTTGGGGCTATGCTTTTTATGCTCGATTCTCGTAGTTATCTATCTTCAAGGTTAAGCTTTTACAATACATATACACAGTTTTTTTCTTATGGGTACTAAGTTGGAGTGCAACTCGGACCGGATTGGGGGTAAATGAGGACCAATCCGAACTAATTCGGATTAGGTTTTTAAGGAACAGTATCAATTCTAATTAAATTCGAACTGGTTCTGGATTGGTTCGGATTGGACCACGGTTCTTCATTAAAAGAAAAATGAAATAAAATTTTTAAAAATTCTTTAATATTCAATTCAATTATAGCTAAATAAAGACTTGATTTTTTTTCCTATTATAATAAGTAACAATGTAAAATTCATACTTTCATATAATTAAATAATTAAACAAAATAACAATTAAGTATTAATCATTATGTAGAGTAACAATAAATAAAATAAAAAAAAGTTCAGTCCAATAATCCAAAATAAATCTCCAAAAGGAAAATTTTTTTGATACATGTTAATAAACAAAACCATAATAATTAACTTATGTAAGTCATACGTATCAAAAATCAAATTGATCCAACGGTCAGATTTTAAAATATCTCACTATTAAAATTCTAATATTTTTTAAAATATCAAAAGTATAATATATTTTTATAGTGGCATTTTTAAAAAACCGACCATTGTATCACTTTGATTTTTGGCATACATGACATACATAAGTAGGGAATTGAATTAGGATTTTGGGTTGGATCAGTTCCCAAAATGCCAAATTCGAGGACCATTCGAATTGAATTCGGATTGAAAAATTGGATCCAGGATCAATCCGAATTCAATTCGGATCGGTTTTGATCCGGTCTGAATCGACTGGATTGACTGGTTCCCAATTTGACCTGTACTCCTAGTACGTAGTACACGTAAGTTTATCTGCATACTTGGGTTCTTAACTGTTGTGGGATTAATATTTTGAAAAACTGACTTATGCACGTAATGAATAGTCGGTTTATACACACATACAAATACTCTTCTTATGCATGTAATGAATGACAAAAATTATATTATTTAATAGTCGGTTTCTCAAAATACAAGCTGTTAAAAGTTATGACAGTTTTTACTGTTTGATATTGTCATAGTTTTTCAGAGTCTATATTCCGAGTTTTTACCTTGGATCATTGTAATTTTTGGCATGCATGACATGCATTAGAATATTTGATCAAATTGTCGGTTATTCAAAATACTTATTCCACAATGGCTAAGAATTGTCATCGGCACATAAATTTATGTGTATGTAGCCAGAAGAAAATTTATATATACAGTCTCAATCTAGTAAGCATCTGCTTACACAAGTTATGTAATTATGAAGCTAATAGATAATTGTGAGATGCATATTTTGAAAAACTGACCTTTTTGTGGATGTCATACATGCCAAAAATCACGGTGATCCAATGTCAAAATCTTAAATAATAGACTATGAAAAATAGCGACAGTTGAAAACTATAGAAGTTTTTCTCTTCGAGAAACCAACCATTGGATCATTGTGATTATTGGCATATATGATATGCATAAGTATAATATCTAATCCAACGATTAGTTTTTCAAAATATGTATTTCACAATTATCTATTAGCTTCATGTTTACATAAGCTTATGTAAGCATATGTTCACAGCATCATTTCTATATATAATTGTGGGATACATATTTTTAAAAATTGATCGTTCGTGTATGCCAAAAATTACAGTGATCTAACAGCCAGTTTCTTGGAAATGTCACTGAGAAAAACTATGATAGGTTTCAATGGTCATAGTTTTCATAGTCTATATTTAGAGATTTTGACATTAAATTACTGTGATTTTTGACAAGCATGACATCCATAAGAAGAATATATAATCCAACTATATATACAAAATTGATCTAGTCAACATATGCTTACATATGCTTATGCAAGCTTGAAGCTAATAAATATTTGTGGGATACATATTTTGAAAAACTGACAGTTGGATTATATATTCTTCTTTTAGATGTTATGTATACCAAAAGTCACAGTAATCTAATGATTGGTTCTTGGAAATGTCATTGAGAAAAATTGTAACAATTTTTAACGGTCACAGTTTTTTATAGTCTATATTATGAGATTTAAAAAAAAAAAAAAAAAAAAAAAAAACCTTAAGTGAGCGCATAGGGGGGCTTTCATGCTTTACTAATAGGGGTGGAGTGCCATTTTTGTTTAAGAAGCTACGGACTTTTTGTTCGCCATGATAGGTATAGGAACCACTGAAAGTAAAGAAATAAGGCAATTTCCATGAATAATCCTAAGTTTCCAAAATATTACGGCTACGAACTCGATCCAAAACATATTACGGCTATACACCTATTACTGTTTTTTTTTTGGACGAAATTATCCTTAAAATTGAAGTTTGACCAATTTGTACAGGATTTCCAATTTTATGTATAATCCCAAAAAATAAACAGAATTCTCAATCCCCAATTTATCTAATAATTACCAATATTGTTAAGAATCCCCAATCCATTTTATGTCACGTCAACTTTTAATGCTGGTCATTCAATGTCCTCCGAATTTTTAATTATAAAAATTATTACACATAATCACCAATTTAACAAGTAATCCCCAATTTTTTACAAAGTCCCCAATACCCAATTGCTGACGGAATACCCAATTTATGACAAAATCCCCAATACTCATATTTGTACAGTATCCCCATGTGTACACATAATCCCCAAAATTAAACACAATCC
>JAESVK010000072.1:4784-53422 GCA_017140935.1 Hamamelis virginiana | reverse complement strand
ACAAGTGTTGAAATTCGTGTGATCTAGTAGGGATTAGGTTTTTCAATAAATATAATATATATATATGGAAGGTATAACTTATCTAATATGTTCTAACATATATGATAAGGTCCATGAATAAATGATAAGAGAGATATGCATCTCAAGGTGTTGAGATAGAGAGACTGATATTTCTCATATACATCTATTCTAAAAGAGTTCCTACTCAAAGGTTTATTAAAGTGGATATTTAATTAACCGTATGAAGAGTAGCACAGATTTAAACCAACTCATATGGAGGATAGGTAGTCTTCCCTATCAGTGTAGTGACACGTAGGTTAATCTGTGGGTGCATATTAGAGAATATGTACACTGAACATGATCTACAAAGAATATTCCTGTGGTAGTTCTGTCAAAGGAATATTCTAGTGTTATGTCCATTTATTTGGTAGTCCTTAGACCTGAGACACCATAGCTGTCTTATGCATAGGTTGCTAGAGTTTGATAGTATCTTGTACAGCCTTATCCATAAGGTTGTAATCGGTGCTCATTGGCTCTAATGAGTTATGCATGAAGATGCATGAGTGTGCAATAAGGGATCATCACTCTCAGTTATATATGAGAGAGAATGTCAGGATAAGTTCACAAAGATAATTCTCAAAGGGAACCTCTGGCCAGAGTGATAGGTGAACATTGAAAAGAGTTTCACTGCGATTGCCTTATTGAGATTATATTTTGTGGGACAGATATCAAGTTGTTAAGATAGGGTTTGACTAATACCATACCTATTATCTTGACTGTGACATTAGGGGATGAAGGATTAAATAACATGAAGGGTTCACATAGTTCTGCTATTCACCTAAACTTAGGGTATGTCATGATATGTTGCTAGATGTCACTCATGACCAGTGAAAGCCTATTGATAAAGTGTTATCAATGAGGGCAAAATTGGAATCGTTCCAATTGAACCTTAAAATAGAAATTTTCTATTTTTAGGAGACATAGAGATGTCCCTGTCCACTGCTAGGTTAGGGTGAACCCAAAGGGTCACACACAATAGAGAGTAAGTGAGTTTCTTAAACTTGTGGGAGGGGAATCCTGTCTTTGAGTTATGTTTGATTTTAATTATTAAAGGTTAATTAATTAAAAGTCAAAACTAACCAAGAATAGGATTACTCTATTCAAGGATGTTTGGTCATGCTAGCACTAGTAACCAAACACCCCTTAAAGAGGAGAAAGTCTATAAATATGAGTGTCTTCACATTCTAGGGTTAATGGGAAACCCCTTGGCCGAATTCTCTCTCTCCTCTCCCTCTCCATGCTAGCTTGCTCACAAGTGTTGTGGAAAACTAGGAGGTTCTAGGGAATTTTACTCTCGTGTGGATACGCTTTGGAGGTTTCATCTGTTTGAAACTCGAAGGAAAGCTACATCGAAAACACAATCAAGTAAGGTTATTTATGTTGTTTAAATATTCATTCTTGATTATATGTGTTTTAAATATACATGAACCCCATGCTTGAATCGATTCTTGAAGGTTTGTGAACATGTATTGATTTTAATAAAAGAAAAAGTTTTGTTTTCTACTTCCGCTGCGAATCCATGGCTTTTATTCACAGCTCCTTTCACGTCACTCTCACTCTCTCTCTCCATGCTTGAGTCTTTTCAAAGGTTGTGAAGATCAAGAGGGATCGGGAAATCTTGTGTTCATGTGGACTAGCATTGGAGGTTACCGTAGTTTTGGAGCTTGAAGTTTCGCGAGGACATTCGACGAAGGTGAACAAGTAAGCACTTTAATTAATTGTTTAATTATATGTATTGATTCGTTTATGAATCGTTTGAGTTCATCCTTGGGATGATGATCGTGGAAAATTTTTAAAACTATATTCCGTTGCGTTTCCATGGTTATAATCTTTCACGGCTGACCCTTACTAGGCGTTAATAAAGCATACCATGGATAAAACCCTTTGCAAGGCCCATACCCCTTACTAAAACAGACTCTTTAGCAATGACCAACATAGTGAGGATCAACAGCCCTTACTAAAAATTTTGGCAAAAAATAAAAGAATAAAATTATTGGAAAAAATTTGAAAGACCTAATTTTAAATGATTCTCAACCATACAAAAATGGAAACCCTTATTCAAAATTTGAAATGGTTCTCTAACGTACATTTTAAAAGACCCACCAATTGAATAGCATTTATAAAATTTTTTTTTTTTTTTGTTCCAATGAACAAGAAAGCCAATGACAACATTTGTCTCAAAATAGGCTCCCCTATTCAGTTGCAAAGCCTTTTATTGTGAGGAAGCCTATTCTAAGACTTTGGTTAGCCAAAGCTAGCTACTTCCACATGGAAATCTCTTCATTGCTGTAAAACTAGAAAAACACAAAAACATCACATTAAATAAAACTAGCATTATACATCATGACAATTTAACTGATGGATACTGATAAAAAAAGTTTTAAGCAACATGCAAACAACAACTACTAGAAAAACACCCAAAATATGTGAAGGCTTGTATAACTCGGTAAAAATTGACATAACACTCACTACTGATAGTTTTACTCACTTACAATGAATGCTTGAGGAATTAAATTGGAACAATCTATAGCTTTTTTGTTATAGTCATGTAGCAAACCATGAACACCATAACAATTATGTTCTGGCGGTATTTTGAGAAATAATGCAGCCCATTTATAGGTCATTTGAATTATCAACTAATTATATGTTTTGGCTTGCTTCGGCCTTGTGATTTCCTGTGTATTGGTCCCAAATCCTTTAGGGTGCATTTAGTATGCGGGCTAGGAATCTCAAGCCTGGGAATGTCTAATAGGGTGGTTTGGGTTTGTAACTTTGTAACCCTAAACCAATGTTTGGAATGCTGGG
Source organism: Hamamelis virginiana (assembly GCA_017140935.1). Taxonomy (NCBI): domain Eukaryota; kingdom Viridiplantae; phylum Streptophyta; class Magnoliopsida; order Saxifragales; family Hamamelidaceae; genus Hamamelis; species Hamamelis virginiana. The sequence goes on along the minus strand of JAESVK010000072.1, from coordinate 50,557 downwards.
AATCTCAAGCCTAGGAATGCCTGACCTCTGTTTGTTTGGACCATCAAGATTCACAACAACATCAATATAATTACCAAATTACGCTTCTTTAAACAAGAAAATCAAATGCACAAATATATATAAGCCACAAAATCGAGGCAAATGGCTTTGGGGTTATACCAGATCTATATATATATATATATATATATATATATATATATATATATATATATATAACAGAGGAGAAAGGCGACGACTGGTACACAGGAGAACGGCGACAACTGGTACGCAGGAGAAATGCGACGCAGTGGCAGAACGATGACGCAGCAGCGACGGCGACTGGTATGCAGTGGGTTTTCTCCTCTTCCTCCTCCTCCTCTTCTTCTTCTTTAAATGGCTTTGGGATTCTGTCGAAAGGGTTAGGGTTTCGAAGAGGTTAACGAGATGACGGACTTGGGTGGGATTTTTTGTTGTTGAAGAAGAACAAGGAGGGGCACGCTCGTTAAATAACAAAACTTGTAAAATGCAAACCCGGGGTGCCAAACCTCGAACCCGCCAGCTGCATCAGGTTGAAATACACTGCCCATGGCCGTCTTCCATACACCGCTGGCTTGATGAAACCCACCGATCCAAACAAAGGTTTGGGGTATCAAACCCCAAACCCACCGGCAAGCCGGCGTATGAAACGCTACCTTAGAGTTTTGCTAATGTGTGCTCTTAGGGCACATGATTATGTGCATTTTACATTTTTGCATATTCATGTCTACGCATCTCAGAAAATACCGCGAAACTGAAGAACATCAAACCTTATTAGAAAGGCAATAAGAGACACATTCCTTTCAGCCTGAAGCGGTTGATGTAACCATAATGATTCTCTTCTACTAGTAACTTGAGATTTTATTCCACTACGTACGTACAGTATAAAAGAAAAGGCTGAAGGTATCCCAAATGGGGACTAAGTCACACACCTTTCCACTTCCAACTAAGATTGTACTCGATGCAAACGATAAACCAAATTAAACCAAAAAATAAAAAATAAAAAAAATAAAATTCAACCCCAACAACCCCTAAAAATCCAAGGTTTAATTGATATTAGGTGTCTCTTTTAGGATATGTAATGCTCAAATTGCTTAAAAAAAATTTCCTTTGTTGAGAATTTTATTTTTCATTTTTCTGTTCTTTCTCTTATACTTTTTTGAGATCCAAACAATAGGTTTAAGGAAAAAAGATTCATGCAATTCATATCTCACAAAAGTAATTGATGTTATATTATCAGAACAGATATATCCTCATCCTGAATGGTCTAATGGATGATGCAACAACAAAGGAATTAGTGAGATAATAAAAAACAATGATGGCTGGCATTCATGGTTTAAATGATCCTGATGGATCCTTCGTTCTCACAAGACAATTTATCCACCATGCCATCAGTATTCCAGGTGCAATACCATCATTATTCTAGGTGTAATACATAGATAAGAGTCAATCAGTCAATCATAACCAAAACATTTAGGGCTTAAACAAACATAAAGATGCATCAGATTTTCAATTTAAATCTTAAATGGCTATTTAAGATGTATTAACCAAAGCTTTGATACTAATTGAACAATTAGGGCTTAAATAAACATATCTATAACTATTATTTTGTACAGTCAACAACCATGGATGAACACTACGTGCCCACACATAAAAGCACCCATACAATTGATCAGATATATCCTTTCATGTTAACACACAACTTTACTCTACAAGCAATTCTTATATGATATGTTCAATGTAGTACTTCGGTATTTTGAGAATTGACTGTTAGTAATATGCCCTAATAGCCAATCTCACTGGTGTAATTTAGGACATAAAGTTGATTCATGTATTATTATTATTCATTAATAATATGGGCTTTTGATTATCCGGTATTCTTCTGTTATTATATTCATGATAAGTCCTTAGAAGGAATGTCAATATAAGATCTCAAGAGTTGAGATTAGGAGACTTATATTGTTAAAGATTTCTTTCTTAGATATTCCTAGTCATAGGATTATTTATTGGGCATTAATAATCCGGATAGACTAGCACATGTTATGTCTGCTCAATATGGAGAATGACTAGTCTCAAGTCATTTGTGTAATGACACTAGGACAAACCTGTGGGTGCTTGTTTGAGAACAAGTACACTGAATGTGATCATTGATTGAGTTTGTTGAATGGAGTTTTACTTACATGTCATACAACAACTCAGGGTTACAATGATGCAAGTGATCCTTAGACCTGAGGCACCATAGATGTCCTGTGTTAGGGATATTAGGGTTTGATAGTACAATGTACATATCCTAACCATGGAATTTGTGTATGTACTCATTGGCCCTAATATACCTGTCATGGGGACATATGAGTGTACAACAAGGAATCTATCACTCTCAGTAAAGAGAGGGAATGCCTCGTATTATTCTCAAAGATATAATTCATATAAGTCTTTGGCCAAAGCAGTTGGGAATAAGAAAACTGTTTCTTGAGTATCCCAAGGTTAAATTTATATTTTGAGAATCACATACAAAATGTTAAATTAGGGTTTGACATATTATCCAATACCCAAGTAATTTAACTAAGGCATTGTTTGATGGAAGGATCGAATTGTATCTTAAATTGTAACTGAAGGGTTCACTGTGTTATAATTAACCTTCACACAACCTAGGGTGTGTCTTGACATATTGCTAGATGTCACTCAGGACTAGTAGAGGCCAAAGAGAAATTGATTTCTCAAAAAGGAAATTAGAAGAGTTCTAATTTGAACCTTAAATAAAAGTAGTTTTATTTGAAGGATAATTTATTATCCTAATTCCTACTACTAGGTTGTTGTGAACCTAAGAGGTCACACACATATAGTTGGTAGCTTCATTTAAAGAAGAAGAGAGAATAATATGCAAATATTAATTAACTAGAATTTCAAGTTTTTGAAATTTGAAATTTGAAATTTGAATTTGAATTTTGAATTTTGAATTTTTTGAAATTTGAAATTTTGAAATTTGAAATTTGAAATTTGAAATTTGAAATTTGAAATTTGAAATTTGAAATTGTCATGAGATGACAAGATAATTAAAGATTTCAAATAGTTAATTGAATTTCAAGTTAGTTGAAATTTAAATTTGAAATGGTTTCAAATTATAGATAAGATATCAAATTATCTAAGATTACATGGTAATACCGCCACACAAGGGCTCGACATATTCCATCGGTATGGATCTCGGCCCGATTGGCATATGCGTCGCCTTAACGGGTCCCTAGCATATCCAATCATGGACTGAATCATATTATAGGACTGTTGATTCTAGGCTAACAAGCCTTTAGCTCAACCGGGCTACTAACCAAATCCCAAGGACGGAGACCGTAGTCACGCCGCCTGTAATATCAAGTAGGGCCATGGGCCCCAAACCCCCAATGATACGATTCAGTCCACATACATATATATACATGCATGTCCTGAGATATAATAACTATCATGCAATGCCCACCGGGTGAAAAAGACGAGGAGTGTTCTCTGACAAGTCTGTTCAGCCACGCGTGGTAAGTATCCAATAATAATCATCACATCATGTCCACTAGGATGGAAAAGACGAGGAGTGTTCTCTGACAAGTCAATTCATCATTCCGTGGTAAAGATCCAACAACAATCATCAAGTAACATCCACTAGTATAGAAGAGACGTGGAGTAAACTCAATACATTGTCAACTTCATCCATTCGTGGTATCAATCACAATAACCAAAGTCCATTAGGCATGAAAGCCAATATCCAATAACCCGAGCCTCAGCTCAATTAATATAAAAACGGGTTTTCAAAAGATAGGAATGGTTCGAGTATAAAAGAATCCATTTTCGTTGTTCATAAATCCATTTGAAAGACTGGGCACAATTAAATATTAACATCACATGTCATTTCATAAAACAATTGAGTTCATAGCCCAAACAGCCTTATTCACAAAGCATTTAGTGAAAAGAGTCCATTCCCATAGTTATAAACAGTACATCATTTGTAAAACATTTTCATGGAAAACCTTTCATATATTTCATAAACATGCCACACAAGTTTTACAGTACATAAACAAGTGTATTCCATGTATCCAGTTGATAGGGTGATAAACAGTAAGGTTCACAAGTGTTTATGATACATATCATCAAGAAAGGGTTTAGAATTCATATGGTTCTCAAAATAGTTGTAAAACAGATATATCATTATCAAAAGTAAAAGGTTACTTATCCCTACCTCAAAACCAAAGTGTTTTCCAACTCGTAGCGGCTCCACGAGCCTCCAAATGCAATGCTCAATGCACCCCAATGCAAATAGTTCTCCAAAGAACCTCCCAACACTAGAAACAAACAAATAATACAAGCAAAGGAATATCTAGGAAGCACAACCAACTTATAATTCAAAAGTAAAACGACCCGTCACCCAAAACTGCGCACACACGAACCCAAAGACTCAAGACTCCAAAATATCAAACCAAAGACCTTAAACCTCCCATGACATAAACCCAAGAATGAGAGAATGTTACACTTCGAATTTCGTGGCCAAATGCCAAGAGATTTGAAAGATATAAGTCAAAGAAGATTGAATGCTCACGTGAGGGCAAATCTAGTATTTAATAAAATGTTTCTCTTTCCAAAAGGAGTTCGACTTCAAAACCAAAATATTTAGAAAGTAGGTTTCACAAGCTTTCCGAGCATATAAAGAATGCCCAAAACAGAGTTTGGATGCGAAAGTTATGGCCAAAAGAAGTTGGAAGCGAAAAAGTGAAAGAAAAGGACATCTATCGATAAATACTGAGTTCTATCGATAGCTAAAACCTTCCCGGACCAGAACCTAACATCTATCGATAGAGGTTCATCATCTATCGATAGAGACCACCCCAGGCGCGCGAAAACGACAGAAAACAGTGCCAAAAACCATCCAAACACACCAAACATCAATCAATCTTCAAAATACCAACATCAAACCTTAGATCTACCAAAAATAAGTCCCAACCAAGCTTGATCTACCAACAAAACCATAAATAAACAACCAACAACAAAGATTCATCAAGCTTCAAAACCTAAAAACCCACAAACTTTACAAAACCCACTTTCAAACTATAAAACCTACAACACTCCTCAAATCTTCCAACACAAACACAAATACAACTCCTAAATACCTTCCCATTCTCAATACACATTCAAAAACCTAACTCCACACTTACAAAACCCATAAATCCGAAAATACACCAAATAAACTTAGGAAACCCAAACCAAGACTTAAAATAAAACTTACCTTCACATCATGGGTTGAACACCAGCGATTTTCCGGCGAGAATCCGACGATGGCTTCCCTCTCTCTCCTCTTTCCCTTGCTTCTCCCTCTCACGGTCTCTCCTTGCTCAACCGAAAAAAAAGAAGGAAGAAAGGGAAAGGTAGTTTATATAGTGAGGGGCATTTTTGTAAATTCCGATTTTTTTTTTTTTTTGAAAAGCCTTAAAATATTCGTATAAAAAAATGGGATAAAATTTTGGGTTATCACACTTACCTTAAGCTGGTTCTCATCACAACTCACAAATCACATCTTATGGATCCTCTAAGACTAGCAACTTGCCATTAAGCAAACAAGTTAATGAATTGGAGCCAAAGAGTCCAACAATACAACTTGAAATTAAAAAAAAAGAAAAGAAGATATATTCTAAATGGAGGCCGTCTCCCTGTAAGAATCATCAACGAATGTTGTTTTTATGTGCTATTTCTCGAGCCATCTCCCTAAGTTTCTCTAGTGATGGAGGCCATCATCCCTCGGGAGGATACACTACATAAGAATGCTAAACATCAAAAGAAGAACAAATGCTTTAGAAAAAAAAGCAAACTAAGGATAAAGACAAGTATTTTTCAAATCTAAAAGAATGTCTTCCATGCCATAAATATTAATAAGATTAAAAGTCACAATTTGCAGGATCAGATTTTGTGAAGAGGATAAGATAGTGGTAAGTCTAATAAACAAGAATCAAGTTCATATATATATATATATATATTTCAAATCCCAAGCAATTTCTGTAATGTGGTTGTGTATTGAAAGATGTATTAATTGATCTTTAGGGTCTTAAATCAACCAGGTAGATCCACAACCCAGCACCCTGGGTATCACTCATAAAACATCCTATTATCAATGTAAAAAAATAAAAATAAAAATGAAAATGAAGAAAGGGTGTCACTATGGCAGTTGCATGGTGACATGCAATTGATTACCAATCAACTGTGCAATTAACCCACCACCAAGTATAAAATGCCTCTCCATCAGCCAGTTAGGAAATCAATTGAACTTTTAGGGGGCGTTTGGTTGCCTATAATGTAATGTAATTTAATTGACCGTAAAGTAGATTACAGTGTAATTTGATTACATTGGTAATTTAAATTACAATCCAAATTACATCCCACTTGTTTGGATGAGTAGGGAATGTGAAGTCAGATTACATTACATTACCTAGAAATGCATTTGGATAGCCATGTAATATAATTCATTAAATTTGGGATTTTACCAAATTAACCTCATCTTCATTTCATAAAAAACATGAGCACATATATGAGACAATACGTTGGGCATGGTTCTAAATCAACTTTGGCTATTTCACGGGCCTAGTTAAATGTGTATATGTGTGTGTGTGTGTGTGTGTGTGTGTGTTTGTGTGTGTGTGTGTGTCTGTATACACATTTAACTAAGCCCATTATTTGAGTAAAAAAAAAATACACAAAAATAAAAAACTTTACCTCAGTTATTTGAGTGAGAAACCATTACCTGCCAAAATCAATCCAAGTTCGAAACTGTCATTGCCCACATACCATTCAACATATATCATCAATGTTTGTCCAAAAAATTAAATGTAAATACACCATCAAAGTTCAGTCAAATCTCCCAAAACATTTAGTCATACTACCCATGTCATATCCCACTACATAAGTACCAGCACAAAATGTGGGACCAAATAAAAAGCACCATGACAATGTATATCAAAAGCCAACAACTGTGAAATGTGGGACAATCATCATTTAAAGTAAGAAATTAAAGTTTATGGATATCAATCACCATCTCAGTCTGCTTCTCTAGGGGAAGTTCCAAGAAAATGGATGTCATATACTCATCTGTTGTGATGACCTTCGCAGCAGCACACACTTCAGGAAGAGTAAGAATGTCCATTTTGTTCAGTGCTTTCGCTACTGCCCTACTAGGTGTGGTATCATCATTCATTGCACGTCCCACCTCTTTCAAATATTCCAATGTCCCGTCAACGAGCTTATGCATAGCACCACAAACTTCAATAATGGCAGTTTGCGAAACATCAGTGTTCTTCTTGTTACATTTTCTAACAGACTCTACCGTAGATCCCCGAGTGTGTGCGTCTGATATTTCCATACCATCAGTTGCAGCTTCGTTATTGGCAATGTTTTCACCCTCCTCAAACTCTCCAGCCTCCAACTCCTCTTCGGCTGTTGGTGCTGTGGCACCCTTCCCATTTGCTCGGTCTTTTGAATAGATCACATTTAATGTATCGAAGTGTGGGAATGAGCGCCCATAGAGTGCACAGGCAATTGGTTGACCCTACATAATAAGAATCATACATTGTTTAACATATACTAAGCACCAATTATAAAAAACCAAATACAACATTGACATAAACCAAAGACAACATTACATACCAAGCACCAATTATCAAAAACCGATTGTTCACAAATGATAGTATGCTTTTTGTGATCCCAACCGAATCCACTTCCAGTGTTTAACATTTCTGCTATGGCCATGGTTTCTTTTTTCAGAGTTCGGATTCTAGAGTCAATATGAAGGTTCCCTTTCAGCCCACATCCAGGGAGCTTAGCTTCCATCATAGTTTCTATCTCCTTTAAATATCCAGACTTGAAACCGGTGTCAGCCTTCCACCGCCCACTTAAGAACATATCATAGAGAGATTCCACAAGCTTATCGTCTTCAACCTTACTCCATTGACGGTTTGTTTTATTTTTCCTTCCATTGTTAACAGTTTTTGTTTCTTCGATGGAAGCCATTCCTAAAAACCAATTATACTAGTTTCATAGATAAGCATCAATTCAACAATGAATATATATAATGAACAAAAAAAAAAAAAAAGAACAATGTAGATCACAAACAATTATCCTGAATTTAAGTCCAAACAACATAAAAGAAATAGTATATATATGTGGCCAATACAGTGAGCTCATATATACTTACCAAACATAAGAAATACATCATTGTTCAAGTATATGAGTACATATAAATAAAACCATAAAAGGAGACAAGCATAAAAATATTCAATCATCAATAGGTACATTCCTAGAAGCCATCCAAGTGTCGAACATAGTCTGTGATAAGTTATCCCTCCAATGTTGCCATTCATCTACACATTCACATATTCATATGGATCCCCAATTGGTTGAACATAGTTATCTGGAGATGGGATGTCGAGAAGTAAGTTTGCTGACATCTCCCGTGTTATGTGGTTATGCAGCAATACACAAGCTATAATTATCCTATTTTGGGTCTTGACGGGATAAAAAGATGGACTCCTAAGAATTGCCCACCTCCTCTTAAGTAGTCCAAAACACCTTTCAATGACATTTCTAGCATTGGAATGTTTCGTATTGAACAATTCTTGTGGAGTGGTCGGTTGGTGTCCATGTCTCCAGTCATTCAAATGATATCTGGCCTTCATAAGGGACAAAAAATCCCTCACCATTGGGATATCCAGCGTCAACAAGGTAGTAGTCTAGCCATTAGAAATAAACGTCTCCTTCACTTAGACACCATAAGTCTAGCCATATCTGCGATATCCCGACATTTCATATTTAGCATGAATGAGAAATGTATGAGTAAAGACACTATGTTTCCACTTCTTTTACTAGATAGTGCACTCTAATTATAACAATAATTAAATTAACAAATAATAACTTCTAACTTAACAATCTAATTATATATAGTCTAAAACATTACTAATCACTTCTAAATGACTTCATAATATATATTTCTGTTTGGCCATGGTACTATCGTCACCTCATTACCATGGTAATGATCTTACATCATGTTGTCCTCTCTCTAAATTTTGCAAGCAATGGCTTCAAAATGAGTGGTTAGGTTATATAAATCCACTTCTATGGAAATCACAGCAATATCATACAATAGTGATGGAAAAAATGGGAAAAGGTAATAAAGATGGATTTTATATTTGATACAACAAGCCACCAAAACTACTGTTAGAGGTATGCCCTAAAACCAATCCTAAAGTGCATATCTATTTTATATTAGGATAAGAAGGTACTGCTTGTCGTTTATATATTCAATTATATATACGATAATGTCCATGAATAAATGATAAGAGAAATATGTATCTCAAGTTTGTTGAGATATGGAGACTCATATTTCTCATACACATTTATTCTAAAAGTGTTCCTGCTCATAGGTTTATTAAAGAGGACATTTATTAAACTGACAAGAGTAGCACAGATTTAAACTAACTCCAATGGGAGGATAGGTAGTCTTTCCTATCAGTGTAGTGACACTTAGGTTAATCTGTGGGTACATATTAGAGAATATGTACACTGAACATGATCTGTTAGAATATTCCTATGGATATTAAGTCAAAGGAATATTCTTATGTTACGTCCATTTGGTAATCCTAAGACCTGAGACACCATGGATGTCTTATGCCTGAGTTGTTAGAGTTTGATAGTGTTTTATACAGCCTTGATCATAAGGTTGTAGCCGACACTCATTGGCTCTAATAGGTCTTGCATGAAGGCATATGAGTGGTCAATAAGGAATCATCACTCTCAGTGTTATAAGAGAGAATGTCAGGGTCAGTTCTCAAATATAACTCTCAATGTGAATCTCTGGCCAGAGTGATAGATGAAATATGAAAGGGTTTCATAGGGTTCATCTTATTGAGATTATAATTTGAAGAACATATGACAAGAAAGTTAAGATAGTTTTGACTTATATCCATACCCTAAATATCTTAACTGTGACATTAGGGGATGAAGGATTAAGTAACAAGAAGGGTTCACATAGTTGTACTATTCACCCAAACCTATGGCATGTCATGACACATTGCTAGACGTCACTTATGACCAGTGAAAGCCTATTGATAAGTGTTATCAATGAGGGCATAATTGGAATAGTTTCAATTAAACCTTAAAATAGAAAGTTTCTATTTTAGGAGACATAGAGATGTCCCTAGTCACTGCTAGGTTGGGGTGAACCCAATGGGTCACACACAAACAAAGAATATAAAAGAGTCTCTTGAATTAAAGAGAGAAGGGAATTTCCTAAAATTAATTCTATTAATAACCTTGTATAATATAAGGAATTAAGTTATATATTAATCGTTAATATATAAAGAGAATTAAGTTACTTTTGGAAATAAGTATTAAATAGAAACCCTAGGGGTTTTCTATAAATACTAGTTGATGAGACAAGCTAGCACTAAGCCTCCCATCATCAAATTAGAGAAATAGTTTCTCCCCTCTCCCAAGCTTGATTCTTCCATTGTAGAGAAGCTTCAAGAATTCAAGAGGTCTTGTATTCGTGTGGATACCGTTGGAGACTTCATCGCTTTGAAGTTCAAGATCAAGGATTGCAAATCGAAAGGCGAATCAAGTAAGTCTTATTTATGTTTGATAAATATATATACTTGTTTTGTATATCACATGTTCCTATGCTTGTACGATCATGGTTAGGATATTCGATGATGGAATCATCTTTATTAAAATTTTATTTTGTCTTCCGCTGCAATTCCATGATTTTGAATGATTCCTTTCAGTGGTATCAGAGCCAAATCAAGCATGGACATGTGTTTGATGATGGCAAACAATGGGTTTAATTAATTAAAATCGAAAAATCAATGGTTTTAGAAACCATGTGGAATTCGGCCATGGAGGTTCTCCTCCTTGTTTATTGTTTTGGTTTTGTGTTTAAATGGCAACTAGGGTTTATGTAAAACCCTAGAGGGATTCGGCAATGTGGGGCTGCACTATGAGAGTTACGGCCGTAAGGGTTTTACCCCTTTGGTGTTTGAGATTCAAGGGTTTTTGAGGTTAAACCCAGAATCCCGTTTTTCTGGAGCATGCCAACTTGTTTGGCTTGTATATTGATCAAAACATATCCAAATCGCATGAAATTGGTCTTGTTTCGATCATGACTCAATATAGAATGTTTTCATATGAATTTGGGAATTTTTACAAGCCATTAAGGCAGCATTTGAAGGCAAAACAACTGCTGGACAGTAGCACTGTTTTCTGCAGAAATTTTTAGAAAAGTATTCTTGTTTTGCTTGGTTTGTTCAAACCACTCAATGGCTTCCCTTCAAACTTCATAGAAGTGTTCTATGGAAGTTTTCTAAGGGTTCTATGATATTTTCTTGGAGTTTTGGAAACCCTAGAAAGTTTAGATGATGTTCTTGAATTTTTGAATTATGAACAAAACTTGTTTTTGAGAAAAACTAGTTTTAATGGCTATAGGGGTTCACGGCATTGAAGGTTTTCACCCTCATGAATTTCGGCTACTAGGGTTTTCAAACCCTAGAATATATTTGCATATATCTTGATTGATTTTAAATTGTTAAAAGTTTGATTCTTGATGAATGCAAATAACTTAGTTTAAAATTGTTTAAACTTGTGTTTTAATGGAGTTCATGTTAAAGTGTTTAACAATGGTGAATTAGGGTTCTTTGAATCCTTGTATTCATCATCAATGGTGGCAGGTTTTAGGTTTTAGAAACCCTAAACCAAAATAGGAACATTTCTTAATTTGTTTTAGGAATCCCTAAATGTCAAACTAAGAAATCCCTAGTTTCTATTTTGAAAATTATTTGATTTAGGAAAGTTTCATATCTTTGATTTGATTCTTTCTTATTTTAAATGATTTCAATATAGATAATATTGCAGCATATTTTTGAGTTTATGGAAACCCTAAAGGATAGGATTAAGGTAAGGTTCTTTAACCCTAACCCTAACCCTAACCCTAGCACACACTACAAGGAAAATTGGTATTAATGATACTTGATTTTTGAAAATCATGACAGTTTCTAAAAACTGTCATATTTAAAAATAAATAATGACAGTTGAACCAAAACCATCATCAAATGGATTAAAATGTGATCTCAAAGATGATGGTTTATAAAAAATGTCATCTTTATGCTAATAAGGATGATGTTTTAGGAGTAACCGTAATCTTATATTTTTTGGCGCTCAACTGAGAACCCGCAAAAAATCGACCACGATCCCTTTTTCTTATGTTTTGGCGCCAAACTCTCTTACTCTCTCACCTCCTACGCGCACGATGCCTCTCCCCCTTTCTGATGTATTCGCAGCTCGCTCTCATCGTCCTTCTCTCTCCCCTCATACACTCACATCGGCACATACCCTATCTCTCTCACAGAGTTTATGTGCACGAAGCCTACTCTCCCTCTCTTCGTCTGTGTAATCTCGCAGCCCTCACTGCTCTCTCTTTGAAGGTCGCTAGGGTTTGGAAGCTCTCATCGGCAACTGCTTTCTCTCCCTTTCCCTCTGCCAAGGGTTTTCAGCCCTCATTGTTCTTGATTGAATTCGTTGGGAGATATATACTTTCAGTTGGGGCTTTTAGTGTTCTCTTGGGCAACAAGATTTTTGGTATGTTTGAAAGATCATTTAGTTTGTCTTTTATGTTCCTCATATATGGATTTTTTTTTCTTTATTCATGTGAAATCAAATAATTTTGATTTACCGTGGTGGGATTAGAGTAAAAATAGATAAGAGATTGGCTTACCAGTGAGATCAAGGACGAATTTGGAGAACTTGGAGAAAGTCCTAATAACACTTTAGGCAGTGAAACTGAATCTAAACACACAAAGTTAAGATTTGGGTACAGCTTTAGGTAATTTAAAAAAGTTTGGATTTCTGAAAGTTGAATTTAAACGATTACAGAGTATTTGGTTTAGCTGGTAATTCTGTTTTTTATTTACGGGAAAATTTCTAATTTTCTTTTCTTTTCTTTTCTTTTCCTCTGTTTTCTGTTCTTTTCTTTTCCTTGCCTTGTTCATTGTGATGTGTCTGGGTTTTTTTTGTAAACAAAAAAAAAAAATTCGATAGAGTTCCCTTCTTTTTGTGTGACGTTGGGGAAAGCTTTTTCCGTATCTATTAATAAGTTAAGAGGAATTTGGCAAAATTTTCATCATATTAGAGGAATTGCCTGTCCAAAAAGACTTGCACGAAATGTCATTCTTGTTTTAAAATTTTGGAAATAGGTATTGGGTTGCAATTTCAATCTTTTATGTCAGACTCCACTGTTGCTTAATTTAAGATTCTTTTAGAGTGGTTTGAAAATACTCAAAATAGTGTCTGTTTTTTTTACTGCTGTCCATGTTTTAGTTCTGAAGAATTACATGGATTTTGTGTATATAAATGTAAAAAATATTAAAATTGTTTTCTAGTCAGTTTGAGTAGCCAAATGCGCTAATTTGGGTTACTGGAGAAAGATAGACACACAAGTGTGTGCTTTGGGCTTTGAGTTTGATTTCCTGAACTTTGCATGGACTGCATATAACCCAAAATCGATGGGTTCCAGTTTATATAGACTATTGCTTGACTTGAATCAACCTGCCAAAATGGAATAGTCTTTAGAATTTCCTTTGATCAATTAATCAATCAATTCCTAGCTTAGTGCAGTTTGTAACCAACTTTACTAGGCCCATTGAGATCAGACAACTGTGTAGGGTTCGATTGCCTCAATGAAGAGAACTCTAAAAAGAGGTCTGAAATAAGAAGATTAAAATTCGTATTTGGATTATATTGCTATATCGAGATGGTGTTAGTGCAATTGATCCTTCTTAAATTCACTTAATGGATCTAGTTTAATATTGTATCTAAACTTAATACTGATGGTGTTTGCAGGTTGTCATTGGCCCAGCTACTGTTGGAGGCATTCAAGGTGGAGCTTTTAAGATTGGGGACACTGCAGGAACTATCAATAATATTATTCATTGCAAGCTGTACAGGCCTGGATCTGTTGGTTTTGTCTCCAAATCTGTACGTATTCTTTCCACCTCATCTGTCCCTGTTTTGGATTAATATTTTATAAATCATAAACTAGCTTTTACCCTGCTCTCTCAAGAATATTTTATCAAAGTCTTGAAAGATTTATCATATTGAGCTGTTGTCATTTTTAGATATTTTCGGATTGTTCATAAATCCTTCTTGCATTATACGATAAAAATATTCTCAAGTTTATAGTTTTTGCCTTCAAGATGTTGTATCTGCTGTAAATGTGAGTTCTATCATTCATATTGGTCCTCTGCCCAGGAACTTTAATTCCATAACTTGAAGTTTAATTCAAATTCTATAGATTTGAATGAGCTGCCACAAATCAATTCTAGAAATGAAGCGAAAATCATTAACCTTCATTATTTTGATGAATCCAAGATAAAGTACAAGTTATTGCTATTACTACTGTTACAAACTAAGCTACAATGCAAAACTGATTGAAACCAATCTGTTCAATTCCTCACTTCTCTTTCATTTAAGCTTGATTTTTTTTACCCCTTAAAACTGATTGAAACCAATATGTTTGAGTTAGATTTACTTAAAATTAGTTCTCGAGAACTCTCTCTTCAAAAATTTCTTAAGAGTTACATCAAAATTATCTCTTCAAATGTCAAAATTTTTGTTAAGGTCATATTTTATTCGTATATAAAAGAAGTAGATTCCATTACTTTGGGTTTGATTGCTGCAGAAAGAAAAAAAAATGAGACTCTTGAAGTTTATTATTGATTTATTGGTTGATATATGGTTGAGTTTTTTTGGCATTCAAAATTGTGCTGTTTTTTTTATGATTCTCATCAATCAATTGAACATTAAAGAGCATCCAAGAATTTGCATCAGGTTTATATACCATGGCTTGTATCCATAATCATAATTAAGAGAGTGAGCTTATAGTTTCCCATGCCTATATTCGATTTTTTCATAGCCAAGCATGGGATAATTAACTAATTATGATGAACTAGCTTTAAATGATGAACCTGCTTTGCTTCTTGTTGATCCTGTGATAATTAAATTCATTTATTCATGTAGTAGCTTAGGAAGCAAAAGAACTGGCTTAGTTTCTTTTGAATGGTAAGAGTTCAATCTTTATTCATGTATATAGTGATGCTTTCCTGTTTTAGCTTGGTTGCTGGTTGGCTTTGAATTTTAGGACTATTGGGTGTAGCTGATGTGAAGGTTTTAATTAGGCTAGAGATGTTATTATGGTATGTCATTATTATAGACGGATAACCAATCTATGTCTGGAGAGCGGCAACCCCAAATAAAATAAAAATGGAAAAATGATGATGAGGGTACTAGGTGTTTGTTGTGGAGCTGGGTTTGAAGCTTTGCTGCTTTGGGGAGGTTTTTTTTTTTTTTTTGGGTTGTGGCTGCTGGAGATGATGATCTTGAACATGCATCAAGTGGAAGCTGCAGTGAGGGGGGTGACACTGGAGACAATTATTCGTATGATGATAAGACTCATTTCTGGACTTTGTAATTTTACACTTAGACATGTATATGATGGTAGTAAGAACTCAGCTATAATGAATGTTTGATTCTTTTGACTGCTAGTTTGTTAGATTAATATGGTGAAAAGTGATGCCTTTCCCCTTTTTGCATATTAGTCAATTGAAATTTTAGTTCATTTGTCTTTTAAAGCTGTCATATGTTAAAAAAAAAAAAGATGGTTGGATTAAAACTATCATTAAATGGATTAAAATGAATGGTTAAAGATGATGGTTTATTAAAAATATCATTTTTATACATATAACAATGACAGCTTAATATATGACCGTAATCCCTCTTTTTATTTGGCGCGAAATTAGCAGTGGAGAGTTCAGACTTCAGGGAACCCACGATTGCAGCTCCCGATCTCCCGCCCACTCCCTCTCCCTCTCCCTCATCGTGCTCCATGTCTCTCTCCCTACCTTATCTCGCGTTTGGTTCTTTCCATCTCTTTCCCTCATCATTCTCCCTCAATCCCTCTCTCCGAACCCTAGCTAGCTACTTTGTTTCTGAAAGGGCTTCTCAGGGAGGACTTCCCTTGAAAGACTTTTTGTTGCTAGAAGCTTTGCCAAACACAACCTTGGTCACCCCCTTCAATTATTGATACAACTTCAACTTTTTGGCAATTCTGTTTGTGACGACTTTAACATTTAAATACAGTTGGTCGCCCCTTTCAATGCTTCTAGAGTTGTAGATATTGGTATTAGACAATATTGGACAGTACAGAACTTTATTAATGGTTCCTAAAAGTTAAGAATGACCCAAAACTTTATTTTTTAATTTTATGAAAGTATAATATGGTTTTATCATTTTAGTTGAGACAGGCTGGGTTAATGTTTTCTAGCCTATATATGCAATCAAAATGAGTTTGAATTGGGTGGTAATGTGTTGCAATGAGTTCTCAAACAACCATTGCCCATTGTCAGATTATGTTTCAGTTGTTACTCATGTAAGCTGCCATTGATTGAAAATTTGCTAGAGAAGTGTAAATTAGTTCTGTTTTTTTTTTTTTTTTTTGGATAATGAAAAATTGTTAAACTGGGTGCATAACTCAAGTCAGTCTATGCTGCAATATTCAGTGAGCTTAACTAAATCAATACTTGTCAAAAATTAAACTTCTTGATAGAAGTCTACAGCCACTTTTTCTTGATATTCAATTTACTTTGTTAGGACCTACTGGTATTTATTTATTTATTTTTTTTTCTGATATTGATATCAGAAGGCTCGTGTTTGTCTTCTTAATTCTTCTATCCATCTGTACCATGATCTATCTTGTTATTAATATTGCTATTGTCATTATCACAAGTCTTCGTGCCAGACCCTTGAACACGAGAAACTTCACCCAATTTGTGACATGCCTTCATGATTCCTATAATAATACACCTTTCTTTTTTTTTTTTTTTTTTTTTTTTTTAACACAACCAAGCACTAAATATTTTCATTTAACCCACTAGAAAATTGCCACCACAAATCACTCTAAACACCATTAGAAGTCATTCTTCCTTTTACCAATCCCATGTTTTTAAAGGAATGAAAAGGGTCATAGACAGAGATACTCTCTGTCCCTTTAATATTACCTTTACAACTTCTCATTATATAAACATGTGCCTTGTTTAATTGGGACAGAGGAACCAACTCAAAGAGTGATTGCTATCCAATATTCTGCATACTAATGATTATCACATGCCAAACAGTACCTAGTTTGTCCATCTTAATTGTATTGTTTATTTTAAAACTATAAAGAAGAGATTCTCACCAGTTGTGTAATCTCTAACAGATATTTCTCCATAAAAGTAGGAAGCATGAAGCACTATTATAGACAAGTGCTTAAGACAGGGTTTTAACTTTTAATGAAAAGGAAAAGAATATAGAAGAAAACTCATTAGAAGACCTTATTGTTTTAGCTTTGTTACTGGTTGGGTTTGAATTTTAGGACTATTGGGTGTAGTTGATGTGATTGTTTTAATTAGGCTAGTGCTCTTTATGAACTATATAAGAAGATTCTCAAAATTAACAGATAATTAGGCTAGTGCTGTGAAGTATTGTGTTGTTTATGAACTACATACGGCTGGTGCTGTTTATGAACTGGGGTTCCGCACAAAAACGAGGAAAGAGATGAGTGAATTGGGGTGTATTCCTCCTTTGGTGAAAATGTTAGATGGTAAGGCCATTGAAGGGAAAGAAGCAGCTGCAAAGGCATTGTCTGCTCTAATGTTATATGCTGGTAATCGAAGAATTTTTTAAAGGATGAGAGAGGGATAGTGATTACAGTTCAGCTTCTTGATCCATCGATACAGAACTTGGATAAGAAATACCCTGTTTCTATACTGTCCTCAATTGTGCATTCTAAAAAATCTCGAAAACAGATGGTTACAGCTGGTGCTTGTGTACATTTGCCAAAACTGGTTGAGATGGATATCGAGGGGGCTAAAAAGGTTTTTGAAAGCCTTGGTTGGGGTAAGATATGGGGCGTTTTCTCCAGACCTTAAACAGTGGAAGAAATTTAGAAATGTCTAGATGGATATGGAGAGGGCTAAGAAGGTTTTGGGAAGCCTCTGTTAGGGTAAGATGCTAGGCGTTTTCGCCAGACCTTAACATTGGAAGAGATTTAGAAATGGCGGATCATAGAAAAGGGACATGGCTGTTGATCTGTATGTAGAATAATTGTGTTTTATTTTTATATTTTATTTTTTTGTTTATTTTTTTTTTCTGTTATTAACAGTGGTTATAATTTGTGTAGGGAAGTATATAGGAGTGGCCTAATTGTTGATGATAACTTCTGATTAGACACGTAATCGTTGTTTGGTTACCTAACTGGATTGGAGTTTTATGTTTCTCTTCTCCCCAGATTTCAATAAATTAATAATGCTGTGTTTTCTCGGAGTTCATACTTCTGTTGTAGTATTTCTCAACTATATTGAATTCATTGCATCGTTATCCAAATGATTCTCATAATCTGATGTATTGTAGATAACAAAAATTTACAAATTTCATAAAACCAGTGTCTACATAAGACTAGATTATGTCTCTGAATTAATATGCCTACACTGTTTTCAATGTTGTGAATAACCCAAATTTCCTTTGCTGATTATTGCCACTGATACTCTCTGTCACCCTTAGCCTATATATTTAAATAATACTGAATGGACCACATAGAATATGTGAGGTTGTTCAATATGCATTCTAATAAATTATTTGCAGATTGATATTAGTTAATATTAATAATCATCGATCATGCAATCATGGCCGTCCGTGATACTGTGATGTACACATGTTACGTCATAAATGATCGTGATTGTGTGGACCGTACTATATGTACTGCAAATGATCAGACTTTGAGTTAATATATAATTAAGTGAGATATACTTTTAGTTATGATACATATTTTTGATAGCAATGGAGGAGTTGATTATCAGTATACCTGATTTCTTGAAAATGGGAACCAAAATGCCTTCCCAATCATATTCAGGCAGAGAGACATTTAAAATGGGTAATTTTATACACATGGTCTGAGACCACCTCATAATTGGGACCCGACAAGCCTAACCTACATAAGGCTGAGGAATTGCGATAACCACCCCAATAATGCAACTAAGGCAGTATACCTTGTCAGAAAACTCAATCAAGCTCAAATTTCTGTGTCTATGTGACTTAATTTGCAATATTGATAGAGAATGGAAGAATTTATTGTCTGTCAAATATGCTTTAATTGAATTTTTTTGCACAAACAATGAAGTTTATCCTAAATGATATTGATTTGGTTGAAACACCAACCAAATCAATATCATTTAGGACAAAATTACCAGAGATTTTCATCAGTTTCCTATAATTTGGACCATATTGCCTTCTTCCGAAGGAAATATTAGGAAATCTGAGATCACACTCAGGGGCTTGTGCTCTTTGAATGTGAAGCTGCATCAGATATTTTTCATTTCTGAAAGGAAGCAGCACAAAATGTATCTGAATGTCAAATAGATCTATCTGAAAAGAACACATACAAAATGTACACCTTTGAAGAGGCCCATCATTAACTTGACCTCTGTTTAGAGGTGGAAAGCAACATGTGCTTCATTTTTGTCTGAACTTTTTTATCAACCTGATTAGTACTAAGGGTAACTATAAATGGCCCAAATGATTTTTTATAATTTTTCTAATGTATAGTCCTCTCTCTCTCTCTCTCTCTCTCTCTCTCTCTGTAAATAAATTTTACAAGCTGATTCACTTGGTTGAATTTAATGTTCCAAGAAATTGCCTTACATTATTGATGAACTCTTTCCAAAGTGATCGAATTGGTAAGGATCTTTGTTATTCAGTCATCTCTGTTGGAAAAGAAAATTCATATTTTGGTTACATATGCTTCATGTCACATTCCATGCATACAATTGAGCAATCATTGATCACTTTGAGTGTAAATTGAAGCATTGATTAATGCTGATACTCTTTGCTTCTATATAATAGTGGAATCCCTCAAGCTTACAACACTGAATGCATCCCCAATAAGTTAGCTTATACTCAGATTATACAAAATTATTACCCAATGTTTATTATGACAGATCTTTCTATTAAGTAGACATAGAATAGATAGAATGATCTCAGCTAATTTTATCCAGTTCTATCTAAATTTAGCCTTTGCTTCTTCTTTTTTTTTTTTTTTTTTTTTTTTTTTTTTTTAATTTTTTTTGTCCTGTTTTTATTTTATGATGTAAATATACTTTTGCAAATTGGGAAGATTTTTTCTGTAAAGAAATGATGTGTTGATGAGGTTAGAGATTGTGACGAAAAGCATGATTGCCAAGGATTTAGTGGAGGATATGGCTCTATATATAAAGCCAAAAGATGAAAAGGGATTCATGGGGCTTACCACAAGTAGTTTGGATTATGACTTTAAGAGTTGAATTGAGTTTTGAGGTCTCACATACCTCCACAGGATGGTTTAACTATACAGTTACTTAATCCTTTAGTGTCATGTTTTCTGAACTGTGTTAACGTGTGCATTTATATAACATAGTTAGTGTTACAAATACAAATTTTTTTTTTTTTGGAATGCTTTTTAATTTCAACTTATATAAATGAGATTTTTTGGAGTCATCAACATTGTTTTTGTTTGTCTTTTTGGTGGCTGCAGTCCTAACTCTGGTGAATTTAATGGTGAAAATATTAGACTGGGATCTCGTGGTGACAGTTACTATGAATACCTAATAAAAGTATGGCTTCATCAGGGAATCCATCGAGATAGTAGTTTGAGATATTTATATGATATGTATGAGGAAGCAATGAAGGGTGTTAGGCACCTACTTGTTCAGAAATCTATCCCAAATGAATTGGTTTTCGTGGGAGAATTGCCTTTTGGACCTAAGCATAAGTTATTGGGTCAGTCCAGATTCCACACGTTTCCCCAAACTAAGAATTAAGGTTCAACATCCATCCATTTTTATAAGCCAACTGACATAATAGGAGTAAGGATGTTCATTTTTTGCCAATATATAATCTGGTATTTTTGGTGATATGGAATTTTAAGGTGTATTTTGTTGTTATAGATTAGTAGTTGTCATCAGTGATCCTCATTCCTTTGTGATGCTTACATGGAATATTTGATAAGTATTAATGGACGTCAATGGAGAAGGGGCAACTTTAGAGCAGCCAACCACTACTGTTGGGTCTTGTGCTGAGTGCCTATGTGGGGGCTATATAATAATACAAAACCTCTCTCACTTAACCCACATTGTATGTGGGTGTGAGTACGTGATTTCTGTTTTGAGCTTGTATATATCATTTGAACTTTTGAACTATTGAAGTACTGATCAAAATTGACTGTCTTTTTGATTTTATCAGAAATTAAGTTAGTTAATTTCTTATTTCAAATAATGCAGGGAGCTCCTATGGTTTTTTGGGTTAAGACTTGTACCTAAGATCAAAATCACAAAGGCAGCAAAGATATCATCTCCACTCCCTAGTTGCTTTAAGACTTCAATTTCATGCTCCGGCCATTGTAACATTTTTTTTTCTTTCACTCAAATCAGTTTCCTTTGCCCCATAAACAATAGTGAGGCCTTTTTTTTAGCTCTTTTTATTCTCTTTACTGCCTTCTTGTACATAAACAATAGTGAAACTTTTTGTTTTAGATCTTTTTTTTTTCCTCTATTGATTATTGTTCTAGATACTCATATTTAATGAAATTTAAAGTAATGATTTTATATTCAATTAAGTTTGCTTGGTCTTTAATTATAGTTCTTAATACCCATGCATTTGTATATATATATATATATATATAATTTGCTACAGGTTACATTTAACTGTTACAGGTTACATTTAACAGGTTTTGGGGGAAAATATTGATTATAATTGAAAAAAAAAAATCATTCATGGTATTATTAATGACGGTTACAAACTGTCACGGTTGCATTTTGAACTATCATGGTTGTGTTTTGAGCTGTCATCATTTTTTTAAAGAAAGATGACGGTTTAAATCTATCATTGTAAATCAAATAAAGATGACGATTCTAAACCGTCATTGTAAATCGAGAAAAGATGACGCTTTTGAACTGTCATTGTAAATCGAAAAAAGATGACGCTTTTGAACTGTCATTGTTCAAACATTATAATGACGGTTTAAAATTGTCATCTATCTTCCGTCTCAAAGATGACACGGCCCCCAATGACGCTTTTCAAAACTGTCATTAAAATAAAATGATGACAGTTCAGAACCGTCATCAATAAACATTTTTCTTGTAGTGACACTCTCTCTCTCCCACTATGGTTCACGGCCACATGGGTTTGGAACCCTAGTTTGCCTTATTTTATTTTATGTTTTCATGATCTTGTGTTCTTCATATGTTTTATAAAGTGTTTATAAAGTTTTCAAAATAAATTTTATTGTTTTTGAAAATTAAAAATGAAGAACATAAAGATTTGATGAAAAGTGTTTTTATGAAACAATTTTAGTGTTCTTGAGAGATTGTGCAATTCATGTGATGAGTTATTGTTTTTAATTGCTTAAAAACATTTAGTGATGCTGCTAGATGATATATAAATGTGTTAAAAGGGTTTTAACATAATTATATATTGATAGGATTAATTTTGAAATAGTTTTAAAATTAAACTGGGTTGCTGTTTTTTTCTGGGCAGCAACCATGAAGCTTTTTGTAAAATCCATGGAAAATAGTTTATGGGATTTTTGAAGCCTGCCACCTATTAACTTCATTAATATAAGGTCTTGACAAAGTCTAGGAAGAGTTCCCATGATTTTTAAGGACCTAGAATAGCCACACTAGATTTTTTGTGATTGAGAGTCAAATCTGGAAATTCTGACTCTCTATCATAAAATGTCTCTAAATGATACCATACGATGGAATCAAGTCTTGAGACCCCTGCCATTGTTTAGAGGACTGAAAAATCTAGTGAATTGAAGTGTTTCTAAGACTTAGTTCATTATAGGTTAGGCCATTTAAGGTCATTTGTGAGCAAATTCAAGAATCTGCCATGGTTTGGACTTAGTGTCACAAAGTGCCTTAAAGTGATACCAAACGTTGGAATCAATAAACGAGACCTATGCCATTTGAAAGAGGACTGCAAAACCTTGTGAAATAGAGTATTCTCACATTTTAAAATTTTGTTTTAATATGGAAAAGATTAGTCCCAAAACAGTAGCTGAATTCTTAGTTTTGTAGAAAACTGGGTTTGTGTCTTTTCAAGAATTTTTGGTTTTGAGTTGTTATTTAATTCCTACAATATAAGTTAATGTTGATTGATCTATAATGCATATTAAAGTGTTAATTGCATGATAGAATTGTGAGAATAATTTCTCAAATTAAATTCTATTTATTTAAAACCCTAATAGAGTTAATTAGGAGTTTTATTTAAGAAAAGACACTAATATATTCATACGAGATATGATAGGTTTACTTTAAATAAGATTTAAAGGATCATTATTATTGTTATGAGATAATGATAATAATAAAATTGACTTTAATTAATTAAATGCCATTGCCATCATTGCCTTTCTTTTGTTATTATTGTTTTATTTATGCAATGAGTTTGTATAAATATGAATGGATAATTATGGACTTAAGACCAATTAAATGAGATGAGATTGGCCGCATTAGATGTGCTTGGTTTATTTTAAGGGTTGTATTTAAAGTTGTTTAAATTTAGGTGATGTAATTAATTTGGGGCTTGCATGCCTCTTTCCCTCTCAATCCCTATGTATCCCCTATCTCCTTAATCCCCTTCTTTCTTTTATTTTAAATGTAATAATTGATACTTGGTGGAGCATGGTGGACTTGAGGTGCATGGAGGAATTTTGTACGAGAGGAAAAGGCAAGGACTTGAGGACTTGGCGAGGACTTCAAGACTTTTCGAAAATCTTTTAGTCTTGATGTAATAGTTACATAGTTTTAATTGCGATCACCTAACCCTCATTATAGACCTAGGGTTCATCTTTTTGGCTCAAAGCTTGAACCCACCCTAAAGTCCATAATCAATCCAAGGCCCATTAATATATGAGATGTATGCATGGTAGGGGCCTTGACCTAATTTATTATATGTTCAAGATGAATCCACCATAGCCTCTAGAAGGACAGTGGGAGGATAATCGAGAACTAATAATAAAGTTTGGTCTAAATTTTATATGTATGTTTGATATATATATATATTTGTGATGCATGTGATGTATGTCTATTTTAAATGAGACCATTTTACAAAACCCCTTTTAATACAAAATTAAGTTGTAAGGAAGAGGCCGTGGGCTTTATCCTAGCCTCCCATCATTACATGATAGGTGGATTCTTATGGTGGATATGTTTGGCTGCAGATATGTGGGAACATGTTCATCCTGAGGGTTCATACTGTCTTGTTTTAATATTGGATATCATAAGGTGCGATAATGGTGTATCCCAAGAACCTATTATGTGAGGGGTACAACATTCAATTGACCATACTTATGTGAATGATGGGTGTGACTTAACTAAAGAGTACTATCCAAGAACCTATTATGTGAGGATATTACAATTTAGAGGCTAAAGGATGATTGGAATTTGCTTTAAGAAGTATTAGGATAAGAGTTATCCACTCATTAAGGGTTAGTATCCAAGAACCTATTATGTGAGGATTACTAATTTTTAATGGGACCCCAATCCCTATTATGGAAATTCCGATGATGAAATTCCTGCGTCTCATCTAAGGGAGTATGAGATATGAATAAAATAGTGGGAGGTACCATAAGACTTAAAATCCAATAGGTCTTTGTGGTTTAATAATATGAAATTTACATTTATTATTTTCTGTTGTAGATGGCTCTACTAAACCCATTATCTAGAATCCTTGATGACATCCGTTTGACTGGTCCTGATTCCTTAGAATGGTTAAATAATTTAAAGATTATTTTAACAGCCGCAGCTACAATAAAAAATGTCATTACTACTTCATGCCCCAATACCTTGTCGGATAGGGCTATTGAGGAGGAGATAAAGGATGATGTGCACTTTGAAAGTACACGATCAATCCTATCATATCTTAAGGATTTGTATAGCTCACAAAAGGGAGTTGTAAAGTACAATGCTATAGGTGAACTTTATTCCTGTAAGATGATGGAAGGATCCTCCGTTCATGAGCATTGCCTCAAGATGATCCAAAATATCAACTCCTTGAACAATCTAGGTGTTATTATAACATCTGAGATAGGTATTGACATACTGCTTCATTCCCTACCTGACAGTTACAAACCGTTCATCATTGATTTTCACATGTCTGGTGTGAATTCAAACTTGTTTTTGATTGATTTGATGAACAAGTTAGTAATTGTGGAGGATACCTTGAAAAAGGAATCCAAAGGGAACGTATTGGCTATTGATGGAGTTTCAATTTCTAATACCAAGCCTAAAGGCAAGGGAAAGAAGACGAGATCCAATGATAAGCCAAAAGGCGGCAAGAAGAAAAAGTATAAAGAAAAAGGTTTCCACTGCGGCAGAATTCGTTACTGGAAAAGGAATTGCAAGGAGTACCTAGCTTTGTTGACGAATGGTTCTTCTGATGGTACGTCTTGCATATTTAATAATTGAGAATTAGTATTATTTTGCTTTATGGTATGTGATACCTAACTATGTTTTTCTTGTACAATACGATTGTATATAGGAGACAAAGGGAAGCAGAAAGTTGAGTAGACATTGGGCTTGCAGTGTTTGGATAGGATCAAGAGTTGCTGCCTTCAACACTATAACTCAATTCTTGACTAGTTTATTTAGAATTTCATGAACTTTTAATTATTGCCAGTTTGTAATAAATACTTCTTTGGAAGTTTTATTTGGTTTTGAACATTTCGACTATTTAAAACAATTTATTTATAATATTGATTATTTGAATAATTTCTGGCAATTGTTTTAAAGTTCTAAATTCTTCATGAATGCTATTATCTATATATATATATATATATATATATATATATATATATATAGAAATTCTCTTAAGAGCATCACCGCATTTGGCTTAAAATCAGCACCGACCGGTCGACCGTTGGATCACAAGCGCACGGTCGTGATGAATTTTACTTAAAAAACCCGAATCCAATGTTTGGCCCGCGTGTGACCCGCGTGACTCGCGTTCTTCATCTCCATTCAGCCACAATATGGCATATGCCCTAGACCCTAATCGAGCAGCACCGAGAGCACCGAGCAGCCCCAAATCGAGACCTCCATCTCCGGTCACAAGCTCCAACTACGGCAACTCTATTCCGGCGCCGATCACAACCTCCAGTCATCCATCTCCGGCGGCTCCTCACAGGTGATGCTCTTTTTTTACTTTTTTTTTTCATCTTCACTCAATTTTTTTTATTGCCCTAAAATTTGAATCCTTCAACTTTTTTCAACTTCTGTTTTTCAACTATTTTTCATCTTCAGTCATTGTCTTCTGTTTGTGAATCTCTGTAATGGAGGGGAAGAAACATATGTGTAATGGGTGTCTTGTAGTGTGAATGTAAAATACATGCATGCCACCTGTTTGATTAAATACCCCATTCAATCTCACATTGCATTTCCCTCTTTATTTCATTGTAGAATGTTCTAAAACCTTGTATGAGTACGCATTTGAACGGTGTTGCAGTACAATATTTTTTTTTTATGTTTTTTTTGCCCTTTTGCCATCATTTTACACATCTAAATGGCATGCGACCCTCTACTAAAAATGAGCTCTATCTGGGCAAAATGTTGAATTTTGGTTGGGTTGGCCCTAGCATATCATAAAGCTTATTGTTGATGGTCAATAAAAATTCAAAACTCAACCTACAAAATATACAATTTTGCCATGCTATGCTTCATTATTTCATATGATATGCTTCTTGATTTCATATGATATATTCTATTTGTTAATTATTCTTCACTAAATCTAAAATTTTTTGTAAACAACAGTTATTGATTTATTTTGGTTCATTAACGACAACAACATTTTTTTTAAACTATCCAATCCAGTTACGTTTAATGGAAGACACCATCTTCAATGGAGAGCATGCACCCCAACTTCCCGAGTCATGCTCAACCAATCCAGTTTCATTTTACACTCCTGAGGTAAATGATAACCGCAAACCAAAATTAGGTCAGGAATTTGATACACTTGATGATGTGTATAAATTTTACAACGAATATGCTAGGGCGGTTGGTTTTGGGGTTCGAATGGGGTCTTGTATTAAAAATCGGTTTAATGTAATTAAAAGAAAGGAATATGTGTGTTACAAGGAAGGACAAAGAGCCGCTAATAGTAAAGAGAAGCCATTGAAGAGGATCCGTGGTTCCACACGACAGCGATGTAGGGCAAAAATTGCTGTTGTGAAGGATTTAGTTGGTGGGAAGTACAAAATTAGTCTTTTCATTGAGCAACACTCCCACCAATTGGCAACCCCCAGGAAAATTCATTTCTTGAGATCACATCGATCTGTCTCATCTGCTCAGAGGTCTTTGACCGAACAGCTTACACAAGCAAATATCCCTACCCATCAACAGATTAGTATTCTTGAGTTGCAGGCGGGATGGATTGAAAATATCGGCTGTATAGAGAAGGACATTTATAATGTTAGAAGGGATAGGGTTAAATCCATTGACGGGCATGATGCAAATATGTTGAATGATTATTTCATATCCAAAAAGGAGGAGAACCCATATTTTACTTACACTATTGAGGCAGATAGTGACAATTGCATTACACGCTGTTTTTGGGCAGATGCAACTTCTATACTAGCATTCAAGTCGTTCGGAGATGTAGTTGTGTTTGATACTACCTATCAAACAAACAAATATTCAATGATTTTTGCACCGCTCGTGGGAGTCAATCACCATAGCCAAACAGTTTTGTTAGGTTCTGCATTTTTGAGTGATGAAACAATCGAGTCTTTTGAATGGTTATTTGAGCAATGGTTGAAAGCAATGCCCGGGGGTCCGCCTGCCATGATCATAACCGACCAGGATCCGGCTATGGCTAAAGCAATTGAACATATGCTTCCTCATACTTTTCATAGGTTGTGCATTTGGCACATTATGAGTAAGTTCCCCGAGAAGCTAAGTGCAACTGCGTTTCAGGCTGTCAAAGCTGATTTTAAATACTGTATTTGGGATTCTGAGGATCGCGATGAGTTCGACAGTAGATGGATGGATGTACTTGTCAAAGGTGGACTGTAAGACAATGCATGGCTAAAGACAATTTATAGCTTGCGATTTAAATGGGTACTGGCGTATGTCAAACACGTCTTTGCTGCAGGCATGTCAAGTAGCCAACGTGCGGAAAGTTGTCATTCTTTTTTCAAAAAATATTTGAGCAAGAACAATTCACTGCACGAGTTCATTACTTGTTTTGATCGAGCACTAAAAAAGCAAAGGCATTCAGAGCTCAATGCGGACCACATTGACATTGATGAGCAGCCTATTCTCAAGACGCGGATTCTAATGGAAAAACATATGGCATCCATTTATACCCGCAGTATTTTTAAAAAGTTTAAAGAAGAAGTTTTCGAGGGTCCGGTTTATGTCATAACTAGTGTCTTTGAAGATGATGTAAAATGCAGATATGATGTCGAGCATGCATCAGGGGAGGAAAGAGTTCGTAAGATTGATGAGGAAAGACTACAACAGTGGCAACATGTAGCTGCAAATTATTTGAGTGGGAGGGAATTCCTTGCAGACATTTGGTGGAATTTTTTTAATTCAAACGGGTTTTCCAATTACCTAATTTGTACATTAAGATGCGGTGGACCAAGGGTGCGAAAATGAATGTTGTTCTTGATAGTCAAGGGGTGGATTTGAGTGTATGTAATACCGCTGCGATTCTTTTACGGCGTTGTAAAAATTATGAGCGGGTAAAGAGGTTGATTGACATAGTATCAGCGTGCGATGAGAGATCAGACCGGTTTGCCGCAATTGTGGAAGCAACTGAAGCTGAGATGGGTGAAATTCCAATTCCAACAGTTGACATCGCCTTTAGCCAAAGTAGAAACGCACAATCACAAGTTTATTCTGAGCCAAAGAAGGTTCGTGCAAAAGGCTGCGGAAAACGGCTAAAAAGTGGAAAAGAAAAAGCGATAGCAAAGCTAAAAACTAAGGAAAATCGGAAGTGCAATGCGTGTGGCCAAGTTGGTCAACATCACGACTCGAGGAATTGTCCTAGCTTGAGGAATAATGTCTCTCAACCGAGTCAACAATATGATGAGGATTATATGTCGACTGGAGGTATTGAAATATGCGTTTACTGTGTAGCATTTTAGTTACAAATTGAATTTGTATGATATAATCTAAATTTTCTCTTACATTGCATTTTACCTTGAGGAATTTTAATTGGCATATTATACTGATATATTGCTTTTGTGATTGTATATATCTAAGCAAGTGGTGGTGCAAGAGATGACTCCAATGTGATGTGGTGAACTTTTTGTGGCCAAGTCAGATGGTGCGAAGAATATCAGTTTTTGTAAACCGAAGAGTTTAATGTAATTCAATGTCGGGTTTTGTAGTACACTATCATCATTATGCCGATGAGTTAAAGGAGAATGTATTGAACAATATCTATGTATTGAACAATATCTACTATTTAAAGAATGTATTGTTTTATCCATTAAATTGGCATTTGTGCTTTATTTTGTTATACTATTATCAGAATTGGCCTACCTACAGCTCAATTCTTATGTTACAAGCCAATTATCAGCTTTTATTGGTCGACCGATTTGCATAAGTGGTCGACCAACATATGCATTCTCATTTACATACCAATTTGCACCATCTGATGGTCGACCAGCATATGCATTCGCACCATCTGATGGTCGACCAGCATATGCATTATCATTTAAATACGAATTTGCATACTCTGTTGGTCGACCAACTGTAACGAATGGTCGACCAGCATCTACATTCTCATGTAAACCGGCCCAAATTTAATGTACAATGCAAGCCACATTTTACACCTGCCCATAATGAATTTGATAGTCCTGTCCAACAATTTGCATAGTAACACTTTTCCCATTCAACTAGATTAATGAGAACACAAATGGCAAATATGGTTTTAACAAACTAAATTAAAATATGCTTAGTTTGGTTTACAACTGAGTCCTTCCTACTGATAACTAATGTAATAATACCAACTTACATATCAGTTCTTGAATAACAGTCCTAACACAACTACAACCAAAAAGAAAATAATAATTGAGTGCCATCTGAGAGTTTGCTTCAATAGGACGTGTTCCTGAAGTATACGTGCAACTTGGTTGTCCTCTAAAGGAGCTACTGTTGTGGCATTCTCACTTGGTATGGAAGCTCGACGATTACGTTCCATGAACTCGTCAACCCATTCGACAAAGCCGCTACATGCAGTATCCTACAATGAGCATGTATGCGGTATATGCATTAGATAAATTGTAGTTAGAAGGAAATTTAAAATAATTGGCCTCATAAGTACATAGAGGTCTCACATTACAAGTAGAGGCAAAGTATTGCCTGCCTGGATTTTTCTTACTACCGGATGTACGTACAATACAATCCCTGCGAAACTTGCAATCACATTTTCGGTGGGGCCAGAAATTAGGGGAACTTTCGCTGCCTTGTGTCGCCATTTCCTTCCAAATTCACAAGCACAAAAATTTTGAAAAAATCCAACAAATAGTAACAAGTTAAACTATCATTCAATATCCAAAATACACCATTCAATATTTACACATTTCCTTTCACATTCACATGGACAGCAATGTTACGAAAATCCAACAACTAGTAACAAGTTAAACTATCATTCAATATCCAAAATACACCATTCAATATTATGTAAAAGACAATAATTACAACCATAAATGTTTCCAAAATGTTTCCAAATCTCAAAATTGTCTAAAGTGACAGTCATCATCAACCCATTGGAGTCAAGCACTATCAACACGATCCAGCTGTTGAGGCCCCTGCTCCACAATTCCCATATTCTTTTTGATCATCGTAAGATCAGATTTCAAAAGCAGCACTGTTTCTTCCATTTTGTCCAAGCGAGCATTCAAAGTGTTGAAAGCTCCGGTGATGTTCACCCTCAATAGAAAAGAGTCTACATTGGGCACAACACATTCAGTGGTTGGTTGTACATTTGAAGTACCTTCAGAGGAGGTCGATTGCTCGGGAACTCTAACATTTGATTTGGCCTTCCTAACCCATTTACCATCACACAATATAAATCCCATTCGACTAGGAGTTGTGAAATCATAAAGTTTATGGGGAATGAGGACAGATTCATTTTGAAGAGGGACACCAACATCCTTTAAGATAATGGTAACTAAGGACCCAAAAGGAAGACTAACAGTTTTCTTGTCCCTATAGTGGGCCATAGTACGGACGATGATGTATGGAAGATCAAGTGAGAATTCAGTCATAACCGCCCAAATGGCAAAGATATCCATGAAGGAAACATCATCCCGACACCCAGATTTTGGCATTATATTATAAGAGATGATATGGTGCAAAAGCCGACATTCGAATGTTAGATTGGATGCTCTAGGACGAAAACATTCTTCAATATTGGGTTGCCCACATAGAATTTTAATAGCTTCCAACAAGTCGAAGTTATCATGTTTAGGTTTTACTTTAGTCTCAAAGACTTGATGTGTTCCCCGGGGCAATTTGAACAAAGTTGCCATAGATGAAAAAGAAAGGTCAATTGGGATTCCTTTGACTAAGCTGGTCAGTTTGGACTTAGTGAAATCCAACTCGAGATTGGCATAAAACGATTGTACAAGGACAGGGTACGCTGGTTCCTTTATACCTAGAAAATCCAACCAACCTAGTTTCTTCAACTTTTCATGCATTGAAGGGGCAAGACTTTCAATCAAGTTTAGACGGACTGGTTTACATACTACAGTCCCTCTTTTACTCATGTCCCTAGTTGACCTCTTCATTTTTTTTGATGATGGTTGTCCTCTCATTGGTTGTTTCTTTTTTGCCTTTGATGAAGATCCCTTTGGTGGAGCCATAGAAATGATAGCTGAATATAACATGAAAAAGTTTGGAAGAGGAGGGAAAGAAACATAAAAAAAAATTTCATTTATTTATGTGTTTCGCAATAGGGAAAAAAAATGATATAAGGACCTTCCCAAAAAATAACAAACTAAGTGTATAAACATTAACACCTCAAAACATGCATACAACTCACAAATAAGAGAGTTGCATGAAGGAAAAGATCAAAACAAGAACCTGAAAAGAAGCATAAACACGAGCTCAATACAAAAACAGAAAGCAAAACTCTAATATACAGTCAAAGGAACTAATCTGGTATTTAAACTCCACTGAAATAATCACTGTCTTGCCCCTCTGAAATAATCAGTCCCATAATTGTGGAGGGTTATTGATAGACCTAGAATGAATTTTACTGGTGATTGGAGCCCAACTCATGCTATGAGATAAATTAAAGCTTTGTTTAAAGGAGTTTTTTCTTCTCTTTCTTGGGTGTATAGATTTGCAAAACTCAAAAGTAGACCATTTTGAGAAAAGGGAGTTGCTAATGTTAAAAGAGTTTGGGAGTCATTTTTACCTTATTGAGTTTGTTTCTAGAGGATTGAACTAGAATCTAATTCTTTGCACACA
Source organism: Hamamelis virginiana (assembly GCA_017140935.1). Lineage (NCBI taxonomy): Eukaryota > Viridiplantae > Streptophyta > Magnoliopsida > Saxifragales > Hamamelidaceae > Hamamelis > Hamamelis virginiana. Next base: position 17,933 of record JAESVK010000072.1, on the reverse strand, counting down.
ATTATATTGTAGTATAAATTCAAGTATATCAATCCAAAATGTGCATTAGTGCCGATTTCCACAATCAAATTATGTAACATTGTAATAGAGATAAATACAGAAGCCACACTCTAGAAGAACACATAAATAACAGAGTTAATGTTCATTAATATTAAAGTGACATTCTTCAAAACATGCATACAACTCACAAATCCAAACCGGTAAGCAAGAACACAGCACTTCAAATGTAACTCTGCCGTTGACTACCCACAGCCCTTCAAATGCAACTGCATTTGAAGCCCACATATTAACAAAAAAAATTTTACGAAGAGACACAGGCCCTATCCATTTCAATAAAGTGACATTCTTCAGAACAAGATTTTAGAAAATTCTAAATAGAAATAAAGAGGGAAATGCCATGTGAGATTCAATGGGGTATTTAATCAAACAGGTGGCAGGCATGTATTTTACATTCACAAGACGATACTCCCACTACACATATGTTTCTTCCCCTCCATTACAGACAATCACAAACATAGTACGAGACATCCATACATATTAAAAGCATTCACCCAAACAACCAATATTTCTTATAAGAAATTGAAGCTTATTATTTAGGGCAAAAAAATGAGTGAAGATGAAAAAAAAAAAAAATTAGGGTGAATCTCACCTGTGAGTAGCTGCCAGAGATGGATGACTGTTTGCAGTTATCAGAGCCGGAACAGAGCCGCCGGAGATGGAGGAGTGATCAGAGACTCGTCTTCTCAGCAGCGCGGGGTCCTCTCGGCTGATTTGGGGATTGGTTCTCTATTTCAGGTTCAGCCGCCGGAGATGGATGACTGGAGGTTGTGATCGGCGCCGGAACAGAGTTGCCGTAGTTGGAGCTTGTGACCGGAGATGGAGGTCTCGATTTGGGGCTGCTCGGTGCTCTCGGTGCTGCTCGATTAGGGTCTAGGGCATATGCGATATTGTGGCTGAATGGAGATGAAGAACGCGGGTCATGCGGGTCACACGCGGGCCAAACATTGGATTCGGGTTTTTTAAGTAAAATTCATCACGGCCGTGCGCTTGTGATCCAACGGTCGACCTGTCGGTGCTGATTTTAAGCCAAATGCGGTGATGCTCTTAAGAGAATTTCTATATATATATATATATGTGATTCAACTTTGTAGGGTTATATTGACAAATGAATCTTGACACTTTGTTTGTGTTCATTAATTAATATAATCTAGTCACCTTATTTATAAGGAGATTAAAAGGATAATACATGAGATGTATAAACCTTATAATTTGGTTTTATATACTTCATATCAATTTTGAATATTTGAAAGTGTTCAAAGAATTCAAAACTATGAATATTTGAAGAGTTCAAATAATTCATTTGCAGTAAAGTTAAAAGAGAAATATTGAGAATATTTTAGTTGAATCATTTATATAAGGAGGACCTTAAATATGTTAAACGTTTTAGTTTAAAGGATTATTTTAAATATGAGATATTTCAAAATAAACCTTAAAACTATGCTTTCTTTAATAAAGAGTTATTGGAAAGAAATGTTTCCATAATAGTTGAGAACCATTTCTTTATGAAACATTATAAGGGATTTTATATTATTAAAGAGTTTAATAAATAAATACCTTGTTTCAAAAGGACTAGTGGGAGCAATAAAGTCATCATTCATTCTCAGCTTTCTTTATTCAAGTACATACTTCAAATACTAAGTGTAGTATCAAGAATTCCATAAACGTTATAGGAATTCTAATCTCTCAAAAATATTGATTTTATGAGGGATTATATATGAATTTAATATTTGAGAAATATGAAACCTCATGTACTTAATATCATTACTGCTACAAAAGTTGTTAGCAAATATTGATATTATTCAGAATATTGATCCTGAATAAAGGTGAGTATATTCTTAAATTAATTACGAATATAATACTCACATGAATAAAGAAATCTAAAAGGATGCCATTTACAAGTTGCCTAATAGAATGCCTAGTACATACTGTTCTCTACCAAGAACACATGTCTCATTTACTAGACATCAGAGTTGGCAGCAGAATTGTAGTTTAATTACTATTATTGAAAATAATAAAGATGCAAAATTAGTTTGCATAGGATCTCTATTGCCATAACTCTTCATGGGAGTTATAAGCCTTGTCTTTCGAAGACTAGTATAAGATACTATGGTGATTGGCTTTATTGCAAGTGGGAGATTGTTAGAGGTATGCCCTAAAACCAATCCTAAAGTGCATATCTATTTTATATTAGGATAAGAAGGTACTGCTTGTCATTTATATATTCAATTATATATACGATAATGTCCATGAATAAATGATAAGAGAAATATGTATCTCAAGTTTGTTGAGATATGAAGACTCATATTTCTCATACACATTTATTCTAAAAGTGTTCCTGCTCATAGGTTTATTAAAGAGGACATTTATTAAACCGACAAGAGTAGCACATATTTAAACTAACTCCAATGGGAGGATAAGTAGTCTTTCCTATCAGTGTAGTGACACTTAGGTTAATCTGTGGGTACATATTAGAGAATATGTACACTGAACATGATCTGTTAGAATATTCCTATGGATATTAAGTCAAAGGAATATTCTTATGTTACGTCCATTTGGTAATCCTAAAACCTGAGACACCATGGATGTCTTATGCCTGAGTTGTTAGAGTTTGATAGTGTTTTATACAGCCTTGATCATAAGGTTGTAGTCGACACTCATTGGCTCTAATAGGTTTTGCATGAAGGCATATGAGTGGTGAATAAGGAATCATCACTCTCAGTGTTATGAGAGAGAATGTCAGGGTCAGTTCTCAAATATAACTCTCAATGTGAATCTCTGGCCAGAGTGATAGATGAAATATGAAAGGGTTTCATAGGGTTCATCTTATTGAGATTATAATTTGAAGAACATATGACAAGAAAGTTAAGATAGGGTTTTGACTTATATCCATACCCTAAATATCTTAACTGTGACATTAGGGGATGAAGGATTAAGTAACAAGAAGGGTTCACATAGTTCTACTATTCACCCAAACCTAGGGCATGTCATGACACATTGCTAGACGTCACTTATGACCAGTGAAAGCCTATTGATAAGTGTTATCAATGAGGGCATAATTGGAATAGTTTCAATTAAACCTTAAAATATAAAGTTTCTATTTTAGGAGACATAGAGATGTCCCTAGTCACTGCTAGGTTGGGATGAACCCAATGGGTCAAACACAAACAAAAATATAAAAGAGTCTCTTGAATTAAAGAGAGAAGGGAATTTCCTAAAATTAATTCTATTAATAACCTTGTATAATATAAGGAATTAAGTTATATATTAATTGTTAATATATAAATAGAATTAAGTTACTTTTGGAAATAAGTATTAAATAGAAACCCTAGGGGTTTTCTATAAATACCAGTTGATGAGACAAGCTAGCACTAAGCCTCCCATCATCAAATTAGAGAAATAGTTTCTCCCCTCTCCCAAGCTTGATTCTTCCATTGTAGAGAAGCTTCAAGGATTCAAGAGGTCTTGTATTCGTGTGGATACCGTTGGAGACTTCATCGCTTTGAAGTTCAAGATCAAGGATTGCAAATCGAAAGGCGAATCGAGTAAGTCTTATTTATGTTTGATAAATATATATACTTGTTTTGTATATCATATGTTCCTATGCTTGTACGATCATTGTTAGGATATTTGATGATGGAATCATCTTTATTAAAATTTTATTTTGTATTCCGCTGCGATTCCATGATTTCGAATGATTCCTTTCAACTACTTCTCTGGCTTTAAAGATTATTCTGAAACACGCCATTCACCCTCTTCTCTTAAAAATTTAGATTCACAAATTTTAGTTGTCCACAAAATTAGGCTCAATTAATCAATTTACTCAAGTATCAAAGGTAGGCTGAATCAGGGAAAATAAGATGTAAAAATCAATAATATAGGTGAACATCGGAAGAGTCTCCTAAGGTTTGTCATCATACTGCTAATCTCCCCAGTAATTTTTTATGAATCACTTCCCCACTTGTAATTTTAGCATCACTTTCCACCCCTTCAAATAAATTAAAAAAAAAAAGTATTGTTTATACTAAGAAAATTAAGAAAAAAAAAAAGAGTATTGTTTATACTAAAAAAAAAAGTATTCTTTATACTAAAAAAAAAGTATTGTTTATACTAAAAAAAAAAAGAAGTATTTTTTATACTAAAAAAAAAAAAAAGAGTATTGTTTATACTAAGAAAAAAAAAGTATTGTTTATACTAAAAAAAAAAACGTTAAATGTTATAACTTCACATTTAACTCTAGAATCGACAACCTGATAGGTGAGAGTGTTGATATTTCGAAAACCTAAGGAGAAAACAGAGGAAAACAAAGGAAAATTGAAATTGAAACCATACAATTTCCATAATTTTGGTTCCAAGGTAAATAATAATAATAATAATAATAATAATAATAAATAACTTCAAGTGTTGAAAAATCAACTTGGCTGAGTCATGTTGACTTGTTCGGTTAATTAGGAACTTAACTTCAGAAAATATTACAGTTCAAGCAACTTTACCAATTCTTTTCCTGGGTTTTCTCAGCAACCAAACAAAAGATACCTATGAATAAATAGTAATTCCGCGAAACTGTAACTTGTCATCTGGAAATGAAAAATATGCACTTAAAAAAAAAGAAAAGGTTGAGAACATTAAAAAGGAAGATAATGTCTTTCCTATGTCCTAATTTACATAATTCAAATGATTAACACAAACCATAGCTCGTTCTTAATTTCTACACCCAAACTACAGATACAAAGTCATCTAAATTGATCAATAAACAGGGATAAAAGAAGCAGTAAAACATTAAATATCCTTTTAATATTCATAAAATTAAAATAAAACCCCAAAAGCAAAAGAGCACAACAACCTATCAGAGTATATACACATATAAATATAGTTATATAGAGAGAGATCACTTAGAACCCATTACAGCCAAAATCTCAAGAGTACCAGACGAACGAAGAAGACCCACACACACACACACACACACACACACACACACACACACATATATATATACTGAGAAATGCTTTTATCAGCAAATGCTGATTTTAGCATAAAATGCACAAATAACAGCAACCATTGGATGAAGGTTGGGAGTGGATGAACGACTGATCAAATTTGTCACTTAAACGACCCGCGAGATGCTACGACCCGTGTGAATCGACCTGGGCAAATCGTAAACCCCAAATCAGCTGCTCCCATTCAGCCCCAAATCGCAAAAACTAAATCGCCAGCAGTGAAGAAGACGATTTCCCAAATCGTAAGCTCCGATCGTCAAGCTCCATCTCCGGCAGCCTCCTTCCGGCGACAACGGTCCTCGGAGACCCGCTTTTAAACTCCACGAATGAAGACAACAAAGCGCGAAGAAACTCGAGATCAATTTCAGCCATGGCGGCCCTTCATATTCTTCTTCTCTTTCTCCTTCTGCTGTTGCAGCGACCCTTCATCTTCTTCTTCTCTTTCTCCTTCTGCTGCTGCAGTTGCTAACAGGCAAAGGGGGTTTATGGGTTTTGGGGGTGAGATACTTTTGGAGTCCCCTGTTTCATTAATTTCAGCCATGATTTCAGGTTTTGTGTTCATAGAACTTGAATTTCTTACTTTCAACTTCTCGTTTACATATAATATGATGTGTAGCTCTGGTCTGGTTGTGTTGATGTTTGGGCTTTTCCGTGACTTTGGTGTTACTTGGACATTGTTTGATAAAATGCTAAAGAGAAAGATAATAGCTTGGTTCCAAGCTAGTTCCATGTTGTTGCTTGTTCTTGCCAGCACGGGTGATCATGTGCTTGGTTCCATCTATTTTTTTTTTTGGTTAATCAAGAAATATGTGCTACATTTTACATTATATGTTGTTGTTTGGTTGCCGAGAAAATGTAGGAAAATAAAAGAAAAAAAGGAGCCGGGTCAAATTTCGCAGGTTGTAGAGTGGGTCATTTAAGTGACAAATTTGATCAGCCGTTCATCCACTCCCAACCTTCATCCAACGGCTGCTGTTATTTGTGCATTTTATTCTAAAATCAGCATAAAATTTGTCACTTAAACGACTTGCGAGATGCTACGACCCGCGTGAATCGACCCGGGCAAATCGTAAACCCCAAATCAGCTGCTCCCATCCAGCCCCAAATTGCAAGCCCCAAACTGTAAAAACCAAATCGCAAGCAGTGAAGAAAACGATTTCGATTTCCCAAATCGCAAGCTCCGATTGTTAAGCTCCATCTCCGGCGGCCTCCTTCCGGCGACAACGGTCCTCGGAGACCTGCTTTTAAACTCCACGAACGAAGACATCAGAGCGCGAAGAAACTCGAGATCAATTTCTGCCATGGCGGCCCTTCATCTTCTTCTTCTCTTTCTCCTTCTGCTGCTGCAGCTGCTAACAGGCAAAGGGGGTTTATGGGTTTTGGGGGTGAGATCTTTTGGTGTCCCCTATTTCACCAATTTCAGTTCCCTGTTTCATCAATTTCAACCATGATTTCAGGTTTTGTGTTCATAGAACTTGAATCCATGATTTCAACTTGAATTTCTTACTTTCAACTTCTCGTTTACATACAATATGATGTGAAGCTCTGGTCTGGTTGTGTTGATGTTTGGGCTTTTCCGTGACTTTGGTGTTGCTTGGACATACAACATGATTTCAGGCTTTCCCGTGACTTTGGTTTTGTGTTCTTACATTTTACCATAATATGTTGTTGTTTGGTTGCCGAGAAAATGTAGGAAAAAAAAAGAAAAAAAAAAGCCGGGTCAAATTTCGCAGGTTAAAGAATGGGTCGCGGGTTGTAGAGTGGTTCATTTAAGTGACTTGACTGATCAGCCGTTCATCCACTCCCAACCTTCATCCAACGGCTGCTGTTATTTGTGCATTTTATGCTAAAATCAGCATTTGCTGATAAGAACATTTCTATATATATATAAATTGAATGCCAAAGAACCCAACAACAAATTCACAAACGGTAACTGCTCTAGAACAGGAAAATTTCGAGCCATACCTTCACCGGAGAAGAAGGCTAATCGGCAACGCCATTGGTTCCCCTTTCTCTGCTGCGTGGTTCTTCAATGGAGGGTGAGAAGGGCTAGGGTTCTTTTGGGGCTGCAAATGTGGATATATTGGAGATGGGTTACAAATGGAATATAATTTGGGCAACAAGAGTTGTGAAGGACACGCTCGTCTTTATGAAAAAAATTATATTTCTTTCCATTACACCCAACGAGAATACATTGGTTGAAGACTGCAGATAGAAGAACTATTATGATACGCGTCACAAGGATTTGAAGTTTGAAGTGGGTGAGTATGTTTATCTGAAAGCTTCGCCGCGGAAGGGAGTTGTGCGATTCGGAAAGAGGAGTAAATTAGCACCGAGATTCATTGGTCCTTTTCAGATTGTGAGGGAAGTCGGGAATGTGGCGTACCAGTTGGACTTACCCCCGAGTATGTCAAAAGTGCATAATGTGTTTCATGTTTCCATGCTTCGAAAGAGCTTGCATGATCCTTCTAAATTTCTTGCCCTGCCTGGTGAAAAACTCCATAGTGATTGCTCATACAAAGAAGTGCCGGTGCAAATTTTAGATAGACAACAACGGGTCTTGAGGAATAAAGTTATACCACAAGTGAAGGTTCTGTGGAGGAACCACGATGTCGAAGAAGCTACTTGGGAATCGGAAGAGTCTATGAGAGCAAAGTACCCGTATTTATTTCATGGTTAGTTTTGTCTTATAATTTCGAGGACGAAATTTTCGAAAGGGGGTAATGTTGTAATACCCCAAAAGTTTTATCATGTTATTTTCATATAAATATTTTTATTTATAAAGTTTTGGGGTATTTTATAAATTCAAAAGTTTCAAATTTTGAAAATTTTCTTAAAGTGTTTTGGGAAATCCAAAAAAAAAAAAATTTATATATGCTAAGGGCTTCTTGCAAATTTAACAAATCAAATTTCCTCATTTTTCAAAAAAGCCCCTAACCTCCCTCTTTAAAAACCGTGGTTGGCACCCCCTCTAAACTCACATTCAGCTGTGAGCTTCGAGCATATGAGAAAGAGAGCTGAGAGTGTTTAGTGAGAGAGAGAGAGAGAGAGAGAAAGAGTACAGCTGGGGTGGAAATCTGTGACCGGAATCCCGTGCCTGAAAAAGCCCCTCTCTTGCCTTGCCTGAGAAGCTCCTCTATTTCCATTAGAGGTGAGCTTCAGCTGGTGCTTGAATATTTCAACTCCTTTTTCTTTTCAAAAAAAAAAAATATAATCTCTGGTTTAATTTCTGTTTTGATGAATCTGGGAAGGGATCCATCTTGCATGCAAGGTCTGTTTGGGATTTATGGTTTTTTTTGGCATGCTTACGAATTTAAACAAAACTGTTTTTTTTAAAGTCTGAACTTTGAATCTTTTGAATCATGGTGGGTTTTGATTCAAAACAAATTTTCAAACGGTAAATATCATGAGTTTATTGTCTGCATGTGTTGGATCCACACTTGTGGAGATATTCCAGAGCCAAAACCATACATGCATGGGGTTGGTTTTCAAATTTCTTGAAGTTTAAAAGCGTTTTAAACAGCCCCTGTTTTCTGAGTTTGGGTTTCGGCCTCTGCAATCAGACTCTAAATGTCAACAATCCATTTTCTTTTTGATTTGTGCTTCATATCAAGCCTGTTTTTAGGTCTGCATGTGGATTGTAAGCTTCCATTATGGTTTGATTTTTGGGTTTTGATGGGCTGGGATAGTGCTGGCCGTGAGCAACCATGGTTGCTCTGTTTGAGTTCCAACTAAGTTTATTTCATAAATCATCTTGTATCTACCTTGCATGTGGCTATTTAATGTCCCAGAAACTTATATCCATTTGCATGTGACTTGTGGGCAGCTTAGATGCTTCATTTTAAAACTTTATTAACACTCACAGTGAGGGAGATGCTCACGGCTGCCATTGAACTATTTTTGAATTCAAGTTTTGGATTTTAACTTTGTTTCAAATATGATTTAAACCTTGTTGCATTGTGGGATTGTTTCGAGGCTGTCTAAGGCTATTTGAAGGCTTGAAAAGGGGCTGGACTGAGGCCACCATGAGCTCCGGCCATGGCAGCTCCGGCCATGGCAGTCCAGCCGTGGCAGCTTTGTGCTATTTCTTTTTTTTATGGGTTTTTAATATATGTAGATATACACATATATATATATAAACTAAGGTTTTAACTTTGATCCATATTTTTTTTTATAAAATCTTATATCTTATTACATTCTTGGTTTTCATTTTCTTTTTCGTGTATAACTTGGTTGCAGGTTGCTTCACGTGAAGAAGACAATCTTTTTAATAGTCAAATTACCATAATGCCCCTACTATTATGGTTTTAGCCCTTTTTGATAATTTCGTACTTCGAACTTCAAACGTTTATAACTTTAGCATATGAACTCCGATTTTCGCGTACTTTATATGTACGGAAAGCTCTCGGAGTCTAGTTTTTGAATATTCGGTTTATTTTATTAGGCAGGGACTTATGCATGTCTTTATTGGTCAATGTTTCAGATCAGGATAGTCCCGGTAATTATCCTTTTGCGAGTTAATTTGCATTACACCCAGACACTGCTAGGAGTTATTTGCCCAGTCCAGGTAGGATACTGAACCTCTCTAACGGTGATGATATATGATTTTATGTGGCATTTTATGCTGAACTGCTTTATGAAATAAACATGATACATGGAACATACTTGATGAACTATTGGTGTGGTGTGTTTTATAATTGTTTATGAACCTATATGTTGGCATATGGATTTGCTTATTTCATTCCTGCTTTCAGATGATATTATAACTGTTTTGAAATAATGCTTGATTATGCTTATATGCCACATATGAAATGCTTTACCTGCTGGCTTTGGAAATTGATTTGGAAGTATATAAACCCTTGCTGATATGCATGGTTTAGGCTCGGTTGGTATACAGGGAGACTATTTAAGGGCCCATGGTCCTGGGTGGAGCCTTAGTGCGGACCCGAAGTATATAGCCCCGTAGTGGCTCGACAGTTGGCCATGTGTTTTCGGCAACTGGTCGGTTATCCTCGAGAGGTCAGACCCCGTAGTGGTCGGTTTTGGCTGTCGTTGTGCCGGAGGCTTGTTAGCCTAGAACAACGTCCTGATATACGTTCTGTGAGCCTGGTTTTCGAAATTGATGGACATTATATTGCCTTTACAACTGTTCTAATCCCACACCATTTACGTTATTTGAACTTTGAACTGAATATAAACGGTTTTATTTATCATGTTCCTTGTATCAATATTGTTACTGTTGGTTGAGGTTGTACTCCTATTGGGCATTCCATGCTCATGCTGTGTTTCATGCAGCAGGTTTACAGGTTTCTAGTAGAGGTCCATTGGTAGGAAACTCCACTCAGGTTGCATTGGGATTTGCAGTGTTCTGGGCAGTCGTGCGTCGAGCAGTCTAGTTGCATTAGAATTATCTGTATCTCGAACTATCAGTTTATTTTTCCTTAGTAGCCTATATGCCAGGGATGTTGGCATTAAGCTTGGTACTTTTATCTCTTTACTTGTTATATTACTCGTACTTGGGCATGTATGCACTAGAACATATCATTTCATGTTGTTATAAACTATCATTTCTTTATCCTACGTATGGAAATATAAATGAGCAGTGCATGTTGTACCTTCATCTTGACACGTGTCGACCTACCCGGGATGGTCGGTATAATGGTCAGTTTGGGGCGTTACAACTTGGGTATTGTTTTTCACTGAAAGTCCACACAGATTTATAACTACTTTATATGGAATCTTTTATAATTGTTATGAAAGCTTTGGAAACACCGTTTATTTAAACTACTCCATGTATCATTGTATTATTGTTATTAGTAAAGGTTATATTATAAATACTGAGTGATTTGAGGCTCACCCCTACTTTTTATGCAGCAGATTGCAGGTTGACTTTGGGGTGGCATGCTTGGCTTAGCACAATCCTCTGCCCGAGGGTTATTAGATAGCTTCACAGTAGTTCCTGCATTAGTATTCGCATTTTTATGAAATATGTATTATATTTATTTGAATGTTGGGATTTGTTGCTGTTCGTTGCACATCCTATTTGCCAGGAATGTTGGCATTATTATGACTTGATTTGTTATTATATGTCATTTCGTATTGTTATATATATATTCTTTGTCTCTCGTAAGGAAATATGAATGAGCAGTATTTGTTGTACCTCCATCTTGACACGTGTCGACCTATCCGAAAGGGTCAGTACGGGTGTTAGGTTGGGGCATTACACTTTTGTTGTATTAAGTTAGTGGGAATAGGGATGTCAACGGGGTGGGTTTGGGACGGGTCACCCCTTTCCCAACCCCATCTCATTTAAAAAATTATAAAGATTATGCATGTGCAGTAATGCCTCACTAACAAAAAGAAAAGAAATGAAACTAGAGGTCCAAACATTAAATTATCAATCATTTTCAACTTAACCAAATAAAATATTGGACATAGTTGAGGTGATTTCCACAATCTATTTTCTTTATACTTTTCTCAGTTTTCTCAATACCAAAATGAATTACAAAATACATTGATGAACATTAAAGATAATTGCTACTTCTAAGAGTAAAATAAATTAAACCCCTTAAAGGGCACGATTGAAATTTCATTTTATCAAGGAGGGACTTAATTGTAAAGTACCTATAAAATAAATACAACAAAAACATATAAACATCTATAATCGGGGCAGGGTGTGTTTTTAAGCCCTTATCCCGAATCCGCTTCGAACCCTATAGGGTTTTCTAAAAAAATTCTAAACCCACCCAACCCCATTAGAATGACCCCAAACCCGTCCAAATAGGGGCGGGGCGGGGCGGGGCGGGTATTCGGGTGAGCCCGTAAAATTGACATCGCTAAGTGGGAGTTTTGTAGATATATGCATATTTTGAGCATAATTTATATTGCCATATAATGTTGTGTATATATTCATTATGGCAATGTTATGTTGAACACTTAATTGGTTTTTTGTATTATGCTCATTATATAAGCTAGTTTAAAGTATATGATTATGTATCATGCATCCTCTTAGTGTATTGTTCACAAAGCTAAGTACTTGTTTATGGTATGCCATTCTGTAATTTAATGACCAATGCTATCCAATTGAGAGATTGTTGGGTCTAGCATTGGTCATTGGGCCAATTATGCATTTGGTTTCTTATGGTTTTGTGTTTTGGGCCATGAGGGAATGGACCCAACTCTTGATGCATGAGAGAGCAGCCCCCATTCTCATCCATACAAGAGACCAGCTGGCCCCTTAAGCTGGCTCTATCTTTCTCTCTCTTGATCACTTGTGAGAAGGGGGTTTTAGGGCAAGAGAATGGTAGTCTCTCTCTACACATACATACTCTCCATAGATGCAGATTTTCAGCCCAAATTGGTGAGCAAAGATGCTTCAAAAGGGGATTTCATGGAAGCCTCTTCATCCAATCAAGGAGGTATTTTATATTTAGTGGTTTATTATATATGCTATGGATGAAGTTTGTATTTTGGTTGAGAGTTTTTCCCACAGTACATTCCAGCTCAGCAAGAAAATTAATCCTAGATCACTAGATAACTGGACCAATATTAATTCATATAAAAACTCCGCATTCATTAGCTTCAGAAAATGGCCAAAATTTCAAGAATTTGATGATCCTAAAAAATTGCTGCCCTCCATTGATTTGTATTCACTCAAAAAGGAAGAAAAAAAAAAGAAAAGAAAAGAAAAGAAAAAGCAAAAAAAAAAAAAAGACGAATCTAATATGTCAGAACAAAGATATTTGAGTCATGGAGTCGAATATCTTTTTATATGTTGTCCAACAAGTCTAATGCCTCTTCATGTGCAGATTTCTCCAAGCGGTCAGCAGCTTTTGCAACCTACAAAAGAATGATTGATGGTGATTACAATGCCCAAATGCAGTCCATAGTTGACATATAACAGAGAAGAAAGATTAAATGAAATTTGTAAAATTACCTCTGCATCCCAATTTGTTCTGGCAGTTAAAATAATTAAGGTTGCTGTTTGTAAAAGAACTCCAATAATCATCCCCCACCAAATCCCCTGAACAAACCCAACATGCATCCAATTACATAATTTATATATATATATATATATATATATATATATATATAT
>JAESVK010000067.1:0-10682 GCA_017140935.1 Hamamelis virginiana | reverse complement strand
TTGTGGTGTTAAAAGGATCGTAGATATTGTGACGTCTGTGTGAGCTAGTGCCATGAAGGTGGTTTAATTCTAAAAGCAAATAAATTGCACAAAGAACACCAACTTTCTTCCCCACCTCCCACTATGATGTTAGCACCCATGTGCTATGATTTAAAAAAAAATAAAAATAAAAAATTGAAGTACTCATGGAAGTCCAATCTCAAGGGACAAGATTTAAAGTAGAGCTTCCTAGATCTTTCTTTTCATTTCTTTCTTCCTCTTGAATCAATAACCATACAGTGAAAAGTTTTGCAATATTACCTTAAAATAATGTGTATATGATAAAGGGTAGGACAAGAAGAAACTTTGTCCAACTTCCCCACTTTGGAGTGGAGAGCATAATGAAAAAGGCAGTCCAACATAGTCACCCAACTACCATAACTGCAGTGCCCTCCCTCTATTCTTTTATCCCTTTTCACAAGGGAAGTAGCTGGGCACTCAGAACATGGATGTGGGGTTCTTGGAAAACTCCAAAATAGAGAATTGTGAGGCTTAATTAATTAGTGCCCCAGAAAATCTCAGTGGTTCAATTGATTGTGCATAATTTTTGTATGGTCTACATAGGTTGGCTAATGTTGCGGAAAGTGAAGGGCACTGAATTGATCCTAGTTCAATTCCTGAAGTTGAAAAGTTCTTCTTGCTTTTCTCAAACACCATCCCCCTTCCCCCCCTCCAAAAGAAAAAAAAAAGTTCATTAATTTGTGTACTTGCCCACTCAAATTAAAATCAAATCATATATATATATATATATATATTAATTTGTGCTAATTGCTATGCATCAGTGTAGCTAGCTACTCGCAACTTCTCTCTCATTCAGCCAAAAATAAATAAAAAAGTTGAGTACCAATATGAATTTCTTATTTTATTTTATTTTGATCCTTTCTGGCCGCTCGTGAATTGAGCCAATCATATAGCATCATGCAATTAGCACATCTTCAATGCATTCATGCCATTTGATGTGTCAAATTTTGGCTCCTAAATGTGCTTCAATACATTAATTAATGTCATAATTTGACATTTCTCAATTTTTTGAAGGAAAAGAATGATATGGGACAAATGACAAATTAATGCAGTTATTTGAGGTGCCATCATTCCAATGATGTTTTAACAAAAGGATGAATAAGGGCCTAACATTTTGGTTGAATTTTGTCCAGGCTTAGATTTGAATCCTATTGTAGAACAGCTACCAGTTGTGCAGATTGATACTTATTGGCTCAGCACAGAAAGACTATACCAAGTGGACTAGCTGCTCAATCCAACTGATATAGCTAGCTTATCAATTTGCTATTTCATGTCAAAAAAACTATCGTTAACGACAGGTTAAAAAAGATCAATCTTAACGACGGGTTAAAAAAGCTCAATCTTAACCCAATTAACCATCTATTAGTAGGCAGATGAGTATCATAAATAGTTGGGATTAAGGTTTTATTGAGTAGCTAGGCTTGCATTAATTGAGGAGATTGACTGCAAGCCTAGCTTATTATTAACTTGAATAAAACCCATCCTTTTTCTATTGAATTCGAGTTATTTGGACTCACTGACTCATTTGTAAAATCTAAAAAGGGACAACCTAAGCACATGTATTAATTTGATATGGTTGAAAAGCTAGGATTGGCAGTTCCACTGAAAAATACCCAACTTTCCCTAATATTTCCTACCAATAATATAGCAGATATTGAGACACAATTAAAGCCCACCAAATTGAAGCAATAGCAAAAGAAAGTGACCTACCCAACAAGTGCAGCACAATTAGTAAGAGATAAATGAAGATTCACAAGTAACATCATATATATTTCTCCACTGCTTTGCTAAGGGACCCTTAAATTGTAGGCTCTGTAGCACCACATTCTTCAGATAATGCGAATAATTAAAATTGGGTACTGATCTGGAAAAGAAAACCATCGATATATCCACAAGCAACCTAATAGCACATGAAACATAAAACAAGACAACTTTCAAAGTCACAGAATGTATATATCAGCACAAGGTATTAACTTCACAAAATATCTTTAAAGAAGATCGAGTCATGCACAAATCCCACCAAATAAAGCAATGATATATAAGAGAAAGTGACCTACCCAACAATAGCAGCACCAATAGTAAGAGAGAAATGAAGACTCACAAGTGCCATCATCCACTGCCTTGCTAGGGGACCCTTAAATTGGAGGCTCTGTAGCACCACTCTCTTCAGATAATATATTAATGCAAATAAAATTGGGTACTATATGGAAAAGATAACTATCAATCCATAAGAAACCTCCTTTCGCCTTCATATGTATTCACTTTAAGAAACAGAGGATTGCACTAGTATAAGGATGCATATATGGCAGTCAAATCTATGCCTTTTATTATCATGATGCCACGTGTGGTGAACTAGACTTTCGGTAAGCTAGCACTACTCTTATAAATGGTATTTGATGTGTTCCTTTTTTTATTCCTGCATTTATGTAGCTGAATTTGTCGGACATGTGGTGGCGGAGCTGTATTAATTCTAAGTTGGGGAACTGAATGTGGAGCTGTGTCCTGTGCGGAGCTGAGCCCCGGTGTGGGGCTTGCTAAAGACCCTCCGAAACCAAAGTTAGTATAAGGCATGATAGCATATGAAATGAGAGAGGAGCTAATGTGAGCGAGCGTACCTTGTTATTGTGGAGGAGACCACCTTAAATAGGTGGGATATTTGTGAAATATCTCGTGGAGGTGCCTTGGCCAGTAAGTAACCTTTGTCCCTTAGCCTTAAAGACTTAGTCTTCCCAATAAAGCTCATCTGACAAAGCTTTATTGGGGGAAGAGGCCTTGTCTCTTGTGTGATGCACAAGTAAAGGTAGATGCTGTGGGGCCCAGATAGGGCTTGTTTGGCTTGTGAACCTTTGGTGTTGTGGCGGTTGGAAATGGCCCCCACACCACGGATATTTGTAGAGTTAACTTGAAATACTTAACTTTCAAATATTAAATTGAAATTAGCTAGTGCATGTCCAAACAAATTAAGGCAAATCAAACCTAGATATTCATTAATGTAAAACCCATACAAAATATATATGAAGAAAATCTATGTGTACATGTTTACTATATGAACATAATTCTTAAATTTGAAAAAAAAAAAAAAAAAATTCTATGCACCGTTATAAAATATCTGTACAAGTATCACTACAAAAAAGGAATATGGGTAATTTTGAAAATTTACTGATGGGTAGTTTTGAAAATTTATAGTATTTAATTTTCTTCTCTGTAGCAATAATTTCGTGATACTTTGTAGAATTGTATAGCATTTTCCAAAAAAAAAAAATTGCAAGAAAGAAAAGTCAACTAAAATAAGAAACAAATTTATGTAAATGATCTAACTATTTCCTAGTATAGTTTTAATTGATAATGCTATTAGAAACTCTAGAAAGAACATGCTATGATTAAATAGTCAAAAACCATGGTAATTGAAATTATAAGTCTTATTCAATTGGCCAACTAGGAAATGAATGCTTTTCCCTGGCACAGTAATATTTAAAGGTGGTTGTATCATGGAGCAATAAATTAATTACCAATAGTTGTATTATGATCAATTATGATGCACTTAATAAATCCCAAAACTTATAGAATATTAGACGCTCCGATGCCGGAAGCTACAACGCGCAGAAAGGTGGTGGTCTTGGTGGTGGTGGTAGGGGCCGCTGCGGGACTGCCGAGACTCGAGAGTAAAGTGGCATTGATGCTAAATTGCTAGTATAGTGGGTAGTGGTAGTAGCAGTGCTAGGCGCATCTGGATCCTCTACTTGGGCTTGGATATGCTTGGGTGATGTGGCATGATCTGGATGGTCTGCTTTTCACTTGGGTGATGTGTACACTATCCAAATCATACCACATCACCCAAGCACCAAGCAAACCCAAGCAGAGGATCTTCAGCAGTGCTAGGGTGGTGGATTCCTCCTATTTACTTACATTTTCTTTCTTCATAACTTCACCAACTTACCAAACCTTCTTTTCCATCTCGAAAAGTGTGAAGAAAATGAGAAAAATAGGAACAGAATTTATTCATAAGTACTTACTCTTTACCATAAAAATAGACATCTTTCTAAAAAAGGCATATTAAGAAAAGTCATTAATGTATTGATTTGTAATCTTTTTTATATTTTATTTTCAAAACTATAATTTTTTTACAATTGCATTTGTTATTATGTCAAGGCATTCTTTGAATAATAAAGGATAATATGGGAAAATTAAAAGAAATATAGTTTGACTTTTCAAAATGGACTATCATTTTAGGACATGCAACCAAAAAAGGATAAAAGACCTATCTTTGTAGGACTGATGGAATATATAATTTATGTATCTTTTATTTTATGTTATTTTATTTATTTGTCTTGTGCTTTGCAAAATGGTTGTCAAAAACCGGTGGCAAAGCAGGAAGTGCTTTAGAATTTGGCTTTCCCAAAAGCAAAGTGAGCACAAGACGATGCCTTCCTTGAGGAATGAGCTTTCTTCTTGTCTTAATTGTTTATATGTTTTCTCCCCAACCACCACCACTCTCTCACTGCCTTTAATTCAACCAGTACGTTCAAGCCTTCACACAATCAATGCTTCAATTCTTTCTCCACAAATCAATGAACTTAATTTTGGAGTAAAATTTTGTCGAAGAAGCTACAACCTTCTCGATCTATATATGCAGGCTAGCTATAGGTCTAGCTCCTAGCTCCATGCAGCTGCATACCCAGAAGATGGTGGACATAAATGCTAGAATCATGGATGAAGACTTACTTATTTGCTTTAATCTGGTTCCACATGAATCAGTAAATTCAAACAAGTAATTTGGTGTCACAAGCTTGGCTTAGAAGGGACAGAAGGATAAGAATGAGGCTAATTCAAAGAGATAATAATATAGACCATGAAAAGATGATGGGTAAACATTATACAAATGACTCCTATTAGATTATCTTACTCCCATCTCATTATCTCTTTACATTATCATATTCTCTCTACATTAAGGGGGCGTTTGGTTGCCTGTAATGTAATGTAATTTAATTGATTGTAAAGTAGATTACAGTGTAATTTGATTACATTGGTAATTTAAATTACATTCCAAATTACATCCCACTTCTTTGGATGAGTAGGGAATGTGAAGTCAGATTACATTACATTACCCAGAAATGCGTTTGGATAGCCACATAATTTAATTGACTGTAAAGTAAATTACATTACATTACCCAAAATAACATTACATTACTCAGAAATGCGTTTGGATAGCCACGTAATTTAATTGACTGTAAAGTAGATTACATTACATTACTCATAATACATTGGTTGAAAACCGCAATTCATTTTACAGCATTTCTTCATGATAGATTACACCCGTAAAGTGAATTACATCCGCTCCATAACATGCCAAACATGATTTAAGCTATGTAATGTAATCTGAGATTACATTACATAGCACTTTACACCCAACCAAACGCCCCCTAATATTTCTTTGAATTGACATCATCCTTATCATAGACTAGCTAATTATAGTAAGAACACACGCTCCAATGAGGAGCTATCATATTTAGTACTATTGTATTTCAGTTAGCTTTAAATTAGAAAAAAAATATGATTTTGACTATTTGGGATCGGGGAGTTGGTCATTATAAAAAAACATTCCAAATATAAGAGACATTGATCTTGACTCTTGAGAGCCATGGAGGGTAGCCTATTAAAGTATCTTTTTGCCATATGTGGCTCCCAAATTTGGCAATAGCAATCCCAAATGGGATCAAGTCCATTGGAGATGCTCTAGCCACCCAAAAATCAATTTAATTCTACCAAAATTAGAGGTAGCATGAATGCATTAAATTGAACAAACATGACACATACTTTAAAACAATATCAAGAACATCGACTTGAAACCTAAAATTTGACTAATTAAATAAAGCCCTAATCCTGATTACATAGGATGAGCTACTTGTAAAGTTAATTTTATTGTAGAGTATATCAAATAATTAAAAACATGCAGTAATTGAACATTTGAATCCCTCTCCCAATTCAGACACCCATGCTCTCACCTTTGACCATCGATATCGATCCCTCTTTTCCCCAAGAGTACGTCCTAAATTTTCATTCTCCATGCATACACGCATGCACAGAATATAGTTCAAGATAAATGATTTGATACCTTCATCCACTGATTAATTAAGTCAGGAGATTACTGGAATTATATATATTTTCTTGTTTTTGAAAGCTAAAAATCAATGCCATAGATTGATAGATATTTTTTTTTTGGATGCGAGGATAAATCCTGTTGGTCAGTCCTCTAACGACTTCGGAATCGATACCGAATGCTGTTTAATCAGAGTAGAACCGATGAGCAAACCCTGGATGTGTGCACAGGCTCCTCAACACACACATCAGTATGACACGAACTCGCATTGTGGTGGAGATTTATGCCTACATCCAGATCCATGAATTGATTACCCGTCACTAGAGGCATGTCCTACAAATCTTGTTATGCTGCCCCAAGATTTAAACTCATGACCTCACCTTGCTTTTCAAAGTTACGTATTTTCAAAGTTACGTAATAAGCTCCCTTGAAGTTGAAATCACTAATAAAGCAAAAGTCTAAAGCAAAGACAGCTGTAGAATCAATGCCTTCCTTGCATTGAGGAGATTTTGTACGTAGCTTGGATTCAAAAAGGATTTGACAGTACGGATCCATTATAATTGGTCAACACCCCATAAGTCGGTCTAACCCGACTTTAAGATTTCATGCAACACGTTTATGCTTGTGTGTGTATATATATATCGGGCGTAGCAAGAGGTTGCCTTGGGGTGCCATGGCACCCCCAAGGCTTTTTGAAAGCTCTTATATGCTTTATATATTCTCTAATATATTATATTGTTTATTTGTATTATATTTCATAGAAAATAAGATGATGGCACCCCCACTCCCAGCCCCAACTCTTGATATTTGGAAATTTTCTATACAAAATATTATATGTATGTATAATATTGTATTGTATAATATTTTATATTTGTTCTGGCTAAATAGGTTTTATTTTTATTTTTTTGTGAAGAAATTTAATCTCATATTTTAGAATATTTTTCATGATTGAACTTTGAGATCTTGTTTTTAAAATTTGGCACCCCTAAAAATAAAATCCTGGCTCCGCCCCTAGTATATATATAATATGGCAAGCCATCTTCTTCTTCTTCTCGTCCTAATTGTTTAATTTCTTCCCACCACCACTCTCTCACAGCCTTTCGATCATTAATATTGTGGCCACCAAACCAGCTGTGGTAGCAGCTGCTGCCATGCAATGGCCGGTGGATGGAATCCTTGCATGCAAGCAGCTGCAATATCTCCAAATTAATAAGTAATGGTGGGCATTGCTGGAATCATGGATATATGAAGACTCATTTGCTTTAATGCCGACTCCAGATTGAATCAGTTAGGCAAGTTGCGTACGTACCATGCACATTTGGTGTTAGAAGAAGAAGTATATAAAGATAATGGTAAAAAGTTATTATTGCCTTTTTCCTTGATTTCTTGGCTCTTGATAGTTTTAATTATCAATTTAGTTTAATTGATTATAAATGCAAAACCTGTTTTAATCCAGTTTGTTAAGTTTCCAACCTAAAAGCCTAAACTTATAGGTGGATGGCCCAATACAGGTATATGAAATTATAGCAAGCCTTTCATTTAGGTGATGTGGGACAGAGTGAATTTCATTCTAGCTTCTACACAATTAATTTACCTTTTCGGGCTTTTTAAGTAAATCATAAATTAAAGATTATGCTAAAATTGAAGAGAATTTTATATGCTAGCTAGTATGTGATTGATGTCAGGGTTTCCTTATTTATTTATTTATTTTTGTTTGGAAATGTACTGGTTTTCTTATTACTACATATTTTTTTGGTAAAGCTAAGTTAACACACTCATACAAAACACACATGCACTAGAGTCACAGAGGTGGAATAAGGTCGAATCCAAACTCACTCTTCAAAAGGGCCTAGTTTAATAAAAAGGAGACGGGACCTTATAAACCTCATAAATTAAGCATTATTTCTATAGAGGGCAACTGAGCAAAATAAATGTAAGCCACAATAGATGTTTGACAAAATTATAAGGAACCCGTTGAGTTTTGAAAAATATCATAGTCTTCTCCTAAGGTTTGGATTTATGTTCAATGATCTCCAATATGTATTTTGTTAACAAATTGTGATTTTCCCAACTTTAGGTTTCTGCAACTTATTCATTTTAAAGATTAATTAAGTGATTCAAATTGTTACGAATAGTTCATACATTCTATTTTGACACCAGTAAAGTAGTGTACAACACCTCCCTCCAAATCTCAAAGTAGATAGGTCGCTATGTTCGCCAAATTTCTACAACTTTTTGAGGTTAATGAGCCTACTTTGAAGGATCATATTCCTCACATACATAAAAACGTCTGTATGAGCGACTCAAATTCCTATGAAAAGTTCTCATATCATAATTTACCCAAAAAAAAAAAATTTCTCATATCATAATTTTGATAGAAACTTGAACCACTTGATTTGACTTTGAAATAAATAAGTTTCAAGCCTTCAAAGTATGGAAGAAATCACATTTTTCCTGTAAACAGAAAAATGTGATTTCTTCCCAATTTTGAAGGTCTATAAATTTTCATTTCAAATCCAAATTGAGTGATTCAATTGCTACAATTAAAATTATACCATGAGATCTTTCTATAGAAGTTGAATCACTCAAATTGGAGTTCTCATGTAGGAGATACGATCCTTCAAAGTAAACTTGTTAAATAAGAGAAGTCCTTCAACATAAATCAAAATATCGGGAGAGTCCGATGACATTTTTCAAATTCCAAGAGAAGTCCATTTAATTTTACCCAACCTCAAGAAGATATGCAATTTATCAATTTTTTTTTTTAATGTATATATAGGGACGTGTTCAATGGTCTCTTTATTTTTATATATTTTTTTACGTGTGTTTTGCAAAACCTATACTAGTGACTTATCATTGGATTATATGTTCTCATATATACACATCATGCATGCCTACCAAATATTAAGTTGATAAGATCTTAAGAGTTGCTTCATCCATAAATGTAATAGTTTTTGTTGATTAAAAATTTGAGTGTGTGGATTGAATAATTATTGGTGTTTGAAGAATGTACGTAATTTTTGACATGCATGCATGATATGCATAAAAAAAATATTTAATCTATGTAATTACGGATTAAAAATACAATAATTTGGTATATGAAATTACAGATTAACGAAAAACAAAAAATTGAAAAAAATAAAAATAAAACTGTGTATCTATGTTCACATGCAATAACATCCCCTAAGATCTAGCTCCTAGTAAGATTTCAATTGAGAGGTCAAAAGAATATTTATCACAATTGAGTTTCCAAACCAAAAGACTAACCTGTTATTCTGTGATGAGAATGTGATATTCTCTCTCACCTGGCTTTTGAGCCATCCTACAAGTGGAGGATATGCTAAAGACGCGAACAACCTCCTAGTGCAGGTGCTTAATTGACGTGACATTGGAGAAGGATTGAGCCTACTATGATACCAATGGTCATGGATATTAGATCTCTAATCCAAAAAATTAAGCTTCAAAACTAGCCAAACTCTCATACACCAACTAGAGCTACTAGCCCGGTCGTTATACAATTTCATGGAGCGGTGGCCTCATGTGAGGAGCAAGGATTGATCGGGCTATGATAGCTCAGAGACCTCGTTGCTCAAAAATTAAAAAAAAAAAAAAGTAAAAAAAAAAAGTAAAGATATCTTATCTGCTTTATAATAACCACAAGACACTTTCAATATATATATTCCAAGAATTAAAGATAAGAATTCGTAATGATGCCTGTATATGGGATCCCGTAATACCTGGCAGCATAGCATTGCTCAATTCGAAACACACACTCTTTCTCTCTGCATTGCTAATAGAATCGTTAGTTAACGTGTAGGACGCTATCCATTTTATCAATAAACTGCCTGCGATATTCTGCACCGGAGTGTTTACTTGCGTCAACCTCCCACTGCAATCAATTTTAAACCCTCTAGTTATTTCTCAATTTGGGTTGATAATCATTATTTATTTCATAATAATCATTTAATCTAAAAACATTATTGTATGGGTGCCCTGGCCTGCAACGTTTTGCGAAATGTCATCGATCAATTGCAAAAGCAACTCTTTGTTCAAATTTAAAACAAATTTCTATGTAAATATCAGCCCCCTTTTCTCTCTCTCTCCCTCTCTCCCTCTCTCCCCACCTTTAATCATTGTTTTGTTAATTGCATGATCAGAAAACCACCACTTTTCTAACCAAACAACCGAAAAACAAAAAAAAACAAAAAAAACAAAAAAAAGAAAGAAAGAAAGAGAGGAAACGACCACCTCAATCACATACTATCATAGATTTTCTTTTGTATAAATTATAAGCAGAATCTTAATTAAATTCATAATATAATTGATAAATTTAAACCCATATATAAGATGGGGTTTAGCATTTATAATCGAGCTCAATTAAAAGTATCAAGAGCCAAGAATTAAGGAAAGGACAATAAATGAAAGACAATTATGACTTGTGTCTCCTTGCATATATGCACCAGTTTCGTGAAATTAATTAAAGCAAATGAGTCTTCATCGATCCATGATTAGCAATGCCCGCCAC
>JAESVK010000060.1:0-12303 GCA_017140935.1 Hamamelis virginiana | reverse complement strand
GCTTCAATACATGGCTGCCTCTGTGGCTGCTCACACACGTCTCTCTCTCCAATCCGATCATTGCTGTTATAGAAAAATTCATCGATGAGAAAGAAAGAAAGCAAAATTCCGGTGAGGTTGTCATTGTAAAGGAGCAACACCCGTTCATGTGAATTCACACTTTTTTCTTAAATGTATACATTCATATTATTTTTCATATGTATTCATGTGTGCTAGTGTTTGGTGAATGTCGCCGAACTGTACATTAATATTTGGCGCGCTTTAGGTGCTAATAAAATGTAGGATTTTTAACCATGAAACATATAAAATTCATGTATTTTTTGTTAAATGTATACATTCGGATTGTTTTTCATATATATTCATGTATATTTATTCCAGTGTATTTATATGTATGTATCATTTTGAAAGTAAAATTGTAAACTTCTTAGTTTAAGAATTTGATCTTTAATTATACAGTAACCTGGCTCTGATACCATTTACGCCCAATAACAGTAAAACAATTGATATGCATAAAAGAAAACAAATATAATATAACTGAAATTGATTTATATAATTGAAAAATAACAAAGATAACAAACTTACAAAAGATATGACCGATCAAGCGGCCTGATAGCTTTGATAACCAAAATATACAATATGGAGAATTATCTGAGGATGGATAACAAGGTTGAGAGGAGATGGGAGACTTAACAATTGAAACCCAAAACAAACTCTGCCTTCCAACGATTACAAATGATCCTTTTATAGACTTGATGAGGTCTTCTTTAACCAAAGCCATCATGTGAACTCATAATGACTGTCTGCTGTACTTTTATTCTTTTGACTGCTTTAACCTGTGAATAGTGAATAGTAAAATTACTTTTACTGTAGTACTAATGTTTTTAACCAAAAAACATTATCTGGAGCATCTCGAGGTACCGAAAGGTGCATTGGATGTTGATAACCTTGATATCTGAGAAATCTTTGCGCCGAAAGCAGAGACTTCTGTTTTATTTGATAGGAGCGAAGATACCGAAGCAATCGTCTTCATTCTCCTGAGCATAATCAATATCTGATGGAGTGTCAGACTCTTCATCTTCATTATCTGAAATTTCTTCTTTGATAGAAGAAACTGCTGCTTCTAACTGCTTCAACAAATCCTTTTTAGATGTTGTAGGAGCTGTTATCATATTCTGAACAATTTTATTCTTATCCATTAATAACTTTGACTGTTCTCCAAAACCAATACTGGAAGTAGCTGGTCTTTTCTTGAACCAATTAATAATAGATTTATCTGTGATAAATTTGGGAGAAAACCCATCCCACCATTTGATGTGAAAAGATCTACTCAATGTTGGATGAATACCTGAAGGTGTTATCTCAATTTCCAGTAAAATATCCAAGCTACACCAAATTGTCCATAAAACATTAACAATTTAGGATATCCTTGGAGATTAGCTGGAACAATTATCTTTTCTTGAAAGATAGAATATCCATCAAGAACTGGCTTAGGAAAGATATCTTGTGTTGGTCCGAAATGTGCCCACCAATGTAGGAACCAATAAGGGATATCGAAGGAAATGCCCTATCGAATAGGACCATCCATGAATGACGGTAGTCACTATTCTGAAAATAAAAGGCATTATACCAAGCTTGCTGGTAATCCCAATAGTTATAACCAGAAGGGTTATACTTATGGGAAAACTTTTTGAAGAGAAAAGGAGAATCTCCCCAAGCTTTTAACGAAATAACTTTGGATATCTTGCAGGTAGTATGATTAACCTGTGTTGGATCTTTAACATCTGGATAATGTTTAAATGATACAGATTCAGTATCAACCAAAATAAATTCATAAAATTCCTGAGTTTTTTCAGGGGTTGAAGTTGGATACTGAAAATTATCCCCAAACATCATTTGAGCTATCTGAATTGGTTCTTTCTTGAAATCAACCAATTCTCTCTCAACAGCCATAATGGCCATCTTCTGAGGCTTTTCTAAAAACTTTGATTTAATAATTGTGGTGCTAGAAGCTCCCACAGTTTTAACTGAATCTGAAAATGTTTTTGTCAGAGCCGGAAATGCATTCTGACTCTTTGAAATAACATTGTGATAATCTGAAAGAACTTCAAAAGGATTCTGAAGTGCAAGCTGAGCTGCATCTTCTTCATCAGCAATTGAGGCCCAAGAAGGACGAGCCTTGTTATCTTTAATAACATAGGATTCTTTGGATCGAACCAAAGGTCCTATTGGGATATCTTTTGCCAAATATCTGGGTTTATCTGAATGAGCCTGATGCTCTTTAACTGGTTGGGCTTGATGCCCTTTAACAGAGTGGGCTTTGCCCTTATCCTTCTTTGGAGCTATTGATGCCTTGTAGGAATTCCCGGGTGAGAAAGTCAGGGACAGAATTTGATTCTCTTTTAATATATTCAATATCAAATTCAAAAATAGATAATATAGCTTACCATCTAGCAAAAATATGTTTTGATGCAAGATTTTTAACATCTTTCTGTAAAACTTCTTTAGCAGATTTGCAATCAACTCTAACTAAAAACTTTTTATTTAGCAAATCGCTTTGAAATTTATTTATGCACAATACTATGCTTAAAACTTCTTGTTTTATAGTAGAATAGTTTTGCTGGGCAGGATTCCAAGTTCCTGAATGATATCTCACTATTTTTTCTTTGTTATTTTCATCTCTCTGTAACAAAATCCCACCAAACCCTATACCTGAGGCATCTGTTTGGACTATCTTAAAAGCTAAGGGATCTGCTATGTTAAGACATGGGAGGCGTTGAGCCTTATCTTTGATAACTTTGACCACTCTGGTCATCTCATCATTCCACTCAGGAGGATTCTTTCTAAGTCTCTTCCTAAGAGGAGCACATAACTGACTCAGATTTGGGAAAAAATCTGAGATATAATTGAGACTTCCAATAAATCTCTGTAACTGGGTTTTGTTAATAATAACATCAGGAAACTTACTAGCGAACTCTATAGATCTCTCTATAGGAATGATAGTACCCTGATGAAGATGATGTCCTAAGAACCTAATCTTGGACTGGAAAAGAGATATTTTGGATAGCGACAAAACTAATCCATTATGCTTAATGATTTTAAAGAATATATTTAAATGCTTCCAGTGTTGATCAATAGATGTAGAGAAAATCAAAACATCATCAATATAAACAATGGTAAAATTTGAATATGGTGTGAATATATCATTCATAATATTCTGATACTCCGAAGGAGCATTCTTTAAACCAAAAGGCATAACATTCCACTCAAAATGCCCGAAAGGGACAGTAAAAGCGGTTTTATATCTGTCTTGTTCATCTATCTGAATCTGCCAAAATCCAGATTTCATATCAAACTTTGAGAAGATGGTAGCATTACTTAACCTTGTGATTAAGTCTTGTTTGTTTGGTAATGGATACCTTATCCATTGTAAAGCATCATTTAACGGTTTATAATTGATAACAAGTCTTGGAGTACCTCTTTCAAGTTCAGCATTTTTCTGAACATAAAAGGCAGCACAACTCCAAGGACATTTACTCTTTCTAATCAACTTCTTGTTGATCAGATCCTGTATCTCAATTTTACAATGTTCTAAAAGCTCTGCATTCATTTGAATAGGACGAGCTTTTGTTGGTATCATATGTTCTTGGAAATTAGTATTGTAAGGAAGCCTTACAATATACTTATTTCTTTCCCAAAATGCATTAGGAAAGTCAGAGCAAACTTCTGATTCAAGTTTCTTTTTGAATTCTTGAATAGACTGTTGCAATTTCCAATTTGTTAATTGATGTTCTATCTGTTTGTGCTTTATTTCCTTTTTAAGAAAGAAAAGATGATTTTCCTTTCTTTGAATCATATTGATTTCAGGAAATATGGAAGCATCTCTTAAAATGTTAATATTTTTATCTATGGGTGGAGATATAAAATGAAAGAATACCTCCTTATCTTTTATGTTTGTTGTTATTCCTTGATCATCAACCTTAAAAGGATGAAGAAGATTTAGGAAAGGTGTTCCAAGAATCACACTTTGCCTTAAATCTTTAACAAGAATAAATGGAGTTTTAATGCAGATACCATTATTGCAAACATGAGCATTAGACAATTTATATTTAATATTTAACCTGGCACCACTGGCTGTGTTTAATTGTTCTAATGTTTTCTCAAAGTATTTAGTAAGGACAAGTCCTTCCTGAATACAATTAAGATCTGCACCAGAATCAACTAAAGCTATGATATCCAATTTATACTCTTTGTTGATAGTGATAGTTAACCTAACATTCCATTTTTGGAATATTACTCTAGTTAACAGGTTAATAAATCCATCTTCT
This sequence comes from Hamamelis virginiana, assembly GCA_017140935.1. NCBI lineage: Eukaryota > Viridiplantae > Streptophyta > Magnoliopsida > Saxifragales > Hamamelidaceae > Hamamelis > Hamamelis virginiana. Next base: position 7,978 of record JAESVK010000060.1, on the reverse strand, counting down.
TTTGTGAAATTAATAAAGCCATCTGCTTCTTCATGAAGAGATGTTTCATTAATTTGCTCATCTTCAGAAGATGATTTATTAGTAGAGGTATCACTAGATGAACTAGCATCCTTCTTTTGTTTTAGAAGAAGTAAGCTCACCTAAGTTTTAAGTCTACTAATATCACTATCCATATTAGTCTTTAAGTCTTTAATATCAACCTTAAGTTGATTGACTTCTCTTTTTAAGTCTTGAATAGTAACATCTTTATTCTTACTTGGTTCAAATCTTCCAAGAATCTCACTGAGATTATAAACTTGATTTGAACTTTGAGTTTTAGGTTTATCAGTTAAACTATCTTTAAGTTTTAACAAAAATTCCATTTGTACAATAGGATCTGATATCTTGTCAATAGCATCAAAAAGAACTGTCTGTTCTCTAGTTATGACATTGATACACTTACAATCCTGTTTACAACTATCTTCTTCTTCTTCTGATTCGGAAGAAGATTCTTCATTTGATGAAGCGATTTCATCAACTTGAAGACCTTCTTCTTCTTCATCATAAATAATTTTTGATTCATCAGAAACAAGAAGAATATCCATTAAAATTTTCTTAAATTGATCACTAACATTAAGCTCATTAATTTTTGCTTTCATGGGACATGATTTGGAATAATGTCCAAATCTGCCACACTTATAGCAAACTCCTGGCTTTTTATTAGGACCATTAGAGGTTGAAGGTTTTGAACTAGATGGTGGTTGAAGCCAATGTTCAATTCCTTTACCCTTACCCTTGTTACTATTATTTTTTCTAGAATTATTAGTTCTAGAACTCTTCTTAGTATTAAATCTTCTATTATAACCTTGGTTATTACTAGATTTATTACTAGAATGAGCAACCTTTTTAGCCTGTTTTTTAGCTGTTTTTGATGGAGCAGGTTTAATGGAAGTGAATCCAAACTGTTCACAAAAAGATCCCAGTTCTTTTCTACTTTCCATTTTTTCCTTCTTCATCTGCTGTTTTAACTTAAAATCATTACATAATGAAATACCTTCCTGCTGGATAGTACTTACTATGTCACCATAAGTAAGTTTATCATAAGGAATCATTCCATCATGCTTTTCCCTAAGTTTTATCCTAATTTTTTCTGCAAATAGATTTGGTAACCCAGAGATAAACTTATCTTTCCAGAATGGTTGATTACAATCATTTCTCATCAAAACTTTGGTGAGAAACATATCTTTATACCATCTGAAATCTTGAAGTTTTGGACACTTCAAGTTAGTTAACAAATCTGCAGATCTATCTTTGATCTTGGAAGGATCTCCAATAAAATGTTTGGCAATGGCGAAGATAAGAGTAGCCACAGCATCCTCAATATCTTCATCATCTTCAGTCTTAATGACTGTGCCAGTATTATCAGTTTTAACAGCATTTTGAATGTTTGTTCTTTCAGCAGCTGAAAGATAATTATCCCACCAACTCTTTAACTGACAAGTAAATCCAGCAATCAATGCTGAAGCTACTGCATGATCACCTACTTCAGGAGACTTTGATTTATATGCTGTGCAAAACATAGTCATTTCCTGTAAATAGTTGATTATGTGATATTCAGTCATTCCATCTATGTTCCATTCATAGATAGTTCCTCCATGATATGTAGCTTGGTGAAAGGTTCCTCTTTCTTCCATTTGCATATCAGGATATGTTGGTCTAGGATAAAAATTCCTTAAAGGTCTGTTTGATGTTATACTAGAATTTAACGCATTTAAAGCTGCTTCAATCTGTGATACTTCATCATCAGATTCAGGCTCAGCTTTTTCTATGACAACAATAGTCTTTCTAGAAGGTTCAGGAGTATCCGGAACAATTCTAGTGCCTACTTCTGCCAAGATCTCAAGCCTTTTTTCTATCTCAGAAAACACAGTTTTAGACAACTGTTGGGTGTGTTTTTTAGATATTTCATGAGGTTTGAATATTGGTGTTTCATCAGCTTTATCAGGAGTAATTTTCTCCTTCTGGACAAGGTTTTCAACCCTGGATAACTGATCACCAATAGTTTTTAACGTTTGATTTGAAAAATTATTCTGCTCCATAACCATTTGAAAATTCCTATCAATGGAAGGATTTTCTGTTACTTTATATGGAGAAGTTGTAATAACACTATTTCTGTGACTTATCTCAATATTTTCCATCGGAGGGTGGATTGACTACTTATGGGTATTTTGAGCAGTCTTCCAGAGAGTAGTGTTTTTACCTGCCATATTTATTTCTTTAACAAATGGAAATTCTACTGAATTTTGTTCAGCATAAATTTCAAACCAAGTAAAGAAATAGATATGGGTTTTATGATTATTCATGCAAGCATAATATTCATCTTGAATTTTATCTCTTTGGTATTTGTTGAATGTTTTAAAAAACCATTCTTTTGGTTTCTTATTGCTTTCGCAATAGAAATCTTTTCTCAAAAACACTTTATCTATTATGAACTCCTTTTCTATAACACAGAGTTGAGGATCCATTTGAGACTGTGTGGGAGACATTGGAGGTGTCTCTTGTGTCTCTGAATCAGAGTGAACTGAATCCTTTGGTTCTGTGGTATAAAAAGGTCTAGGTATATTTGAATTTTTAACTCATACTAAATCTGGTTCAGTAGTTTTATATTCAAATATTCTAGTTGGGACAGAAGAGCAAGAAGCTCTAGAAGCTGTCTCAAAAGTTCTTTTTTCAGGTTTCATAGGAAGTCTGAAAGAATTTCTTCTATCATTGGAGAATTTTATTCCAACACTTCCATCATCATATTCAGTTAACTTTTGAACATTTGTAGAAGAATTATCTTCTTCTGGTTGTTTAACTTCTATCTTAGGCATTATCTTTGGGAGTCTCCATTCGTCAGGAATGGTAAGCTCATGCTAAAGAATATTCCTAGGATGTATTATCTCTTTTTTATTTCTAACATTTGTTTGAATCATAAGAGTTTCCCCATTAGGAGAACTTACTCTAGCTCTATGACTCAAATGGGTATTATACACTTTATACTGTATCCTAGATATGATGGTAACAGGTAATGATCCTTGAAGGATCTTAGGATTATGAATTTTAACATTGACTGTTAAAACTTCCATTATATTTTTATCCTCCAAACTAACACAATAATTCGGAAAACAATTAAAATATACTGGACCATCATGTAATCCTGACTGTATACCTCCTAGCATACTTTTATCAAAATTTAACCATCTGCAGTCTCTCAAGACCATAACAATTGACAAGTCCATGCCTTCTCTTCCCATAGGTTGAGCAGCCACTTGGACTAATCCAATATGCAAATATTTAAATCCATCTGATAAATGTCTATCAATACTCTCTTGATCAAAGAGCTTGAGTGTGACAAAATCAGAATCACAATTAACATTGTGCTCTGTTAATTGGATATTCATATCTGCATAAAATTTTAACGATATTCATATATATATATATATATATATATATATATATATATATATATATATATATATATACAGTCACGATCCTGTAAGGACGTCCTTACGCTCTTATGGTAAGGACGTCTTCACTGAGAGATGCAATTTTGAAAAATCGACCGTTGGATTAGATAATCTTTATATGTATGTCATGTCTGCCAAAAATCATAGTGATCCGACCGTTGGTTTTTAAAATACAGACATTTAAACAACTTTGACAACATCCAACGGTAAATACTGCTAAAGTGCTTCACAGATTTTATTTTGAAAACCGATTATCGGATCACTGTGATTTTTGGCAAACATGATATTCATAAGAAGATTATCTAATCCAACGGTCGGTTTTTGAAAATATCATTCCTACGGCTTCCAGAAGGGACGTCCTTACCTAAACGAGTGTAAGGACGTCCTGACAGGATCAAAACCGTATATATATATATATATATATATATATATATATATATATATATATATCAGCCTGATGGTAGCTGCATCTGGTCACCTCATTTAGGGGGTGATGCAGGTCACGGTTTCACATTTCGATCGTTGGATTTCCTATTCATGGAGTGCTTGTCATGCCTGCAAAAAATCACAATAATCCGACGTTTGGTTTTTGAGAAAGCTGACTTTGAAAAAAACTAGAAAAAAACTGCCATTTTTTATTCTTTGAATTCCAATTTTTTTCAAAGTCAGTTTTCTCATAAACCAACCGTCGGATCACTCACTGTGATTTTTTGCAGGACGTCCTGAATAATTTGTGCAATTATCTTCCTAAATAATTCAAATTTCAAATTGAGATAAAATAGGAAATATTCAAAAATGAATTAAGAATTATTAACAAAACTAAATCTGACGAAAGTAGTTTAGTCTTAAAAAAAAAGAAAAAGAAAAAAGAATTAGACTTTCATCTATTAATGTTAACCTGTAAGGATCTCCTGGGTTAGTACTTTTTTGCTTGAATCTATTAGTCTAAACCACTAAAATAAAGGACTCATGACTAAAAATCCCTATTTTCAAATATTGCTTGCTGGAATTGCTTTAATGAAGAGGATTTTAAAGAAAAATAAATTAATTACTACTATATAATAAACATTAAAGCAAAGGAGGGAAAGGAATTTATAAATTTAACAGAGAGTTCGATCTAGCTAGCTATGAACCAAAATATCCTCTTTGATACGGAGATAGAGACGACCAAGTAACGAAGATTAGATTAAATTAGAATTAAAGGATTACATGGCTATGACTACTCCTAATGCTAAACTGGATGACAAAAACAGAAGAAGATGTTCGATCTTGAGTATGGTGTGTTGAGATCGAGAGATTTTTGTGGTTTTCATGTCTTTATTTATAGACTTTTAGTCGATGATATGCTCTCATATTATTTGGGAAAATTTCAATGTATTTCGTGTTGTCCCTATAAAATTGGATCAGATAAAAATGAAAATTTTAAATATAATAGAAATGTAATATTTTCCAAAAAAAATTATCCATGTTTTTTTCCCTTCCTGTACTTGGGCATTTTGTCCTGTACTGGTGTATGTAGTGGTAATTTATTATTCCAAAACCACTGTTTAGTGGCCAAGAAGACAGGAGAAGCAAAGATAATTTGGAAAATCTTTGCTGAATAACCTGCCTTGAAAGTGTGTCTTCTTTCTTCAAGGGAAATTGTATTGTGCTTGGCAGTATCAAGAGGACATCATATACTAGTTTCATTTTTTGTGGTTCTAATTTGAGGATGCCTCAATTGGCCAATCTATGCTGTTTATCTATTACGGAAACTCTAGATAGGTCTCTCAAACAGTGCAGGAATGGAATATCTTCAGAGATATGACCTCATAAATCATGTTATCTTATGCCGAGGGATGACTGTTTCATTGAAAACAGTTTATTTTCTGCAATATACAACATTTCCTCTGAAAAAAAGTAAATTCAACATCTGCCAGTGAGTGAGTAATCTTATGAATTCCTGCCAACCCTGCCAAATGACTGAATGGAATCAACTTCTGCTGTTCTCCCAACATGGATGGGTAATGACTAATGAGACCCACCTATACACCTGGGTTTAATCTCTATTTTTGGCCCTCTGGATAAGTTGACATCTTAATCCTTTTTGGCTGCTGCATATATGTCCTTCATCCGCCTTTTTCATTTGAATGTGTTTTTTAAATGTCTCCTGAAAGACGCCCCCCCCCTCCCACGCGACCACTTTTATTTCTCCACTCCTCTCTTTTAAGTACTACTATGGTACTATATCATTCTGAGTAATCTTTTGTGAGTGGCTTTTAATTTCTAACTTGCAGACAAAACAAGACTCTAGAAAGACAGACGTGAACATGAAGGCTTCAGAAGACGAACTGACGTGCAGTATATGCTTGGAGCAAGTTAACAGGGGCGAGCTTGTTCGCAGCTTGCCATGTTTGCATCAGGTTTGTCCTCCTCTTTCTGTGATTATTGGTATTTAACAGTTCATGATTAAGTATCCTTTCTTATAATTCTTTAACAGTTCATGATTAAGTCTCCTTTCTTTTAATCCTTTATATGACTTATGAATCTCATTCGTAAGATTACTTGATGTGTCACATGCCTCGTACAAAATCTCTGAATTTTTTGTCAAGTCCTGAGTTTGTGCATTTTTTTTTTACCTATCTAGTGTACCATTTTTAATTTCATATAATTGAATATCTTTGTAATATCACTAATGTTACCACCTCGGATTTTTTCTCCTTTTCCCCCCCTAAAAATTAGTGACTTATCAGTGAGTATATTGTATGCTGCTTATCTGTTCTGCTATAACTTCACAAATTCACTAATTCTTCACAACCATTCCAAAATGGTATGTTTATTCTTCTTTTTTTTTTTAAATATTTATATATGTATTCCCCCTTTCCTTCTTTTCCCTCTCTCCTCTTTGAAGTATACTGTTATGTATCTCCCCTAACATTTCCAAAGTTCTTACCGCTAGCTTTAATCAAGATACTCTCCAGTTCAATTCCCAAGTTCTGATTTATTTTGGATGCCACTTGACTGCTAACATCCCAAATTTGCTATTCTAATTTCATTTACACACACTCAGTTTGTTTTAAGTGGCGGTCATCTTGATATGCATACCACCATTTGATTCGTAGGAGAATTTAATATTTGCTACTGCCATCTTCTTTTTCAGTTCCATGCCAACTGCATCGATCCATGGCTGCGGCAACAGGGCACATGTCCCGTGTGTAAATTTAGGGTGGGTTCAGGATGGCAGGAAAGCAGGGAGAATGAGGGAGATGGTGCAGACATGGTTTAATATTGCACGAACTAATAAAATCTGTATGTGCAATTTGGTATATCTATCATTCTGACAGTTCCATAGACTAAAAGTTCTGCATTATACATGTATATATATATATAACCTTTAGGATTGATTTTTATCATAAGTTGGGCTTGATGAGAGAGAATGAAGTCTTCTGCTCTGTTGCTTTTAACATTATGAAATCCATCTGCCTAGATTTTGTCTGGTTGAAGTTGTGTCTTGTCATGGCCCTTTATCAATTTGATATGGCTTCCAGCCAGGGCTTTGGTAAGGTGTCGATCTGAAATACAGATCCATGGGGCCGGACCAAGCCCAAATTTGTACGCTCATACCTACTTTATGCTGGGCTAACTGGTAGGGGTGTGCGCGGGTCGGGTGAGGGCGGGTGGATGGTAAAATCGCCAACCAACCCGCCCTTGGCGGGTGGCTAATTCTCCCACCCGCCAACCAACCCGCCTACCTCAATAACCGGCGGATTGGTTAAATATATGGCGGGTTTCAACCGGCGGGTTGGGCGGATTGAGCGGGTGAAACATTACTATTTTTTTTTATAAACACCTAAAGTTCTTAAAATCTTTTTAACAAGCAAAAGCACATCAAATTCGTATATAACTATGCAATATTGTGTTATTTAGTAATTAAACTATAATCTAAACAATTCTTCCAATAGTATTAAATTAAAGTGCCAAAATAACTTGCCCTACAAGGCTACAACAATAAAAGCTACTAACTAGATACATAATAATAAAGGTTTATTATTATTAAAAAATCTTACAAACTAACATATGGTTTCATATTCAAAATTGAAAGAATATCAAATAATATAAGTGTATATTCAAACTATTAAAATAAACATCTCTAAAGAAATAAAAAACACTAACTTACAAGCATATCCAATTAAGGAGAAAATATAATGTAGTAATGAAATTTATTTTATATAAATATATTATTTATTTATATATAATTATTCGGCGGGTGGTGGCGGGTTTAGGGCGGGTTGTCACCTCTATACCCGCCAACCGACCCAACCCGCCAAAAATTCATCAAATCCACCAAACCCAACCCGCTTAACCATTGTAACCGCGGATTGCGGATGGGGTCGGGGTGGGTGGGGTCGGGTCCGGCGGGTTGGGCGGGTTTTTGCACACCCCTACTAACTGGAATCTTAATCGGCCTAGCTCAAATATGCTTTCAAGAGTTGAATTATCAATTATGTGTA
>JAESVK010000050.1:4586765-4659653 GCA_017140935.1 Hamamelis virginiana | reverse complement strand
GTACACAACTCTTTGAGAAATTTGGCATATGACGGAATTTGATTAATAGCATCAAGAAGTGGAATATTAATATCCAAATTTGGGCAACATTAATTTGATCTCTCTATCCCTTCTCTCATTTCAATTACTTGTTTATATATATTTGCTTCCATTGCTTAGTAATTGAACATTAGTTTTATTTGGTAATTATTTGCAAAAGTTTGTCATAAACCCTATTCACCCCCCTCTAGGGTTATATATTTGGGACAACAATATTATTGCTAATCTAAGGGACTTGCAATTGTCGAGTTCTACGAATGACCACAATACATAAGGAGTGTGCAGTAGCCATTGATCGTTGGGCACATACACTATAGTAGGAGTAAATGAATTTGAAGACCGATAATTGAAGTCAATGGTTTGGTAGATGTTTACTAAAGAATGTACATGAAATGAATGTTGAATGGTGTTACAAGTAATGGATTGTCATTTCTACAACCATCCTCATACACTTTCTTATAAAATTACATGTACTTTGCTAACCCTCGTACGGGCGGTGGAGATAAGTTAAATACAATATCGACTAAATGATATAAAAATGACATTAATATAAAATCTAATCAATAAAACCAAATTGTAATAATTGACATATAATTATCGGTGTGAAGCAAACTATGATCCATAACATAGATATACATATAGCAAACAGAACTAATAATATAGTGAGCATGGCAATCTTCAAAATGTACGAATGTTGTGGAAAGGTTTTGATATACCGCGTGGTCGAGTACATAGCCCATATTCATATCAAAAAGTGTACAGTTGCTATCATCACCAAATGTATAGCATAAGTAAGAGAACCAAAAAGATATTGACACCTGCACAAATTCAAAAGATGACTAATTAGCTATTAAATAGCCGCGTTTATATCTGAATGAGTTGTTTTTAATATAGCAAAATACGAAATTCCCTCATATATGCAGGCTTTTTCAATCAAATTATAAGAAATAACTTCTATTTCGTGGACATAGACATAGTTTAATAAATTGGGTTCAGATGAGAGGAAATAACAGTGTCGTCGAATAGAAATGATTAAAAGTAAATTCAGAATGTTGTAAGGATGAAACACATACAATTGGATTCTGGATAGAGTCATCTAATCATCTACGGGTAGACACCCTTGATTGAAGAGGGGGGTTCGGCACGTTCTCTTGTCGTGTACCAAAATGTTACAATAAGAACAATGTTTACTGGGACAATCAGGTAGCTCTGTCCAGATTCAAGAACTTTTAGGACGTCCAGGTTACCTTGTCGACTTAGGGGGATTGACAATAACTTCATGTTCCAGTGGTTGCCATTGTGTTTTGTCCAGTGTTGGGTAAATCTGCTTCGAGTATATATCCTTTTAGGTGGATATGGAATACCATTCTGCAGTATATTGTGATGGGTCTTCCTTGGCTTTAGCCAAAGCTGCCATCGCATAACTACATGGTATCTCAACCGATTGGAAATCACGACATGTACATTTCCTACGCTCTAAGTCAATTGTATCTTGATGTTCCATGGTGAATACCTGGGTTCATGGTGACAATGAAGCGTTTATATTCTTGTGATTTGACATAACAATCGTAGTTGCTAAGAGTATTCGTGAATTATGGTATTTTCATTCAAATAATATACATTTAAGTAAATAAATTCAACACAACATAATCTACAAAACCGTAAAGAGTAAAAATTGAACAATATAATAGAGTATAACACTTCCAAGGTTTTGTGGAGTATTATAGGCATCAACAGTTCGTATGCATCCAACCCACCGTAATAGATAATCCGATAACAAAAATTAATTAATTAAAAAAATAAAAAAGGAAAACAATATCTTGTGGAAAGCATAGAATAAAAATAAAATGGCAAAGAATACGAAGACATAGCAAAAAATATGGATTTGAAACCTGGTAATTAAACTATCCAAATTGGTATGCCTCATGTCCACGTGCCCTATCGTGTAATGTCATCATCTTGCTTTCAACTTTGGCAGCTAGATTACCACTCCAGTGACGCTACTCACAGAGGTTTTGATGCCAATATTTTGACGCTTTCTCAACCGTATATTCGATGAGTTTAACAATTGGAAATGTCCTCGCAGTTCAAAAAAATTAAATTTAGAGATTCAGAAAGATTAGTAGTGACAATCTCATAACTGCGACTAAGGAAAAAAGCATTTGACCAATGTTCCTTAGGGACTTTGGATATCCATTCATGGGCTTTATTATCCAACCTTTGAATGTCCGCCAATATAGCATTGAAATCGCTCTCTCTGTAGTGGGTGGACAGAATCCAAAATAACTTCTCAAGTTGTACATCCTTGAACTCCACGTGAAAGTTTGATTGGAGGTGTTGCATACCGATGATATGCATATGGAAAAACTTTGGGAACCTCATGTTTTAACCCCTTTTGCCGATCAGAAAGTAACATAAATGTACGGCTATCCACATTACCACCCAATTGATCGTGTAGGAGTTCTAGAAACCATTCCCAGTTATCATAATTCTATATCGGCACTACAGCAAAGGCCAATGGTATTGTCTTGTTGTTACCATCAAATCCACATGCAATCATTAATGCACCAGGAAACTTACCCCTCAAATGCGTGGCATCCATAGATATAAGTGGTTGGATGTATGCACGAAATGCATTCATGCATGGACCAATTTTCCAGAAAGCACGAACAAATGACCAGTCACCAGTACCCAAAGGATACAGATTATGTTGTATCTGCATAAAACTTGAAGGATTTGTGGTAATGAAGTGTTTTTGTAAGTCGGAAGCAACCGATAAGATTCTTTGTAGGAACCGTGCACCATCTCAAGGAGTTTCTCCTTCTCCAAGTGTGCTTTTCGGTAGCTTATTTGGATTCGCCAATTGTCGAACATTGAAGATTGTATGGCCTTAACTCTCATTTAAGGTTGACGCTGAAACAATGCGGTCATCTTATCCACAATCCATAGGTAAGTTGCTTGATTATAATCAGCGCCTTGAGATGGAAGCGAGCATGTGTGCTTGGACTTTAGCGTCTTGATTGTGAACCGTCCCATTTATAAAGGCGCATGAAGACCCCAACCACATGAATCGGTTGCACATATGACACTGACTTTGTAAGGGCAAGAGTATTTAGTACAAGTGCCTAAATTTTGCCAAATTGAATGTTCTCGAATTGCATCGAGTAACTCCTTCTTCGTATCAAATGACTGTCCCTCCTGCAAGAAGCAATCTTCCAAGAAATCATCGTTATAAGTGAATTGGATGAAGCTGAGGAGTCCGAGTCATCACAGTCATTGAGTTCGAATTCCGCTTGTGTGTTGGCATGTTTTTCTTTAGGCGCAAAACGCTTTGAATCCAAATCACCATGTGGGACTTCATTGGGAGGATTTTTAAATATAGGAACCGTATTGGTTGTTTTAGATCTCAAGCGTCCAAAATTCAACGAATTTTGCACACTGTAAAAATCGAAATAGATAATGTGAAGGATGTTTAATTATTTGAAAATAACGTTTTAAATAATACGTCATGTTATACATGAACCACAGCCTGTAAGTGTGTTTTTCTTATGTGGAATTCCAGTATGGCCATACACATACCGTGTTCCAGAGGCTAATTGACGAGCTGCATGAGGAATACAAACACCTACTGAACAAGCTTCAAAAACCAATGGTGGGGAAGATACAACATCGGGAACATAATTTGCTAGCGGAAATATACAATGACTTATACGTTATTCGACCTTCGTTTCGGCCAGATCATTACTACAAAACAAATAAGGTTCTCCCTTTACTTTGGAGGCGGGTTCCTGCGATTCACTCTGATCCCTACGCCGTACAAATAACAAAGGTTTTGCATCTCATACTAAAGAGTATCGAAAATGAATATGGTGGACAGATAATGATAATCATAGTAAGTAAATCGAACGTGAATATGGTGGACAGATAATGTTAATCATAGTTACAGATAAACTAGTAATTAATAGATAATGAGTTACTTTGCATTACAAGATAAAACACATTTACTCTTGTAGTAAATGCGATAAAATATAAGGTACATAGAATAGAAATGGGTTATTTGATTTTACCTTAATAACGAAACAAAAAAAAATGAAAAAAATAAAAAATAAACCTAGTATATTTTATGCACAGGTGATTGCTCTGCAATCTATGCATTTATTGAGTCTTTTTTATTATATTTTGATGGATTATGCTTAAACTTTGTTATTTGATAGCCATAAATCACGAACCTAATATTTTTATCTTGTTTTGTAGGAATTCTTCATAAAAATGGCATTTTAAGCATGATCGAGGCTGGTTTCCTGCATTCGTCTTCTAATTAAGCTAAAAGCGGAGTCAATGGGAAGAAAAAAATACTCAAAAGGGTGCAAGAAAGCTTTTGGGAAGCTTTTGGAAGCAAAATGAGGCATTATATGTCCATCGATAGAAACTATATCAATTGTCTATCGATAGAGGGTCTCTATCGATAGACAGAGACTCCCCTCTATCGATAGACAGAAGCTTTGTTTTGGAAATTTCTCCCTCTATCGATAGACACTTCCATGTCTATCGATAGAGCTTGTCTCGGGAGTCGTGCCCACGATTTTAGTAGCTTTTAATGTTATTTTTTGGAGAGTTTTACTTGAGTAGGTTTTCTGTAAATTATATAAGCTATCTTTTCAAAGTATTTTTAGTTAGTTAGACTTACCCTAGCCTCTCTTACATTCTCTCCCTTCTTCACCATCATTCTACTTGGATTTCTGGATGAGCATGAAATGAATGAAGACCTCTGGTGATTCAGCTCCGATCATAAGCAGCTAGACTTCTTTCCTTGGGTGTAGATGAAGCTTGGTTAGTGGTTTTTGCCATGTATTGATTAGGGTTTTTGGTTTTGTAATGAGTTTATGACAATTGTACAACTTTGAGAGATTATTTCTTTATACAATCAATTCTTTTATCGATTTATCTTTTAAACATTATTGTTTTATGTGATTCCAGTTGTGATAGGTGTGCAATAGCATTAATCGAATATGTCTATGTTCATCTAGTTTGTTCATGCCTTACTAGGATAACCTGTGCATGCTTTGCTTGACAAGCTATGTCTTGTTTGGATGAATCTTACTAAGTGAACATAAGCATAATATATTTGATGATTTATTCTTGTAGTTTAGATCATCACCATTCATAAACGAATGCAAAACCTTAACTTTTATTGTATGCATGGTACTTCCCTAACTAAAGTGGATTCGAAAACCCAAGGTTCCCTTTTATTATTTCAATCATTCGTTTTATTTTCATTATTTTAAAACAACCAATCATCAACTAAAAGAAAGTTTGTTAACAAGAATTGAATTAACTTTAGTTTTCTAATAACTCAGCCTTTAGTCCCTGTGGTTCGACACCCTTGCAAAAAATCACTTTTCAACGAATGAGGTTACTAGCACGAGTACAATTTATAAATTTAAATCTTGATTGCAAGCAAGGAATAACCTGCCGTGTTTGGAGCGATCAAATTTTGGCGTCGTTGCCGGGGACTATAGCACGGTTATAGAATTAAAATGAGTTTAGTTTTAGTTGTAGTTAGGATTTTACTTTCTTTTTTCTACTCATCATTCGCTTCTCTTTGTTCAGGTTGCATGATTTACAAGTGCTAAACAAGATTTTTGAGCGCTAAGGCCAAAAAGGCCAAATTGCTAAAAATAAAATAAGCCCAAGTGTCAAAGTTTTGGATAGGACCGCATTAAGACTAGCAATCGGGACCGAAGGGAGTATCTTCTCACCTTAGTTTTTCTTTTTCTTTTTCTTTTGCTTTTTCTCCTATTGCATTGCATTCATTGCATTCCATCCAGTTGGAGGGGTGTCGTTTGTATACACGGTAGAAGGTCTGTGTCTGGTGATTTACAACCGTTTGACCCAGAGTTAGAAAGTACCTTGAGGACTCTTAGGGCGTCTGTTCGTACCAATTTAGAGTCGGAGCCCACTTCTGCAATGGGGGATATGGTTAATAATCAAACTAGAGCAGCTGCGGATCCTCCGTAAGCTTAGCAAGTACATAAGCTCTTAAGGGACCATTTTATGCCTGGTGCTTTTACTCTACCTTCATGTATTCAGATTCCCAACATTGATAACGTTCAATATAAGATTCGACATGCTACTCTTCAGATGCTACCGAATTTCTATAGGTTGGATAGGGAGAATCCATATGACCACTTGACCGAGTTCTTAGGAATCTGTTCCACGGTAAGAATCCAAGGTCTCACTACTGATGCCTTAAAGCTTTTGTTGTTCTCTTATTCTCTGCGGGATAGAGCTAAGACATAAATCAATACTCTTAGGACCCCCGAGCCTGTCACTACATGGGAGGAGCTTCAAAAACTCTTCCTAACTAGGTTCTACTCCATAGATCGCATTGCTCAAATGCAGTATAGCATTACCCATTTTGTCCAATGAGAGGGGGAACCATTTCATGAGGCTTAGGAGTGGATGAAGGAGCTCTTTAGAGTGTGCCCTCACCATGACATTCCTAATTGGCAAGTCGTCCAATCCTTCTTTCAGGGGTTGTGTCCTAAGAATAAGAGTCTAGTCAATGCTGCAAATAGGGGTGCCATTTTGAGAAAGAGCGTCGATGAGGCTCGTGAGTTGTATGAGATTCTCAGTGAGGATTCTCCACACATGGCCTCCATGACTAAAGAAAGCTATGTCCATCTTCGTCTTCTAATTTGTCTAGGAAGGGAGGTGTCTATGAGGTTGAGAGCATCACTATTATGAACCAACAAGTGGCGGCATTGTCTATGAAAATGGATTAACTGCTTGCCACTTAAGTCCAGTCACCTAGGATACCTCATATCCCTCTTATTACTGTGAGTGAAGCATATAGGATATGTGCCGATGAGGCTCGTGCTTGCCACTTGTCTAGACCCTTGTGCAATTTACTCGTGTAATGCCCCAAACTGACGCTACTGGAGACCCTCCCGGGTAGGTCAACACGTGTCAAAATGGAGATACAACCTCATATACTCATTTATATTTCCGTACAAAGGCATAAAGAATAATACATATAACAAGCATGAAATGAAATGAAGTGTAACATACATATGTCCCAGATTCGCCAAATGCAATATGTAAATATACCTATGCAAAATATAGTGCGCCAACATCCCTAGCACATAGGTAAATATCATTCAATACTAAATTCCAAAGTTTAGCTTTCTACAGAAAAATAACTACCTATTTCTTAGCACCAAAGCCCAAAACACCACCAAGCCTAGCACCAACAGAATAATATGCTGTCTTGAAGATATTGCTATGTTATCTTGAGAATCTGCTGCATAAAAGGCAATGGTGAGCATTTGAATACTCAGTAGAAATATCATTCTTAACTAACAATGACAATAATAATGCATAAGTCATTTATATTTCGGTTTCAAAGTAATAATGTGGTTCAAGATGTGTACATACAAGTATTCACAAGTGTTATGCTAACATTCCATAACATATGTAACATGTGTGCTCATGATTTATTCATTGCATATACGTTTACAAATAAATCACATTGGCGTGGGAGTATTCTCAAGACTAGTGCCATATCATACATTCCACATCCAAGAAAGAGGAGAATTCTCATGACTCTTTCCATTCCATCAAACATCTATTTCATATTCATTCAACATGATATAAGCATAAACAAATGATAGCACAATATCATTTCATCACAACATAACATGGCATACTTGCATAATCCAACCACATCACAGTTGAGTGTAAACGGGATGATATATGCATCAAAGGTTTATAAATAGGGTTCTCATATTCAATCAGAATAGGCAATAGCCCAAAATATATATTATCAATATTAGTAAGAATATAAATATTGCTACCTCCAAAAGTTACATCTCTGACAGGCTTAAATGCAAACGTAATGCTAGGTCGCATAAAGGTCCTCCCACGGACTTTCCATATCTGAAAATAAGGATAAATAATGTATATAAAACTCATTTAGGTCGAACTTCAAACGAATAATGTAAAAGAAATCAAAAAGGCTACAAAAGGTTTATTCGTCGACTAATCACTCCTGATTAGTCGACTAAGAATCCCCTTAGTCGACTAATCAACATGGTTAGTCGACTAATGAGAGGTCGAAAGCTGAATTCGAAAATCCAGATGAACTAGTCGACTAATCTTAGTCGGTTAGTCGACTAATGACCTGCAAAACCCATAAATCCGAAATTTATACTTCTCAAATCCTTTCCTCATCTCAAAATCACAATCCCAATACTCAAAATCCAACAAAATAAGCTTAAAGTAAAACCGATCTACCAAAATTTCTTACATTCAAGGTCGAAGCTCAAAGATCCTACATGGGTTTCTTTGCATTAAAACTCAAAACCCATTTTTATCACATTTAAACACATCCAACTAAAATACCCAAAATAAACTAACAAAACTCAAGGTAAATCCTCTCCAAGACCTTTACACATTACAAAAATCATCATCAACTCAAACCCACACTCCTTTAAACCCATAAATGGTTCAAAAGAGTCACTCAAGGAAAAGAAACCATGAAAGCCACATAAACCAATGAAACTTACCTTTTTCCAGCGAAGCGGCGGCGGCGACGAGAAGCTTCGACGAACACCACGGCAGCTCCTTCTTCTCTCTCTCTCCCGATTTCACTCTCCCACTCGGCCTTCTCTCTTGGCCGAAATAAAAACTAAGGAAAGGGGGGTTTGTTTTAAAGGAAAATAACATGGGGACATATGAGAAATTTTTACAAAAGATTTTTTTTTTTTTGATAAAATAATGATTTAAAAAATTTTGGGTTTTCACAATCTTACCTCCTTAAAGAATTTCGTCCCTGAAATTCAAAATTCTAAATTTTCAAAAAAATGAGGATATTTCTCTCTTATACTAAACTCTAATTCCCACGTTGCTTTTTCAACATCATGATGTCTCCACAGAACTTTCACTCGAGGAACTATTCGATTTCTCAAAACCCTTTGCTGTCTATCAATGATTTGAACTGGATGCTCCAAATAGGAGCAGTCTCTCTTTATCTTCTCTGCAGGTAACTGGATCGCATGAGATGGATCAAGAAGGCATTTTCTAAGCATAGATACATGAAAGACATTGTGCACTTTATCCAACTCTGGGGATAGATCCAATTGATATGCTACTTTACCGATCTCTTTCGTAATCCGGAAGGGTCCTATGAATCTAGGTGCAAGCTTACCCCTTTTTCCAAAACGTACGACTCCTTTACGAGGTGAAGCTTTCAAGAACACAAAGTCACCAACTTTAAACTTTAACCCTCTACGATGCACATACGCATAACTCTTTTGTCTGCTTTGAGCGGTCTTCAAACGTTCCTTGATGATCTGAATCTTTTCTGAAGTATCTTTAATAAACCCAGATTTTTCAACATGTTTTTCTCCAACTTCAGCCCAACAAATGGGTGATCTACAAGGTCATCCATAAAGAGCTTCAAAAGGTGTCATGCCAATACTTGCTTGAAAAATGTTGATGTAGGCAAATTCAGCGAATCTTAAGTATTTATCCCAACTCCCGCGAAAATCTAGCGCACAAGCATGGAACATATCCTCTAAAATCTGAATAGTGCATTCCGACTGACCATCCGTTTGAGGATGATGAGCTGTACTCATAGTTGATCACTTGTAAACAATGGAGGTTATTTCCAGTTAATAATCAAGATTTAATAATTTGTAAAACCGCGTGTGTTAACCACAATTCAGTTGTGAGATGCTAAGCACGAGTGTCGATCCACTGGGAACTGGTGATTGGTTGCAGAAACAACGATTGGATTTAATTTTAGTTAAAGAATATTCTCAATTTGAATTTTGGTTGATTAGAACTAATTATAAGAAATAAGAAAGGTGGAATGAGGGCAACTTGGGTGAAAAATCCGTTTGAATATCAAAATACGCATTTTAGTTATAAACTTACATTTATAGTGTTTATGCATGGTGGATCATCCAACTACAAGAAGGAATCACCAAGAAGATGATGAATAATAGATTCGGTATATTTATTCTAGAAAAGGAATGGATTGTCACGATACACCTTAATTGGGAATAAAGTATACTAAACCTTCTATTTATCCCAAAAAAACTATTGCATAATTAGATAATTGCAATCACAGAAATGCAATTATATTTTACTTGGTTTTATCCATAGCGAGCGGATTATCTTGATTTAGCCATTGCGAATGGATTCACCAAGATAATCTTCCAAAATTATGCAATCACATATACACGTAATAAATGATATTTATAAAGCTAAAAATGTGTAAAGAATCCAAACTTCATCCTCACCCAAGCTTGGTAATTTAGTTACACATCAATGGAGGAGAAACTCCTTTATCCATGACAAGCTTCCAACAGGTCATCGGATTGGGAATATTAAATCTCAAAGAAAAAAAACTCTAAGTAAATAAAGAAAATGGCTTAAGTAAATAAAGAAATTAAGTGCTTAAGTAAATAAAGAAAATGACTTAAGTAAATAAAGAAATTAAGTGCAAAAACTAAAATTATTGAAGAACAATACTTAATTAGAAATCATAACATGCATAAAATGAAGAATACAAAGCAAAAATGAAGAACAAAAGCATAAAGGAATTGGAATCTAAATCTATTGAAATTAAGAGAGAGAATGATTCAAATGTCAATCTTTGAACCCCTTTAAAGGTTACATCAGCCTTCTATTTATAGGCTAGCAATTTGTAAGACCAAATTGCCCTTAGCAAATCCCAAGAATTACAAAAGAAACCAAAGAAATCCTGCAGAAGAACCTCTATCAATAGAACTTCTATCGATAGCGTGTCTTCATATGTTCCGTGTGTTCGCTATCGATGGATGCTTGGGCTATCGTTTTTAGAGGCTTCTATCGATAGAATGTCTATCGATAGCCATGTCTGTTATGCTAATTTTGTTAGCTTTCTCTCTCTTCTTTTCTCTAGGCTTCATCAATCATCTTGCTTTTGATGGAGATGCTTATCAACTTGATGTCCAAGCATGATGTCTTCATTTGTATGCTTGAATTGTGTACATTTCTATGCCAATTTCCTGCAAAAGTGAGATTTAGCATATAGTAATGAATTTAGCACATTTTAACCTTATTGTATAGTTATAAGACATAAGAAGGCTTAGTAATACCAGTAATTAGAGGTATGATTGTGTACCAATCAATAGTCAACTGTGTGCCCAAGGCTCTATTCAAAGCCTTCCTAAATCGAGCTATGAATCTAGCGTCTCGATCAGAAATTATGGTCACAGGTACACCATGAAGTCGAATAATTTCTTCAACGTACAGTTTGCTCAAATATTCCAACCTATCAGATTCTTTAATCGGTAAAAAGTGAGTATATTTCGTCAATCTATCAACAATTACCCACACAGTATCATGCCCTTTTTGAGTTCGAGGTAGACCAGTAACAAAGTCCATGGTGATGTGTTCCTATTTCCATTCTGGTATTGGCAGCGATTGCAATTCTCCTATTGGCTTTTTGTGTTCAGCTTTTACTTGTTGATAAACAAGACATTGAGCCACGAACTTTGCCACATCTTTCCTCATTCTTCTCTAACAAAAGTGCATTTTCAGGTGCTGATACATTTTCGTTGTTCCAGGGTGAATCGAAAATCAAGATCAATAAGCTTCACTAAGAACTTCGGTGTGCATTGGATCCCTTGGAAAAAAAAGTCTGTCACGAAATCGAAGTCCTCCGTCTGAACTTGAAATCTTCCAACCTTCAGGTTCTATTCCTTGACCTATCATAGCAATAAGATCCTTGGCTTGTTTGCTTCGGGTTTGAGCTTCAATAACGCGAGAATTTAACACAGGCTGAACAGCAAAATTACAAAAATGCACTTGAGAATAGTCCCCGATGTCAAAAATTTCATAATCCTCCAAGACATTCCATATAGACCACCTGTTTAACGCCAAACTACTAATTATGGAATGAGGTTATCTACTCAAAGCATCAGCTATAACATTGGCCTTACCCGGATGGTACTTCAATTCAAAATCATAGTCTTCCATGAATTCCACCCAACGACGCTGCCTTAAGTTTAAATCCTTTTGCGTAAAGATATACTTTATGCTCTTATGATCTGTAAACACTTCGAAGTTTTCACCATAAAGATAAGATCTCTGGGATTTTAAAGCGAAAACCACTGCTACTAATTCCAAATCATGGGTAGGGTAATTCAATTCATGAGGTTTTAACTGTCTCGAGCCATAAGCAATGACTCTACCATTTTGCATTAACACACACCCCAAACCTTGGCGCGAAGCATCACAATAAACTGTATACCCCAACCCACTAGCTGGAGCTACTAGAACTGGAGTTGATGTTAACCTTTGCTGCAATTCCCAAAAAGCGGTTTCACATTCTTCATCCCAATTATACACCACACCTTTCCTGGTAAGACGAGTTAAAGGAGCATAGATGCGAGAGAAATCCTGAATAAAACGGCGATAATATCCTGCTAAACCTAAGAAACTACGAATCTCAGAAGCGCTTTTTGGTCTTTCCCAATTCAATACGGCTTCTACTTTAGCAAGATCAAAAGAGATGCCTTCCTGAGAAATCACATTTCCAAGAAATAACACCTCATTCAGCCAAAATTCGCATTTCTCTTTCTTTGCATAAAGCTGGTGATCTCTCAAGAGCTGCAGGACCGTGCGAAGATGAGATGTGTGTTCTCTTTTTGATTTTTAATATACAAGGATATCATCCACAAATACTACTACAAACTTGTCAAGATAAGGACGGAACACTCTATTCATTAAGTCCATGAATGCAGCTGGAGCATTGGTCAGACCAAAAGGCATAACCAGGAATTTATACAACCTATAACAAGTGTTAAATGCAGTTTTAGGTATGTCCTCTTCTCTAACTCTAAGTTGATAATAGCCTGATTATAAATCGATCTTAGAGAAGTAACATGAATCCTTTAACTGATCAAACAACTCATCAATGCGAGGAAGGGGATAAGGATTTTTCACGGTAACTTCGTTTAACTTCCTATAATCCACATATAACCTCAAAGAGTCATCTTACTTCTTCACAAAGAACACAAGAGAACTCCAAAGAGAATGATTGATCCTGATAAATCCTTTAGCCTCCAGCTCTTCCAGTTGGGTCTTCAAAACTTTCATTTCTGCCGGTACCATCTTATACGAAGGAAGATGAATATGATCCGTACCAGGATAAACTTCTATCGAAAAATCCACTTCCCAATGAGGTGGTAAACCTAGTAACTCATCCGGAAAAACATCAAGATATTCTCTTACAATTGGCACATTCACAAAACTTGCTGAACCAGTATCATCCAAATTCAAAAAAGCTAGAGCATTAACAAATATGTTAGCCCTAAGGTCCTTGACCTTATTTTGATGATAACTAAACCATACCTTTTATCTAACAAGTGGTTAAGTGTTGTGTCTCCATAGATTCAAAGTTACATATTATTGGAGCTCATCAACATTCATCAAGCAATTCGATGCGCTCATATCCCAAATCAAAACTCATGGAAATCAAAGCTTCAAGTGTCAAAGCAATTCAAAGAAGTTCAATCCTTGAAGCTTAACTTGAAGACTTACTCAAGCTTATGAAGACCTTTTGAAGTCTAGTTGCTCTCCTTGTGTTTAGGACTCTTTGTAAGGCTTCTCTTATGCTCAATATTGTATAGCTCAAGAGAAATTTTTTTCCATCTCATTGTGCATTAGCATTCATGTTTGAAAATGCTTTCAAAATTGACCAAAAATGTTTTGGAACACCTAGTTAACTTGCCCAAGTGCTTTATGTTGATTTTGACTTAGAAATTTTGAAATATTGACATTGTAACTTCCCTAGTCGACTAACACTTTTATTCCTAGTCGACTAATCACCCTGGACTAGTCGACTAATGATTCCCTAGTCGACTAACCCTTCTTCGCTAGTCGACTAATGGAAGGTCAGTAGCCATGTTTTGGTTGCAAAATTACTAGTCGACAAATGACCCTTAGCAAGTTGACTAATCGACCCCGGAGAAATTTTTTCCAAAGTGTTTTAAGTTGGCAGTCGACTAACACCCCTGTGCCAAGTCGACTAACAAACCCAGATTTTGTTCAGACTTGTTTTAGCTTAGCTAGTCGACTAACCCTTAGTGCCTAGTCGACTAACCAAGCCCGGGACTGAAAAATCATTTGAAAAATAACATGTTAGTCGACTAACCACCTTGTCCTAGTCGACTACTGGTTCTGTAACTTCAAAACGGCTCTTTTTCTTTATGGCTAATCAAGCATTAAATGAGCCCCAACCACCCCCATCCTCTCCAATCATACTCCAAGGGTTTCAAACGGCCATTTTGGCCCTAATTCTCTATATAAGGTGGCTTGATTCTCATTTATTGCTTACCTAGTTAATCACTCTCATTTTGTCTTGATATTCATCACTCTCAAGCATTCATTACTCTCACTTCTCTTTGACAAATCTGTTGAGCTATATTCATTGATCATTTGAGAAGTTATTAGTGCTCTTGTATTTATTACAAATCAGCTTGTTGAAGCATTCTTTGTAAAACTCTCTATTCAATCATCTTGTATTGTGAGTTGTAAGGGTTTTGTGAAAACTCTTGTGGGTGAGTTGTCTTCCACCTTGAAAGAAGGCAAGTGTAAAGGTTTCTCCACCTTGAATGAGATTGCATAGTGGATTAAACCTCTCGACGGAGTTCTTGAGGCGTGGATGTAAGTGGAGACCGAACCACGTAAATCGTTGTGTTTGATTCTCTAAACTCAAACTCTTGCATTTCTATTTGTTTATTTTCTATTTCATTTGCTTAGTTGAAATCTTATATTGCATTCTTATTATTCTAAGTTCACAGATTTCAAAACATTGAATCTCATTTCTAAAAGAAATTTTATTTGCCTATACTCTATTCACCCCCCTCTAGAGTATATTCCCGATAGACCTCCATTTTTTGATGGTGAAAACTATGGATTTTGGAAAAATAGAATGCAAAATAGGATTGAGTCTTATAATATGAGGATTTGGAAAGTTGAAATGAAAGGCAATCAACATGTTTTCAAAAAGGATGCCGAAGGGGAACTTATTTCCAAAACCATGGATGATTGGACCGAAGATGACATGAAAGTTATCCAAATTAATTCTAAAGAAAAAATCGTATTGTATTGTGCAATTAATGTTAGTAAATACAATTGAGTTTCATCATGTGCTACGGCACAAGAAATTTGGAGAAAACTTGAAGTCACCTATGAAGGTACCAAGTAAGTTAAATGTTCCAAAGCCCTCATG
This sequence comes from Hamamelis virginiana, assembly GCA_017140935.1. Lineage (NCBI taxonomy): Eukaryota > Viridiplantae > Streptophyta > Magnoliopsida > Saxifragales > Hamamelidaceae > Hamamelis > Hamamelis virginiana. The sequence goes on along the minus strand of JAESVK010000050.1, from coordinate 4,644,325 downwards.
CTTAGACAAGATTATGAAATGTGTTGGCCCAAAATATACTCTAGAGGGGGGGTGAATAGAGTATAGGCAAATAAAAAATACTTTCAAAAATAGGATACAAAATTTTTGTAAACTTGAAATTGGATGAGTAAAATGCAAGATTGAATATTAACTCAATACAACAAGATATAAATCAAAAACTTAAAGTAAAGAGATTGAGTTAGAGAATCAAACGCAAGGATTTAACGTGGTTCGGTCTCCGCCTACATCCACGCCTCAAGAACTCCGTCAAGAGGGTTAATCCACTATGCAACTCCTTCAAGGTGGAGAAACATTTACAACTTGCCTTCTTTCAAGGTGGAAGACAACTCACCCACAAGAGTTCTCACAAAACCCTTACAAAACTCACAATACAAGAGATTGAATATTGAATGATACAAAGAATGCTTCTCAAAGCTGATTTGTAATCAATACAAGAGTACTATAACTTCTCAAGAGATCAAATGGATGAAGCACAAGAGTATTTAATCAATGAGAAGAGTGAATATTGAATGCTTGAGATTAATGGATGTAAGACAAAAGATTTTATCACAAGGTAAACAATAAATGATCACCAACCTTCAATATATAGTCATCCAAAACCCAAGTGACCGTTTGAAACCCTAGAAGTCGGATTATGAAGGTTTTAGGGTGGTTGGGAAACATTTAATGCTTGAATAACTTGTTTAGGAAAGAGTCGTTTTGAAGTTGCAGAACCCTTAGTCGACTAATACAAGCTTGTTAGTCGACTAACAAGGCATTTTCAAAGGCATTTTTCATTCCCGGGCTCGGTTAGTCGACTAGGACAAGCTAGTTAGTCGACTAGCTAAGCAAAAAACATTATGAACAAAATCTGGGTTTGTTAGTCGACTAGGACAAGAAGGGTTAGTCAACTAGCAACTTAAACTCATTTAGAAATTTTGATCCGGGATCGGTTAGTCGACTAGAACAGGGGTGATTAGTCGACTAGAAAAATTGCAACCAAAACATAGCTACTGACATTCCATTAGTCGACTAAGAAATCATTAGTCGACTAGTCAAGGGTGATTAGTCGACTAACTTAGAATTTTCATAAACATTGCTTCTGTACTCCAATTAGTCGACTAGGACTAGATGGGTTAGTCGACTAGTGAAGTTGCAAAGGCAATACTTTGAAATTTCTAAGTCAAAATCAACACTAAAAACTTTGACAAATTAACTAAGTATTTCAAAACATTTTTGGTCAATTTTGAAAGTATTTTGAGTATGAATGCTAATGCACAATGAGATGAAAAACATTTTCTCTTGAGCTTTACACAATTGATCATGAGAGAAGTCTTACAAAGAGTTCCTAAAGTATATGTAGATCAACTTGACTTCAATTTGTCTTTTATGAGCTTTGAGCAAGTCTTCAAGTTGGTCTTCAAGAAGTGAACATCTTTGACACTTGTAGTTTATCACCATGAGCTTTGATTTGAATAAATAGCACTTGGAATGCTTGAAGAATGTTGATGAAGTCTTCCAAAGACAATCTATGGATACATAACACTCAACCATTTGTTAGAAGAAAGGTATGGTTTAGTTATCATCAAAATAAGGTTAATGACCTTAGGGCTAACAAAATGTTTAAAATGATTGAAGGTGAAAATGTTAGAGATATGTTTACTCGCTTCACTAACCTCTTGAATGAATTGCAAGCATTAGGCAAAGTTATTCCTAAAGATGATGTTATATCTAAGATTCTTCTAGCTCTTCCACCTTTATGGAGTCCAAAGATCACTGCTATTCAAGAAGCCAAGGACATTGAGGAGATTGATATTGATGAGCTTCTAAGCTCCCTCATTACCCATGAAACGGCTGTGAAAAAGGAGAATGAGGCAATTCAAAGTGAGAAGGACAATGCTCAAGTGAAGAGAACTCTTGCTCTTCAATCATCTATTCTTGAAGGGAATGATGGTGATGACTACACCAACAATGATGATGATGATGATATGGCTCTTATCACTAGGTAATTTCAATCATTCCTAAGGATGAAGAAGAACCAATCAAGACAAGGCAATGAGAGATTTGTCAAAGTCAATGATGGTAGATGCTTCAATTGCAAGAAGTTTGGCCACACCATCGCACATTGTCCTAACAAAAACTCCTCCTCCAACAACAACAATTTCAATTCTCGAAATGATCAAAGAGACAAAAGGAAGGCAATGGCCGTCACCTCCCCCACTTGGGATGACATTCTTGAGGATGCAAAGAGTGATGGAGAGATCACCCAAGAGGAGAAGGCTAATTTTTGCTTGTTTGCCAACATCGAGGAATCTTGCTTCATGAAAAATAATGATGAAGACAATGAGGGAAATTCTATTTTAAGTGAGGTTTACTGACTCGGGTCAAAGACCAGGCCCTTTTGCCCTCTATCTAGCAAAGAATGGTATTATTGCTAACTATGCCATGCCCGGTACATCCGAGCAAAATGGTGTAGCTGAACGAAGAAACTGTACTCTGAATGATATGGTAAGAAGTATGATGAGTAATTCACTTTTGCCTAAATTCTTACGGGGTGAGGCTTTAAAAACTGCAGTGTATATTTTAAATCGAGTTCCTAGTAAGGCTGCGCCTAAAACCCCTTATGAATTATGGGTTGGTAAGAAACCGATTTTAAATTATTTACATGTATGGGGTTGTCCAGCAGAAGCCAAAATTTTTAACCCACATTTAAAAAAATTGGATCCTAAGACTATTAGTTGTTATTTCATTGGTTATCCTGAAAGATCCAAAGGTTTTAGATTTTATTATCCCACTCATAGTACTAGAATTGTTGAAACTAGATATGTTGAATTTCTAGAAGATGGAAACGTTAGGGGGAGAACTAAGCCTAGAAATTTTATCTTTAAGGAAAATCGGGAAATTATGCCTTTACTGATGATTCAACAAGAGGAGGTACCAATTACTGTTGAAGAAAATAATGGTACCAAAGAGACTTCCCATTATGAAAATGAACATAACCCAACTATAGATGCAATCTTTACGTAGATCACAAAGAGAGAGAAGGCCTGCTATATCTAATGATTATGAAGTTTATCTCAATGAGTATGATATTGGTTTAAATAATGATCCAATAACTTATGATCAAGCCATAAAAGGTGTGACTTCAACTCAATGGTTTGGATGCCATGAAAGAATAGTTGAAGTCCATGAAAGATAACGAAGTTTGGGACCTTGTTGAGTTGCCTAATGGATTTAAACCTGTGGGTTGTAAATGGGTATTTAAGACCAAACGTGATTCCAAAGGAAATATTGAATGATACAAGGCCAGACTAGTTGCAAAAGGCTATACTAAAAAAGAAGGAATTGACTATAAGGAAATATTTTCTCCAGTTTCCAATAAGGACTCCTTTAGAATGGTCATGGCTTTAGTTGCCCACTATGATTTAGAATTATATCAAATGGACGTTAAAACAACATTTTTAAATGGTGACTTGCATGAAGTGATCTATATGGACCAACCTGAAGGTTTTCAAGATAAAAGCAAGGAAAGTATGGTATATAGGATGAAAAAGTCCATTTATGGTTTAAAGCAAACATCTCGACAATGATATATTAAATTCCATGAAATTCTCACCAATTTTGGTTTTAAAGAGAATATAATGAGTCAATGTATGTACCTTAAGGTCAGTGGGAGGAAGATCTATATAAAAGTTTTGTATGTCGATGATATATTGCTTGCTAGCAATAATATGGGAATGATACACGAGACAAAACAATTCTTAGCTAAGAATTTTGATATGAAAGATCTTGGTGAAGCTTCATATGTCCTTGGTATTGAAATTCACCGAGATAAGTCTTGTGGTATATTAGGATTATCCTAAATAACTTATATTGGTAAGGTTCTTAAAAGGTTCAATATGCAAAATTGTTCAAGTAGTATTGCCCCTGTTGTTAAGAGTGACATATTTAGTAATTTCCAGTGTCCTAAAAATAATCTTGAAAATGAAAAAAATGGAAACAATTTCTTATGCTTCTGCCTTTGGAAGTATATATATTATGTATGTTCAAGTTTGTACACGTCCTAACATCGCATATGCTGTAGGCATGCTTGGTCGATATCAAAGTAATCCAGGGATTGATCACTGGAAGGCAGCTAAGAAGGTGTTGCGATATTTACAAGGGACCAAGGATTATATGCTCACATATAGAAGAACCAACAACCTCAAAGTGATTGGTTATTTTGATTTTGATTTTGTGGGTTGTAAAGACTCCAGAAAATCTACTTCTGGGTACATTTTCATGCTAGCAAATGGACCTATTTCATGGAAAAGTCATAAACAATCACTTGTGGCTTCTTCTACAATGGAAGCGGAATTTGTAGCATGTTACGAAGCCACTTGTCATGCAGTGTGGTTAAAGAACTTTATTACTGGATTACAAGTTGTTAATTATATTGAGAGACCCTTAAAAATTTACTGTGATAACAATGCTGCTGTTCGTTTCTCCCAAAATGTCAAAACTTTAAGAGGCTCAAAGCACATTGACATCAAGTATTTAGTTGTAAAAGAAAAGGTCCAAAATGGTGTTGTCTCTATCAACAACATCAATTCTTCGCTTATGTTAGCAGATTTTTTTACTAAAGGACTTCCACCTAAACTTTTTACAGAACAAGTTGTGCGCATGGGTTTGGTGGAAAATTTGTCATAAGTAAATTTGATGAGATTTTGTAATATTTAATCATATTATAGAAATCATTATGTCATATTGCTTTTGCATTTCAAAATTTTTTGCACATGTGGATATTAAAAGCAAAGTGGACCTTTAAAGATAGCTTTTATTACCCTTGTTTTGCTAAGGTCGTTTGATTAAAATTCTTGTTAATAAAAGGACTAGTACTATAATCATTGAATAGTCTTAAATCAATGAGTAATCATCAATCACTTCACTGATTTGGTATTAGAAATTTTATTGAACATAATGTAATTGTATAGGTGCAACCTCTTTTAGAAAAATATGGTGGCCACATTATGATCTAGTAAATAATATAATCATGCCGGCCAAGTGAGAGTTATTGTTAGATTTTTTATTTTTGATATATATTTTTAATATTACAAATATGTGGCCTTTTATGATTATTGACGACTATAATATTTGTTTCATTTAAGAGGGCTAATTGGAAGGTGAACCAATTTTAGATTAGTGCATCGGATGGGATGAAACACCATTGAGTTGTTTGTAACTCCAATGAGTTAAGACTATTACTCACTCATTATAATGGTTAGTGGGGGGGGGGGGGGGTTTGCTCATGAATGGTAGGTTATGCTTATGAATGGTCTTCTTAATGGATGAATGTTAAAGGTGTTTGATGTAAAGACAAATGGTTGTTGTATTCATCTATAAATAGAGGTTCCAAACCACACTTTCTACACAAGTCAAATACACCACACTTAGTACCATCAACTATAGAGAGAGGATTGGTTTGAAGACTATCTATTGAGAAGTACAAGGTGATAATGGATCAAGGTAAGAAGAGTCTATCCTTAGATATTATATAACATGATAGTTTTTATGTGCCAAAATTGAATCCTAAATTATTTTATGTCTAACAATTCAACCCTCCAAGCAATGTATGTGGGCATAAATGTAAATTTGCCTCATTTCTTTTCTTCTCTCCAAATCTCTCCAATTTGGAGAGAACAAAAGGGCATCCACTTTCTCTCCATTTTCTCTCTACCTTCTTCCTTTTCTCTCCTATTTTGAAAAACCAAACAAGAGAATTGGAGAGAAACTTAAAAAATTTCTCTTCTCTTCTCTCAAACTCTCTCAATCCAAACACACTGTCCAAAAAAAAAAAAAAAAAACTTCTCTCCTAAACACTTATAGTTAGATCATAGAGATTAATGCTTGCATAATGTCATCATATTGACTTTTAAACGATCTCATTACCCTTAAAGGAAAAACCACTAGTCTCAATGTTTAATTTACTCAATGTATTTTTTTTTCCGTATAATATGTCACGTAAAAATATCTTTTTTAGAGTATATATTATTTTGATGATATGACATTGATATGTTAAAGATATATCAATTACCATATCATACCAAAAAAATAACAATTCAAAATAAATCAAGTTAAAATGAATATCACTGCATGTCCTGTAAAAAATGCATCATAAAAACATCATATTATTATCAAATGCTTTAATTTAAGTGGAGGGATTGACATTAGTCGTTGGAAGTATAGGAGAGAGAGAATGTATAGCTTTGATTATACATGTATGATCGTGTGCAGTTCCTATAATTAATTTTCGTCACGAAACTTCTTGCATAGTTTCTTAGTGATTGCGTGTACATAGTAATTTGTATCGTATTGTACTAATATCGAGCTAGCTAGAGAGTTTATTGGAACATGACTTCATGGTAGTGTTTCCTTTATCCGATATATTTAAATTATGGGTTTTTTAATCATAGGTCCTTCGTATTAGAGGTTTGGACAATTAAATCCAACGAAAAAAGTTTTAACTCGTTAAGTCTCTTGCTGCAATATTACCGTAAGGGACTTATCGAGTTAGCACTTTTTTCAGACTTAGCCATAAAAATTTCCTTATGTAATCTCAATTTACCGCAGTATGTATAAAATGTAAAAAAGAAAAGAAGTTCGGTGACATAAAGAAGACATCCATGCCTATAGTTATTATTAGGAGATGCAAATTGGCCAAAGACTTGTAATTAATTTTGACGATTGCAGACTTCAATTATGGGTTCCCATGCGAGTTGGGTTGGCCCAACCAACGAATTAAGCATGGCAACGAATTAAAGCATGGGAGACTTTTTATTTTTATTTTTTCAAGTAATGAAGTGTTCAAGTTGTCAGAGTTCGATTAATTTCCATTTCTCACATGAGGCCACCACTTTGTGGGATCATATAACGCTCGGACTAATAGCCTTAGCAGACCGTATAAAGCATGAGAGACTTTGGACTTTTTTTTTTTTTCAAACAAAATACATCACTAGATTTTTTGTTATTAATTGGGGAAGGGAGAATAATTCGTGGGCTAAATCCATTGTTTTAAAACCCGGACCGTTCATCGAACCGGAAAAGTTACCGGGTTAAGGGTCAACCGGTTGAACCGCCGGGTTGAACCGTGACGTCATAAATATATATATTTATTTATTTATTATAATAAAAGCTGTAAATGATTCAAAATATAATTTTATTTAAATGTTTGTACAATCAATTCATATATTTGAATTTATGTGCACTCATCAAAATTGAAAATTGATAATTACTATTGATCAATCTTTATTATATATATTTTTTAAAATGAAAGATAAGAATATTGTATTATTAAATTATGTGCTTTGGTTTTTTTTTGTTATTTGAGATTTTTTAAAACTAATATGCCTTTTTAGCCTTCTTAGTTTTAAGAGATTTTAAAAATATTTGGACCATTTTAGTCATTTTAGCACCTTTAAAAAAAATGTAAAAAAATTTTAAAATTTCAAAAAAAAAAAAATTTCAAAAAAAAAAAACCGGGTTGACCAGTTTTTTAACATGTTGAACCGCCGGGTTGAACGGTTTTTTGAAAAACGGGTTTTTGTGGATTAAATGAACCGGAAAGGGGACCGGTTCACGGTCCAACCGGTTGTACCGGCCGGTCTGGTCCGGTCCGGGTTTGATAACATTGGCTAAATCTCTTTTAGGAAGACTTGAAACCAAAATTTTAAAATTAAAGTCAAGAAAAATGCAAAAAGATGCAGTGGCTACTTTGGGCAAGTTCAATCTTTAGTTTTTTGGTTAATTTCAAGGGTGGTATGACAGAACTTGGAAATAAGTTTCACCTACTTTATTTAATTGCTATATTGTTTTTTATCAAATAATAGAATTCTACTTTTATGCCAAACTTTTCAATATAAAGAAATGAAATGGGTATTAATCTGTTTTCATGGGCTTGAATCCAAAATAATGGGCTGAGCAGCTCACTTTCAAATACAACGGATAACATTTTTCAGTACAATTGATCTTACTTCAAATTAGGGGTGTTCAAAAATCTGTCCAACCCGCCGAACCCGATCCGACCTGCAACCTACGATTATAATGGTTAGGCGGGTTGGGTTGGGTAGATTTGATAAATTTTTGCGGGTTAGCGGGTATAGAGGTGATAATCAGCCCTAGACCCGACCTGACCCCACCCGCCAATAATATAGATATATAAATAAATAAAATAAAATTTATCACTACCTTATATTTTTCATTAATTGGATATGCTTGCAAGTTGAGTATTTTTTATTTCTTTAGAGATATTTATTGTGATAATTTTAATATGCACTTATTTTGTTGGATATACTTTCAATTTTGAATGCGAAACCATATGTTAGTTTGTAAAAAAAATTTAATAACAAATAACATTTATTATTATGTATCTAGTTAGTAGCTTCTATTGTTATAAAGATTATTTAGATTATAGTTTAATTACTAAATTAAATAACACAATATTGCATTGTTAGATTCAAATTTGAGGTGTTTTTGCTTGTTAAAAAGGTTTTAAGAACTTTAGATGTTTATTGAAAAAAATAGTAATACTTCACCCGCTCAATCCGCTCAACCCACCGGTTGAAATCCGTCATATATTCAACCAACCCGCTGGTTATTGAGGTAAGCAGGTTGGTTGGCGGGTGAGAGGATTAGCCACCCGCCAAGGGCGGGTTGGTTGACAGTTTTACTCTCCACCCGACCCGCGCACACCCCTACTTCAAATATAGTTGCCGAAAAATTGGTGTAACCTAGCAGTAAGAATAAGTTTAGGATGAACTGTAAATTCGGACATCTTAAGTTCAAATTTCCACTAAAGCGATTATATGAGGTTTTTTACCAAAGTAACTTTTCTTATCAAAATATTTTTCAAAATAACCTAGTTGGGTACTTATTTTTCAAAATGGTCGAATTGAGTACACATTGTCACATAGAACCCAATGGTTTTAGTTTACAAGATTATTGTGCAAGGAGGTCATTTTGGTCAAAAATTCCATTTATCTGGGCACGATGCTTATCTAATAATGTGATTTGCAGATGATTGCATGTATCCGAATTTTACTACGATCCCACAAACGAACAATAGGATGGGATTAGGGATTTCAATTTTGCGAGTTCACTCGGGTACCTACCCCGCCTCACCCCTATTGGGATGGGTTTGGGATCATCATAATCATAATAGAGTTAGGGGCAGGTATGGAATTTTTTTTTTAAAACCGTATAGGGTTCGGGATGATGGCTTAGAAACCCGCCCTGCCTCGATTATATATGTTTATATATTTTTATTGTATTTATTTTATAGGTATTTTACAATTAAGTCCCTCCTTGAAAAAATGAAATTTCAATCATATCCCTTAAGGGGTTTAGTTTGTTTTACCGTATAGGGTTCGGGATGATGGCTTAGAAACCCACCCCGCCCCGATTATATATGTTTATATATTTTTATTGTATTTATTTTATAGGTATTTTACAATTAAGTCTCTCCTTGAAAAAATGAAATTTCAATCATACCCTTTAAGGGGTTTAGTTTGTTTTACTCTTAGAAATAGCAATTATCTTTAATGTTCATTGATGTATTTTGTAATTTGTTTTGTTGTTGAGAAAACTGAGGAAATTAGAAAGAAAATAGCTTGTGGAAATGTAACACCCCACATAGGGTAACCCCTATGTGGAAATGCTACAGTGACATAAAGCACCAAGCGCTTATCTTTTAAGTAATTTCTTTTTAAAATTTATACAGTTTAAAACAATTTTTCAAAATACGCGTGCGGAAGTCTTTAAATAAATTTTCAACATCTCAAAAATTAAAGATAGCGCTGAGTATTAGTTTGTATCATGAGTACAGTCCCGTAATGTACCCGAATTCCAGAAACATCCATTTAGTTTACTGAGTTGGATAGAGTCTCATGCTGATAATGTGTCATCATCTTAAAGAAAACACATAGCAGAAAAATAAACTAACACCAGGATTTACGTGGTTCGGCAAAATTACCTACGTCCACGGTGAGTCATTTTTATTATTGTAAATCATATTACAAGAATACAATATCTTCTTTTCTCAACACATTCAGAAATATTCACATGCTTCGACATTCTCATATCTGTCAACAAATTTTATCATCAGCCAAATATCACATAAATAAATCATCATATCTGTAATTCATTTATATATATTACAGAATATATCCATCACTTTTTCACAATAAATAATTTTACCCTACATGCATGCTTTATGCATATGAAAGATGCAATGCTCATGCAGTCATACCTGTCATTTTCTCTGTTCTGCTTTTCCTGCAAAACATCAACCATTCACACTGATGGTAACCTTATTTTAGGATTCACCATTTCACTACAATAGATGGCTACCTCATTTTAACCATCTTACCACAACAGCATCCCCACCTTTTTAGGATGTATATCACCCAGTCCCCGCCTTTTTAGGACCTACCGCGATTGTCACTCATTAACAAGAGGATTTACGTACTGTTTTTAGCAAGAGTGATATATTAGTGCACTAACTGTTTCCAGGATCTTTTGTCTATCGGTGGTATCTCAACTCCTCGTTTCCACAGTTACAAAAATAATCATAAATGCATATGATTTTCTATGCAATATATTTCACATGTAACTGTGTCTCATGCCAGATGCAATTATTACATGCAATACATATGGCATACATCTCATATCAACAATTCATGTATGTCAATTCGTGCATACATTTCATAGTATATCAACTCAACATATATCTCATATCAACGGTTATATCAGGGATATACAAATAAATCATTCTGCTCACTCAACTTGAGCCACCACATGTAACTGTGCCACTGTAACACCCCGTACTTCTTCAAGTAACAATATTGTCCGCTTTGCCTGTACGCGTAACATGCGCGCCCATATACGCATATTCACATGACAAGTGCACGGTTTTATTTTCTTAAAACGCATTGTTACTATGAGATGTATGGAATTTACTGATAAGCCCAGTCACTTTCTCATAACATCATCACCACATGCCATATGCCAATTTTATGTGCAATAATTATGGCAAATATCACACGTATGTATTTTATACATAACAATTAACATGCTTCATCATTTTATTCATAATAATAACAGCATATTATAAACTTTACAAATATCACATGCATATATTAACAGCTTATATATATGCCAATATGATTTCCATAACTTGTATTTCCGCCGTTTTCACTAATCATCATGATTTTATAAAAATCAATTATTCATGATTTTATAAAAATCAATTATTCATGATTTTTAACTATTTTCCAAATACTCACAATTTGGAAGACAGTTAATTTTCTATCCACATATATTTTTCTATAAAATAATCCATTCTAGGACACTTGTTTGATTTTTGTAGAATTTATCAAATTTTGTTAGATTGAAAAATCATACTAGAATAGTCAAAATACCATGAGGTCACATGGTAAGCCTTATGGTGCACCTTCACTAAACTCCATAATTTTCTAGGCTCTTTCATGCATCCCAAACAACAACTTTTGTACACATTAATATCAATTTGATTTAATAGGATTTTTAAAAATAATTTCAAGTCAAAATGATATTCACAAGCACTAATTTGCAATTGAGGGTGTATGGTCTACTATGCATCTTCATAGCACAGGATCATACATGCACACTCACGTACATGATACGTCCATATTTTTCATCTTTTTGGCCAACTTTGCACACTTATATCTCCTTCGTTACTCATCCGATTTGGATGATTCAAGATGTTATAGAATCTGTGTGATACAAGCTTTCAAAATATAATGGTGGTGTATAACACTTCTCATCCAAACATATTTAAAAATGATGCCAAAGTAGGCTAGTTAATAAAATTTCAGATTTTTCAGCAACTTCGTTTCTCAATTTCTCTCACAATTCACATCCAATTGAAGTGATTCAAAGTTCTAAATTCATATAAAATCAATCTATACCATATATGTAAAAATCATAATTTTTCGATAAACTATGAAAATACACCTTGTGCCTACTATTAAAGCTTCATGGAAGCTTTCTCTCTCTAGAAATTCTCATTCACCCATAGATCTTTTTCCATGATTCTTGTCTCTAAAAATCCATAAATTCAAGCTTTACAATATACTCAAATTTCAGAATTTTCGGACATATACACAATATACTACAAATTTTCAAAGTTTCAGTATTACTAAACTTCAGAAAATTATAGAAATTAATCTACTCATCGGAAAATTCTCAAATTTGGTACACATAATCCTGAGTTGATATAGTTGATGGGAAAAATAATCCCAAAGTTTCAGCTTTTCATTTTCATATAAAATAAAAATCCAAGATTTGAAATCCCCATATATATATATATATATATATATATATATATGTAAGTCATTATTTCATCATTAAATCATACCATATTCAATCCAAAAATTGAAATATAATCAAAATAGAAATACTATCGCACCTCACTACGCTCGGAATTATGCAATTAAATTACCGAGTATTCTGCGTTTGTGCAGCTCCATCTTCCCCTTAGCTTCTCATTTTTCTCTCATTCTCTTTCTTTTCTTTTCTTCTCTCCTATTTTTCCTTCTCCTCTTCTCCGACTCCCTTTTTTTTTTCTTCTGATCTCTCTCTCTCCCTTTTTCTTCCTCTTTCCCGTCCTTTTTTTCCTTTTGATCTCCCTCCCTCCTTTTATCTCTCTCCCGCTATCTAACATTCTCTCCCCTTATCCTCCATTCCTCCTCCTATCTTCCCTTCTTATTCTATTATTTTTCCCTTTCTTTCTTTTCTTCTTCCGACATCTCACTCTCTCCTCTTTCACTTCTGTCCCCCTCGCCCCACACTATACACACACACACACACAGAGAATCAATCATATATATATATATATATATATATTATTTTCTAATCATAAAATATAATATGGTGATCATCCACCACTTGCCAACACAATAATGCATTTCAATTATAATGCATTTATAACACTCTCATGCACCCTTCTCAAAAAGTGTCCACATGGCACACTCTATGGCCAATGACAAAGCCCCATGTGTGCAATAAATAAAATAAAATAATAACAAATAAGAAAATTTACTATTGTAATTTCGGGGTCTTACAGGAAATCACCTCAACTATATCAAATATTGTATTTGGTTAAGTTGAAATTGATTGATAATTTAATGTTCAAAGCTTTAGTTTCGTTTCTTTTCTTTCTGTTTGTGAGGCATTACTGCACATGCATAATCTTTATAATTTTTTAAGCTTATTTAGTGTTGTTATTTATATCAGTTAAAATAAGATATGGCCCGCCCTGCCATAGTTAATGGGACGGGACGGGTCAGTAATGGGATAGGATCATTTAATTGGGACAGGAATGAGATTCTTAATCCCGACCCGTCACAAGTTTGGGATGGGAATGGGATGAGATTTTCTTAAATGGGACGAGATTGGGAAAGGGGTGACCCGTCCCAAACCAGCCCCGTTGACATCCCTAGATGGGATCGAGGTTCCTCGTCATTTAAAAAAAAAAAAAGCCATCTTAATGTCTCGTGTAGGCGATTTATAGGTGCTGATGTTGGGGTTCTTCCACTCATTTACTGGCCCTAGCCAATGCTCTTCTATAATTGAGCAATATGGGCATTGTACCATTTGAAAGATCACAGCCACAACTGGCAACTCTCCAATTGTGGCCTGCATTCGGACATTAATTATTATGGGCTAGCCCATTTCTGTGTCGAACCATATGGGCCTCCTTGCATGCTGGAAGTTGAGGCTCAAAATAGGTCAACAATATGAGCTGGGTTCCAAGATCCAAACCCAGGCATTACTTGCAAGTTAGAACTTTGTGGTGCAATATATTCATGATTTGGGCAGTGCTGTGCCAAGCCCAATTGGTGGTTGTCTTCGGCCCCGTTCATTCCATTCTCTGGCTTATGAGAAGATGAAGCCAAATAAATCCAAAGTTGGCATATGTGCACATGATTGGAACTGAGATAAAAATATATTTTTATATAAGCAGTATCAGCCTGCTCGGCAAAAAAAAAAAAAAACACAATATCAGCCTGATTTTTTTGAATGTTAATTGATGCGAAGTGGATAGTAATCTCATTTGTGTTTGATGATTAGTAGGACTGAAGGTTCGGATACTTCATTGGAAAAAATATAAAAATAAAATAAAATGTGGCATTCTTGTATGTATAGGCAGACCAATCATTAAGCCTAATCTCAATATATTGTGACAATGGTCCTCAATAATAGCATAACATACCAAAAAATAAGAATTATGCCCAATTGAGAAGGGTAATTGAGAACATGTGAAAGATAGTAAGAAGAAGTGATTGAAGTGTGATCTCTACAAACCTGAAAAACAATGCCAAAGGAGACCCTCATAAGCCATGCACTCGTTCTCGCATGTATCCTCGCTGTTAGGAGAGGGATTTTGAGTTTGAGCGTACAAAAGTACATCGACACTCTTTTTTATTAGTATTAGAGGGATTTAGTATATAGGTAATTTCTATTATTTGGCCAAAAAAAAAAAAAGCGCCACGCCGTTGTGCCAGGTGTGATAATGCTAAAACAGAATTAAGGCAACCCTGGCCTTGGAACCAAACACATGATATAAAAAAGATGTGCCAACCAAAATGTCAGAAAGGAGCACATGATTAATGAATAATATGAGCATGGGGGAGCAACTGAGTTTCCCTTATCTGCAAGTCTTCAAGCTCTTTGTGTTTTTATTTCATCTCCTTGTCACACACTGCTTGTTTTTTTTGTGTTAAAACGCCAAAAGACTTGCAATACCAGAGAGGCCCATATGTCGGTCTTGGACTCAAACGGGCCGGATCCTTTTTAGCTTTTATTTATTGTACGATCCATATGTGGGGGTTAATGCAACCAATACTGACTGAACCTAATTGTTGAATGAAATGATCATGTGAGCGTATGTTTATATAAGCTTATGTTGGCATGAAGCTTATAGATAATTGTGTAATGTATATTTTAAGAAACTGACCATTGGATTAGATATTGTATTTGTGCATGTCATGTCGCCGTATACTAAAAATCACAGTGATCTAACAGTCGGTTTCTCAGAAATGTTATCGATGACAGTTTCGGACGTCATATTTTTTCATAACTATATTTTGAAATTCAAACATTGCATCACCGTGATTTTTGGTATGCACGGCATCCATAAGTACAGTATCTAATCTAATGGTCAGTTTTTCAAAATATGCATTCTACAGTAATCTATGGCCTTCATCCTTGCACAACTTGTGTAAGCATATGTTGACCAGATTGGGACTGTATACGTAAAAAATGATCCTTTAAGCATATGTTTACTTTACTTAAAGTAAACATGAAGCTAATAGGTAATTATGGGATACGTATTTAGAAAAGTTGATCGTCGGATTAAATGCTACACTTATGTATGTTATGCATGCCAAAAATTATAGGAAAATTACACTTTGCTCCCCTGAACTATAGGATGCATTCATGTTGTCCCCCGTGGTTTCGATTGCATCAATGTGCCCCTTGAACTATTAGCAGTTTTCAAATTACACTCTTTTGTGAGTTTTTTTTTATTTATTGAAGGATGGTGTTAGACTTGTTATTCTCTTATACAGTATTTATCTTGGATTGCTAATGGATCTATAGGCATACTGGTGAAATTTCATTATTTTTCTCTACATATTTTATTTATTATAAATTTTATTTACTGTATGGAGAAAATAATTCGTAAAAATTAAAATATGTTGAGAAAAGTTATGAAATTTCACGGTTTATGGACACATTAGCAATTTAGGAATATTGCATAATAAAATAATGAGTCTAACATCATTTTTCAATCAAAGAAACAATCGGCTAACTTTAGAAAGGGGTAATTTGATACAATCAAACAATTCAGGGGGTACATTGCTTCAATCAATATCACAGGGGCAATTTAATAACGACCTATAGTTCAGGGGGCTGAACTGTAATTTTTCCAAAATTATAACTATACAATGGTTTTGTTTCTTAAAAATGTCGCTGTGAAAAATTATGACAATTTTCAACGATCACAGTTTTACATAGTTTGTATTTCGAGATGCTGGTACTAGATAATTGTTTTTTTTTTTTTTTTAGCAGGCATCATATCCACAATAAAGTATCTAGTCCAATAGTTAATTTTTCAAAATACATATATTACAATTTGTTAAAGGAATCATACCGACTTTAACTAAAGTCAAATTATGTGCACTAGATCGAAACTAAGGGATATAGAGAAAAATGTTCCTGTCAACACATGCTTACTTTGGCTAAAGTAAGCATTAAGCTAATAGATATTTAATTGTGAGACACGTATTTTGAAAAACTCATCATTGGATTAGATGTTATACTTATTCATGTCATGCACGTCAAAAATCATGGTGATCCAATGGTTGGTTTTTCAGAATTGTCACTAGGAAAAACATGAGAGTTTTTAGTGATCATAAGTTTTCATAGTCCGTATTTAAACATGCTGACATTGAATCATTGTAATTTTTGGCATGCATGACATCCATAAAAGAGTATCTAATCTAACGTTCAGTTTTTCAAAATATACATCCTACAATAAGTTAAAGGCATCATGTTGACTTTAACTAAAGTCAGATGTGCACAAGATTGGAACTACATATTTGTGTGTGTGTGTGTGTATATGTAATTTGAACCTAATGCAAAGTAGTAGAATGTGATTTACTCAGGACCAATTGCAAAATAGATTTTGAAAAACCGATTGTTGGATTAGATATCATTTTTATACTATACATGTCATGCATGCAAAAAAAAATCAGATTGATCCAATAGTCAGTCTCTCAAAATACTAAATAGTAAAAAACTGTGAAATTTTAAAATTTTCAAAATACTTGCCAGTTTCTTACAGTTTTTCAGGATTGTTATTTTTAGAAACCGACTGTTAGATCAATGTGATTTTTAACATATATGACATGCATAAGAAAGAAATTTAATCCAACGGTCAGCTTTTCAAAATCTATATATATATATATATATATATATATATATATATATATATATATATACAAAACTTCTAATATCATGTGCACTTGATGCTTTATGCATCATGTGCCCTCTTGTAAAGCCATTTGCGATGAAAATTTTGAAAAACTGACCTTTGAATTAGATACTCCTATCATATATGTATGTCATGTCTGCCAAAAATCACAGTGATCCAAAGGTTGGTTTTTGAAAAATGTAACTTCGAAAAACTGACTTTTTTGTTCTTTAAATTTTTTTCATTTTTTAGTAGTTAGTTTTCTCAAAAACCAACCGTTGGATCAATATGATTTTTGGCAGGCATGACATACATTATATGGGTATCTAATCCAACGGTCAGTTTCCAAAATTTAGAATGCAAGTGGCTCTACAAAATGGCACCTAATGCAAGATGCATCAGGTGCACCTGACCGTAGCACCTCTCTCTCTCTCTCTCTCTCTCTCTCTCTCTCTCTCTATATATATATATATATATATATATATATAAGCACTTCTATTATAAGGTGCACCTTAAGCAATTTTGCGTAAGGTGATCTCTATAGGGCCAAATGCATACCATATTTTGAAAAAATGACCCTTGGATTAAATGATCTGCTTATAAATTTCATGTTCGCCAAAAATTAAAGTGATCCAACATTTAGTTTCTAAAAAAATAAATAAATAAAAACTAGCTGGAAAAACTAATGACATTTTAAAGAACAAAAAAGTCACAATTTTTTAATATGACATTTTTCAGAAACTAACTGTTGGATCATTGTGATTTTTGGGGAACATGAAATTCACAAGTGATTCATCTAATCAAACGGTCAATTTTTCAAAATATGATATGCATTTTGCCCTATAGAGGTCTTACGCAACTTTGCGTAAGGTGTGCTCCTTATAATAGGCGCACTGTGTATATATATACACACATATACATAGAAATGATCATATCAGCAGAGAAATTTTCTTATGAGGACTTCCTTATATGAGGACTTGACTTTTTAGTCAATGAAAGATAATAATTTTGGAAAAGATCATTATCGCCAAAAATCACAGTAATCTAACAGTCAATTTTTCAAAATGATCACTACTAAGAAAAACTGTAATTATTTTAGCATTCACAATTTTTCACATCTGTAATTTAAAATGCGGACATTGATCTGCAATAATTATCTAATTCAATAATCGGTTTTTCAAAATACATATCCCAAACCTCACTAAAGATATCATTAAAGTCAGTATATATGCGGATGAGATTATACATTTACATATACATAGACAGATGGAGGATAAGTATACATATAGAAACACAGAGCATATAGTTTTTCACAAAAATATATATATTTGTGAGGCATGTGAGCACACTGCCCGGTGGGTTTTGGGGAGAAGGAAGGTTTGAAAGTGGGTCAGGGTCGGTCAAAACATTGGGAACCCCAACCCTTTCTCTTCCCTGACGAGTTGCCTGTAAGTAAATACAAGCTAAAGAAAGATTAAGCAGGCAGTTTTTGATGAAAGACATGGCATGGGAGTTAGTGTGTTTGTGTTTGTGGGGTTGCTCCAGTTTGAAATTTCAAGGCACCAACCATAATCATGCTGGGGTACCCACTTCTGTTCCCTTCCTGCTCCTGAATTATTTTTAGTGTAAGTTTCATCAATGACACCAATTCCTGCTTCACCACCCCTAAATTAATTAGTTCTATACCAAATTACCAACCTCTCTATTTGATTAATTTTAGTGTAAGTTTCATCAATTTAATGATACCAATTCATGCTTCACCAGCCTTAAATTAGTTGCATACCAATCTCCGTATTTGCCTTTAACTTTCTTCTATTTTTTATTCAAAAAAAAAAACAAAACAAAACAAAACAAAACTCTCTTTGATTTATACATTTGTTAAAAGAAGTAGCATTTTATTATATTTAGGAGAATTAATGTTGGATCACTGTGATTTTTGGCATGCATGACATGCATAAGAAAATTATCTAATTCAACGATCAATTTTTCCAATCTATTTTGCAATTAATCCTATGCGAGACCTTATAACAGACTCCCTCTATGTTGATATTTGGCAGATCCCCATGTCTTACCCTAGAATAAACAAAGAAGCAACAGTTATTTCATTTCTTAACTCCAATTTGGTTTGAACCAAACCCTCAGTTCAATTCTTAAATTATACTTTAAGAGACTTATTTCTTCACATATTTTTTGAGATTTACGTTCAAACCTATTATATCTTCACTTACCAAATTTTTCGTATTAAAAGTTATTGTGGTAAAAGTTAAGAGCCCCTAACTTTTGTCACAATTACTTTTGGTATGAAAATTTGATGACAATCTCAATTCTTTAAGCTATGCAAACAGACCGTTAATCAAATTTGCAATCTTATGAGTTAGTGTTTTGTACATTATCACATTCCTCATAATTCTTTAAAGATCCATTTTCCACTGTTGTGCCATCTTCCACCTCCCAATTAAGATGAAAGCTATGGTTTCTATTAGCAGCTGATAAAAAATATATAGCATTCAAGCTAGATCAACCTAAGAACTCCCTACAAAAGTTAGTAGCTAGCTGCCCTAGATTTATAGGTCCAAAGCTGTTAATTTCATGTTATATATATATATATATATATATATATATATATATATATATGTTAAAGGAAATTTCTGTATTAGTTTTCACGTACATCATGAACAAATGCTCCATCTGCTTTAATTAAGCCAGGTTTTGGTTAAGATAACGTTAGGTAGGAGACATGCTCCCTCGCCTATTCTTCAACTTCTTTCATTGCGTTGCTGGACCTTTTTTGGCTTGCATGGGTCTCTCTCTCTCTCTCTCTCTCTCGAATTTTAAAGGTATACTCTGAGTTTAACATGGGATGTGAGTGCAGACTAGTGTTTCCAAAACCCCACGAACAAGTAACGGGCTCGTTGCGGCTTTACGGGCTACGTTCGTACGGTCAAATTCAGCAAAAGCGCGTGTAAAACACTGTCATTTAATGAAGCAACAGCAAAAATTTATAAAGTATGCTCTTCACTCTTCGGTAATCAGTACCCGACGTACCTATCTAACATCTCCTCAATATGGCATTATGCAACCACCTACTGTACTCTCACCCTCACGCGCGCACATTATGTTCCCAATTTTCAGCGCTAAATAGAGAGACTCTGACATCTAGTGACTTCCATGATGACGTCAGATTGGACCCACGTAAATGGGGCGAGGTGGACCCTCCTCATTTAAAGTCATGTCTAGGGGTGTGCGCGGGTCGGGTGAGGGCGGGTGGAGGATAAAACCGCCAACCAACCCGCCCTTGGCGGGTGGCTAATTCTCCCACCCGTCAACCAACCCGCCTACCTCAATAACCGGCGGATTGGTTAAATATATGGCGGGTTTCAACCGGCGGGTTGGGCGGATTGAGCGGGTGAAGCATTACTATTTTTTTTTATAAACACCTAAAGTTCTTAAAATCTTTTTAACAAGCAAAAACACTTCAAATTCGTATATAATAATGCAATATTGTGTTATTTAGTAATTAAACCATAATTCAAATAATTCTTCCAACAGTAATAAACTAAAGTGCCAAAATAAATTGCCCTACAACAATAGAAGCTACTAACTAGCTAGATACATAATAATAAAGGTTTATTATTATTAAAAAATCTTACAAACTAACATATGGTTTCACATTCGAAATTGAAAGAATATCAAATCAAATAAGTGCATATTCAAACTATCATAATAAACATTTCTAAAGAAATAAAAAACACTAACTTGCAAGCATATCCAACTAAGGGAAAATATAATGTAGTAATGAAATTTATTTTATATAAATATATTATTTATTTATATATAATTATTTGGCGGGTGGTGGCGGGTTTAGGGCGGGTTTTCACCTCTACACCCGCCAACCGACCCCACCCGCCAAAAATTCATCAAATCCACCCAACCCAACCCGCCTAACCATTGTAACCGCGGATTGCGGATGGGGTCGGGGTGGGTGGGGTCGGGTCCGGCGGGTTGGGCGGGTTTTTGCACACCCCTAGTCATGTCTTTGTAAACATTTGTTAACAACCCAAGGATATCTCAGTCGGCAAGGAACCATGCATTAAGAAACATAAATCCTGAGTTCGACTCGTGCTAACTTCTTAGAGCCACTGGAAGTTTATCCGGGCTTTAACTTCAGGATCCCGGAATTAGTCAAGGCGAGCGTAAGCTAGCCGGCCCAAACGCTCGGTCATAAAAAAAAAAAAAAAAAAAACCATTTGTTAACAAAAATTTATTCATTGTGCTTACTGGTTATTTTTTTAGGGCACGTTTGGAAAAAATTCTATTTTTTATTTTTGTACTTAAAATTAAAAAAGTGAAAGTTTTTATATTTTTTACAGTGCAAAATTTTGATAATTACTTTTAAAAGTTAAGAAAGCAAGAATTTCTTACTAACTCAACTTTTTAAAGTAATTATTTAATTTTTTGCACTCAAAATTTTCATCTGTTTTTACTTTTAAAAGTAAAAAAACAAAAAGTAGAAGCTTATCCAAACGGGCCCTTAGAAAATAAAAAATTTATGTTATACCCGCGCAAACTGGATTGGATTGATACTCATTTATTAATATTGATAGTTAGGTAATAAAATGTCGATCTCTAACATTGTTATATTTTTCTCGTGATGAGTGTTGTCTATTTTAGAAGACATATGTGATGTGTATCATATTCATAGAATAATTTTTTACCAGTTGACAAAATATGAAGTGTTTTCTTTAAAGTGTTTCTTGAGGTTCTCTTTATGTGTGTTTTTACTACGGCTATAATAATTCTCTTAGGGGCTGTTTAGCTAATTTTAAAAATCTAGCTAGCTGAAGATAAGTATGATTGGTTTTTATTTTAACGCGACATTTTTTCTGTAAATCAATTATGTTTTTTCAAGAAAATAAGGCATGAATATAATTTTTTTCAAACCAAATGTAAATTAGTTTATATAAAAACTAGATAACGAAAAAATATTAGGTTTAGCCTAATCTAATTTTCAGAGTTCCTAAACAAACCCTTACTTTATTGGACAAGAATACATGAGTCTTTTCTTCTGTTTTAATAAAGTTTATAGTTTGAGCACTTTAGGAACCAACAATGCTATTTGATCTAGGGAGTAATATTTAATCACCCTCCATTTTTAACGTGATGTATTTTCCCATGATTAATGCCAGACTCCAATTATGTGTAGGAATTTCAGTTGGATTCTTCATTCTGATATTCTGATCTAGTTGTTGAGACAATTGAAAACGGTATTTCCTTGTTCCAGGATCTTTTATCTAATATCGTATCAATCATATTTAAAATGCTAGCTTAGTTCCAACCATGAAATTACACTAATGAATGATTAAATAGTATTTTCATTTAAAGCAAAATAAGTACCACCATAAACCACCAAACAAATGGTACAATTAACAAATGGTACAGTGCAAAAATTTTCACTAAGATTCTTGAATTCTTTTAACATGTGGCTAAGATAAATGCTTGGTCTTTCACTTTTCAAAATATGATGTGTTCCTAATCCAACCGTTGGATTGGCATCTTCTTCCATCATCAATGATCCAACCCACAGGGTTGAATTACACAACTTTCTTTATAAGAGCAGAAACAAACTGCACGAGACTTGAAAATTTCCAATGACAGTTTGGGTTTTTTATGTGAAAACCGACAATAAAAAGGCCAAAAGGATTGTTTGGGGGGACCCCAAAAAAAAACACTAGTGTTGTCATTCGAGCAGCTGGAAAATGAGTGATCTATCAATCGGACCCCTACCCACCAAATTGTACCAAATATCAATTAAATTTCCTTTCTCTAACTTTTTCAACATAACGTACCAACCCGTAAAGATTTTTTTTTTTTTTTTTTTTAACTTTGATTAGGTGTAGATTAATTTATTAAATGGTTGGTCCAAAAATTATGTGACAATTAATTACTAGAAAAAAATATATATATAGAAGTAAATGGATGTCTTCGCTTCCGGTAAGGTAGTAATATGTTGCACATCAATATTACAAAGGCCTAGGAGGATTAATGACACTCACCTAAGGGATAAAAATGTATATGGAGAAATGAAATTGAAGTAATTATATTGATGGAATTAATACGGGCTACAACACGCCAAGAAAGTTGAATTAATGTTTCAAATCAACTAATGAAAATATTGAAATGTGTTTACATTAAATCTAACATAAATTATCATTACTGTGCAAAATTCAACATCAAACTTGAAGTAAGCATACTTCAATATTTTTTTTAAAAATATTTTCGTTGATTGATCTGATTACATCATCTGTATGAGCGGGCGACTGTAGACTTACAGTGGCAATATGTTATTTCAATCATCACCATAGAAATTTCCTAAAATCATCGGTGTCCAAAAATAAAATAGGTGGTTCTATACAACCTATTTCTTTACATTTAAAATAACATTATAGTTGCATTTATGTAGTAAATAGAAGACATAGGGGTATCATTGAAAACAATTCTACACTTCTCCGAAAATGGTGCAAATTAAGTTAGCCATTTTTATTTCTTAAAAAAAAAAAAAAATTACTGGACTCAAGGACCATTGATCCTTGGCTAAAAAAACACAGCTAAATAGACTTAAGAGGCTAAGTAATTAAGTAATCAACCATTGTTCCTTAGCTTTTCAAGTGAAGGAATTTCTCAAAGCCTTTCAATACTAAGTACTACTGGCCCCAACTGGCATTAGCCCTTTAATAATGGCCCCAACTGGCATTTGAGAATAATATTTACACATTTTACCACACCAACAATTTTTTTTAATCTTACCTACTAACCCACAATATTCCATAAATTCCCTTAATGCTAGGGTCACCATCTTTTTTTTTTTTTTCCCTCCTAGCGATGGCATTAAGTCTTCAAATTCCAGCGTATGTTAAATAAATAAATAAAAAGTCACAACAGCGGAAACTCCGCCTCGTGTTTAGGATATCGACAACTCCATCTCATTAGGTGCCTAAGATTAAGTGCCAAAGATTAAAGGCCTAAGTAATCCGCGCAAGTACTAGAAATGTACCAAATAAGGATGTTTTTTTTAATGAAGTTGAAGGAAGTGATTATGACTAATTAAGATTCCACAGACCAATCGAAAAAATAAAAATTAAGATTCCACAAAGACTTTTATCGAGAAATGTATTGGATAAGACATGACCGAAGATAAAATAATTATTTTCTATTTTTTAATAAACTTACATAATTAAGAGCTACTAATAAAATAAACACTTTGTTTAATTAACCTAAGCAGGACTGACCCAATTCTGAAGCTAATTAAGAACATAAAAAAGTACTGGGTTAGATTTCAGCAGCCCAGCGAAAAAAAAAAAAAAAAAAAAAAAAGTAGGCTGGAATTGCAGCTGAGATATGGAAGATAGTACAAGGAAAGTGATTAAATAAAGTGAAATTAAAGTGAGATGTGAAGAATACACAAGGTACCATTAATTTTTTACTGTTGAGTTGGTTTTTGGATCTTGTGTCATCTATTTTAAATTAGAATTTAAAAAAAAAAAAAAAAAATAGGACAAGCTTATTGTTAGAACTCTGACATTTGATCATGCAGATCCTATCTATAAGAAATTCACTTGGAACAATTTGGAAGCACTCGGGAAAATAAAAATTGTCAATTTTAACGGTCTGTATTTTATATACAGTTCATTAAAATTTTTCACAATCTGTATTCCATAAATCGATCGTCAGATCACTGTAATTTTTGGCATGCCTGTCATACATAGGAATAATATTCAATCCAACAGTCGGTTTTTCAAAACACCTAATTTACATTGGCCAAAAGGCCAAATCAAAGCTGAGTCACACCATACTTGCTCAGCAGCCAAACCAAACCCGTGTTTTTGAGTTTAAATTAAGCAAAAATTAAGGTTGGAAAATCACATTGGAGATCGAAAAATAATAATAATAAATGAACTTTAGTCATTAAAAACCGATTTTAAGGGCTTGTTTGCGTTAAATTTTTCTAAAATTACTTTTAGAGAACTATCTTTTCATATAATTCTTTAGAGTTATATCCAAAACTTCAAATAATGTCTTCATATAGCAAAATATTCATACTAGAAGTAATTGTGACAAAACTTGAAAGCACTTAGATTTTGCCACAATCATTTCTAGTCTAAAAATTTATCCAGCCATCCTATGACCTTTCAAGTTATCCAAAAGTAATTCTCAATATTCCATCTTGTTAGACTTTTGGAGTGGGCTTTGGTCCAACCCATATCCGCCCATTGTGGGTAGGAGGTCCAACCTAATTTGAATTCCCATTTAGATGGGATAGGGATAAGTCCCTTATTCAAATCAGGTTCTAATCCTACTGATGATAGGGATAAGTCCCTTATCAGATAGACTCTAATCCTATTAGAGTGAGATATGGGATAAGTCTCATATTTTGAACTACAACTCCCTTATCTTTATAAGGGGGCAGCCATGTAGCTAAATAACACACGTGAGTTCTTCCTCCCAACTCTCACTCTCTCACTAGAACTCTCTCTTGGGTTATCACCATTGGAGCTCTCCTTGGACGTGGGTTCGTGAACGGATTGGGTATAGCTCACTGTGGTTATACTCTTGACTGCGAGGATCAGAGGAACGTGCACAGAGGCTAGTAACAACAGGACGTTCGACTCCGCATCGGGTTTATTCCGCATTAAGGTTAGTGACCTTCATTACCCGATATCTATTGATTGTATATGTGCTATATGTGATGCATGAACACTTGCACATACACCCAACACATCTCTTAAATCAAATGAAGTTTTATAAGTAATTTTTTAAAAAACTAACACAAACGGACCCTAAAGACACTATTTTAGCTGTAAAAGATTTTCTAAATATAATTTTCTTAGATTTTTAAATAATATGTATAACATATCGAGGCTAGGATGGTTCAGTCTCTTGTGTGCATTTGTAGTTGTCCGCAATATATGAACCTTTAACTTGATTTTGAAAGACAAAAATTCTAAGAATAGAATGAATGGATGAATGGGGTTCACCACATGATCGTTTGGTGTTAGATTGAAGAAGACCCATTGGATTAATATTGGTACTTCTTAATTACATCGTAATTGAGCTTGATAATCAAGAGGTGATTAATTTATTTAAACTTTCTAAAGATTCTCAATTGTATGATCCTGTCTTACATGACTAGCTGTTGTCATCCTGTAGGCATCTTCCTACACACTTGCCGTGAAGGAAAATACTGTGCCAGGGTCCTCATCTTCATTTTCCTTTTTTTGCTTCCTTCCCTCTCTTAAATTTGTGACTTTATTGTTCTTTAAAATATTACCATTTTTTCCAGTTGTATTTTTTAGAAACCAACCATTGGATCACGGTGATTTTTGGTGAATATAAAATTTGTAAACGTTTCTCTAATTCAACTATTGGTTTTTGAAGATATGTTCTTGGTTCTATAGGCATAAAATGCAACTTATAATAGAAGACGGGTGTTTTAATAATATATTTTCCTTTAAGAAAAAGATATATATATATATATATATATATAGAGAGAGAGAGAGAGAGAGAGTAATGATCAGGTTCACATCAAGGGTTATAAATCACTGTGTAATGTATATTTTGAAAAATTAACCGTTGAATTAGATATTGTACTTAGGAATATCATGTCTACAAAAAATCATAGTGATCCAATCTTTAATTTGTCAGAAATGTCACTGAGAAAAACTGTGACAGCTTTCAGCGATCACAGTAAAACGTTACAATTTTTCATAACTATATTTTGAAATTCTGATATTGCATCACCATGATTTTTTACTGTACGACATCCATAAGTACACTATCTAATCCAACAGTCAATTTTTCAAAATATGAATCCTATAATGATTTATAGTCATTCATTTGCATATAACTTGTATCCATATATGTAAACTTGGTTATATATATATATATATATATATATATATATATATATATATATATATTAGTCATTCTATTATAAGGTAGACCTTGTATAAGGTTATGCAAGGTCGGCTCAATAGCTCCAATTTTAGAAAACAGTTCGTAAAACTGACCGTTGGATTAGATGCTTCCACTCTGTATGTCATGCCTGCAAAAAATCACAGTGATCTGACGGTTGATTTTTGAAATAACTGACGTTAAAAAAAAATGGTGATTTTTTGAAGAACAAATAAGTTGCATATTTTCATAATGGCATATTTCAAAAACCAACCGTCGGATCACTATGACTTTTTGCAGGCATTACATGCAGAGTGGGAGCATCTAATTCAATGGTCAGTTTTATGAACTGTCTTCTAAAATTGGAGATATGGAGACGACCTTGCATAACCTTATGCAAGGTCGACCTTATAATAGAATGACTGTATATATATATATATATATAAAATTAAAATTATATATGCTCTCCTATTTTTCAAATTCGTATGTGGCAAAATTTGATTGGTTATTGGACTTTACAGGTGAGCTTCACTGAAAAGGAATTAAGCAAGCCCCATCCACTGACTGGTTATTCATGTGCAACCCCACGTAGGGTAACCCCAGCTGACAAGGTCGTAACGTCCCATAATTGGACCGTGCAAGACACGCGCTCAATAGTAGCGTATGGTCAACAGTCATAATCGCTCGTGCCCCCTGAAACGAGGCTTTGCACTTCCTCAGTCAAAGATTAAGGTCCTCACCACCATGACTGCAATCTCTAGCCACATTTCAAGACACACACACTCTCTCTCTCTCTCTCTCTGTATATACATTTTAGCGAAGAACACGTCTCTTCCAATTTTGTAACCGCTGAACGAAACTAACATCAATCTATGAATAATCACTATCACGTCCGCTAAATATGGCAAATCCCACCTCCTCCACCATCTCCTCCTCTCTTTCATCATGGTGGTCAGCCACATTTTCTCTCTCCAAATCCTGTATTTAGCTATTCATATATATATATACCCTTCTCTGTCTTAGATCTTCTCTCTATCTAGATTGTAGAGAAAGAGAAATATGGGGGAGGAGCAATCTCATTCTCAGTACTCTACATTTTCTCTCTCTAGCCTTCTTTGTCAAGAAAATGAAAGTGGGTTGTATGAAGATGTAGTGGATGAAGACAGTTTCATTAATATGAATAATTGCAGTGCTTCAGATGAGTATGTAGAAATGTTGGTTGATAGAGAGATGGGTTTTGGATTCAAAAGAAGAGAGCAACAAGAATGTTTGGTAATTGAAAATTGGGTTAAATGTGCCCGATTGAATGCTATTACATGGACATTCAAAGTTAGTCTCAAAGCCCCATTTCATTTTTTGCTTAATTAATTAAAACCCATAATTTATTAAACTTTGATTAAGTTCCAAATTCTCTGTTTTGTATCAATACAGAGTGTAGCAGTCTTCGGATTTCGCTTCCAAACAGCTTATCTCTCAATCACTTACTTCGATCGGTTTCTTTCAAAGCGATCCATTAATGTAAGTTTGTTTCTAATTCTAATGATTAATGCTTCAGCTTTGATCAATAATGGAGCTGTAATTGTTGTGCAGAGTGAGAAAATATGGGCTATTCGGTTACTATCAGTGGCATGCCTTTCATTGGCGGCAAAGATGGAAGAAGGCAGAGTGCCAGCACTGCCAGAGTTTCAGGTTCAAGAGTATAACTTTGAGAGCAAAGTGATTCAAAGAATGGAACTTTTAGTATTGAATACATTAGAATGGAGGATGAGTTCAATCACTCCTTTTGCTTTTATTCATTACTTCATCACAAAATTCAGCAATGAATCTCCACCATCTAATGTTGTTTCAAAGACTGTGGAACTCATCTTGGCTATAATGAAAGGTTAAATTTTATTTCTTCTTTATTTTGCGATTGAATTTATTGATTTGGATATCAATTTATATATATATATATATATATATACATTATGTTATTTCGATCTTCTTGAATGCAGAGATAAATTTAATGGATCATCGACCGTCTGTTATAGCTGCTGCAGCCAGCTTGGTGGCATTGGATCAGAGATTAACAAGAAAAGCATTGGAGTTCAAGATGAATGCCATCTCTTCATGTAGAATTGTTGAAATTGTGAGTTCTTTATTTTATTGGGGTCATTTTAAGTTATTCTTAGTAGTCTGATTAATGGGTCTGACCTCTCTCATGTAACAGGAAGATCTGTATTCATGCTATGATCTAATACAGGAAGTGGAGAATGAGAAAGTGCAAATGCCCAAATCTACAATTTCTCCAGATTTGTCACAGTTGGATTTGAGCAAGACAGATGTGTTAGAAAATTTTTCAGTGACTACTGCAGTTAGCAGTAAAAGAAAAAGGCTTGCATTTTGTGATAAAAATTGTGGTTTGCCTGATGAGAAGCGACTCAGATAGTAAATTTTTGGGTTATGACTGGGGAAGTTAATTGGATGATTATTGGTCTAATGAGTGTTTATTTATTGTCATTTCATGGACATGATTTGGAGTTGATTGTATGTCTCATCAATGAAACAATCAAAGAAGGAAAAAGAAGGAAAGAAAGGAGAAGAAAAGCAAAGCTTTGGGCTACACAAGGTGGAAAAGAGGACCCAAGAGTGAGTGAGGGGTCTTTTGAAGGTTACTTGTAAACTGTCATTCAAAGTTTCTGCATCCTCACTTGGGCTAGGTTTTCAAATATTTTTTATTATTATTTTTTCTTTTCTTTGCCTTCTTTTTGGTTTTATGATGTCTCTTGGAACCCTAACTTTTGATGGGTTGCTTGGGATGCTTTCTTTGAAAAGGCTGAAAGCTATGAAGAGGAAGAGGAGAAGGAGGAGCTGTTTGTTTGATTTGATGCATCTGTGTTGGATGTTGGCCATCAAAAAAGTTTGTAAAGGGTAATGTGATTGGGATTTGTTTGAATGTTTGGGGGATGCCTTTTTTGAAAGTGGGGTCTTTGGTCTTTTCCTGCTAAGCTTTGGGTGTGTGGAGGGGGGCTCATGAAACCCAAAAAAACATTGTTTTTGGAATCAAAAGGAATTTCTATGTTGATTTTACTTGTTGAATTAGATCTTTTTTGTGTACTGGGGTCTCCATTTCTCCAACATACCACTAGAGTTCCTGTGTTGGATAAGGCCTTAGGAGAAGTGTCTCATCATCTTTTGAAGTTTTAGATGGATGATTGTTCTCTCAATAATCTTACCTTTGATTTAATATATATACTACAAATGCGTAGTTATCACTAATTGATATGTAGATTTTTTTTTTCCCTTTTCATTTGCATCCTTTTCTTTTTCTTCTTCTTCTTTTTTTTAAAAGTAATTGAGGAGAGTCTGGAAAGGCTCTTGAATTCTTCAAGAGTGAGTTTGGTTATCAAGAAAGTTAAGCTGGAAAGTGAAATAGAGAAAAGTAAATGGAAAATAAAGTTTGACTGTGTTTGTTTCGTTGTAAACTATTTTACAGCGTAAAATCTTTTATAATGTAAAATCTTTTATCTTGAAAATTAGTTATTTTACAGTTTTTTTTTTTTTTTTTTTTTTTTTTTTTTTTTTTTTTTTTTTTTTTTGGTTCTCTCCTGTAAAATAATTTTAAAAATTAATAAAAAATAACTTTAATTGATAAAAGTTAGGGTTCCAAGAGACATCAAAAGTTACATGAACTTTTATGAGAGATTTTAGGAAGTTGAGAGGATAGACATGAGGAGAAAAGAGAAAATGACTTTAAGATGTTTTTAGGTCAAATTGAACTCTTTAACATAAAATCAATTACTTTACTCTACAATTTGACATTGTAACAAACATGTATAAAAAGACAATTTACATTAATTTCATTTTTCTCCTTCCATTTTACATTGAAACAAATAATGCCTAGAATGCATTTTACAACCAAACGCACAAAAAAGGGAAAAAAAAGTTTTATTTTCCTTTTGCTTTCCATTTTCTGTCAATCAAATAGAGCCCAAGAGATAGAGAAACCTATCAATATCCTAATCTCCTCTTAATATTAACAAATATATATTGATAAACTTCTGTGTTGAAATACGAAACCTCTTCTTTAAATAGAGATGAATGTTAATGGACCAAAGAAATGGCTCAAACTTGAAACAACCATTTTTCTTTTTTTCTTCCATTTTTTTAAATAGTAAGTGAGAATCCAAAAGAGTACTTTAATTTTCTTCCCTTTAAACCCTTTGTCTTAAAGTTAAAATTGTCAAACATGATATCTCCATCTCTTAATAAGGAAAGAGATACCACAAGGGCCAGTCCGTCATTTCCTTCACGGTACTTATAAAAGATGAAAATCTCAAAATCAAGTCATGGTTCTAAATGCTAGCTGGATGGTTTGAATGAACATAGAGGCTGGCCTCAAGAAAATGTTCAAGAAATTATGGCTTGGGACATAAAGGGCCTACACAACTAACTGGTCATACAGAATTATCACTTCATGGAAAAATAAATAAATAAATAAATAAAATAAAATTGGAGAGAGTAGCTATTTGCCTATGAGGAATTTGGTGCATTCAAGTATATGACAAGAGAGAAGACTAATCATCAATGCACCAAAATCATGCAGAAACTGAATGGACATAAATAGGGACTAGATCTTTCTCATGGCTGGAATCAAGATATGGAGAGATTGGTTTGCTGTCCTTCCACAGTAGTATTATATTATCATGATAGCCAGTATAAGATGTATCTTATACAATTTTGTGTAAGGTCATCTACATAAGGGCGAATTGTAGAATAGATTTTGAAAAACTGACTGCTAGATTAGATTAACTTCTAATGAATTTTATGTTCACAAAAATTACAGTGATCTACGAACGATTTCTGATAAAAATCGGCCAAGGAAAAAAGTTGATATTTTGAAAAATAAAAAATTCATAATTTTTATAGCAAATTTTTCAGAAATTGACTATTAAATTAATATAATTTTTGATAAATATGAAATTTATAAGAAATTAATCTAATCCTTCTATCGAATTTTCAAAATCTATTATGCAATTAACCCGTATAAGTTGCACATTATAATACACTCCCAATTATATTATATTATATTATATTGTTGGTGGCATAAATTAATTTGTTTTCGCAGAAGGGCCAGAAAAAAGATATAATCACTACGCTCATAAAAACTGGCAGCAAGTAAGCAAGTAATTTCTCTGTCCATCGTACCACTCTCCAGCTGCCTTCTTTGTTGGCATGAAACTCGGTATCTTCACTTGAGCGATGCAAATCGTACCGCTCTCTTCACTCTTCACCCAAACACTCTCTCTCTCTCAATTCTGTCTCTGTGGTGCGTGTCTCGTCTATTCATGCAATGGCATGATGCTGTTTCAACAAAAAGAGGCATGTATTATCGTACATACTACATACTGCATACTGCATATTACTGCAAGGACAAAGCTTACCAGCCATCAACTGCTCATCTCCCAGGGAGCTTTCACAGCCCAACAGTAACAGTGATAAAGGTGAAATCATGGACTTCAAATTTATCTTGACAGAGCAAGCAGGGCTTGTCAATCCTTGTGACTTAAAAATAAAAATAAGAGAATGCTTGCAAAGTTAGAAAAATACTATAGGAATCATGTGAGATATGCCATTTGTTTCACCCATTGATATCTTTGAAGAATGAAACATATATATCTGTAATTTAAAATTATCTAGAGTTTTCCATTTATATTGCACCCTTTCCTATGAATTGGGCCTCACTTTACATGGAGTGAATTCCACACGAGATATTAATTTTTTCCAATTACCTATTTACAATGTTATTAAATTCGAACCGGACCAGCCGGTTCAACCGGGAACCGATTCCCTCTCTGGTTGGTTTAACCCACAAAAATTCATTTAAGTCAAAAACCGATCAACCCGAAGATTGAACCGGTTAAAAAATAGGTCAACCCTTTTTTTTTCTTTTTTTTTTGGTGCTAAAATGACTAAAATAGTCCCAATTTTTTTAAAAATCTCTTAAAGCCAAGAAAGCTAAAAAGGCAAATTAGTCTAAAAAAATTCCAAATAGCAAAAAGAAACCCAAGCACCTAATTTAATAATACAATAATCTTATCTTGCATTTTAAAAAATATATATAATAAAGATTGATCAATGGTAATTATCAATTTTCAATTTTGATCATGACTGCACATAAATTCAAATATATGAATTGATTGTACAAACATTTTAAAAAAATTATATTTTGAATCATTTATTGCTTTTATTCTAATAAATAAATAAATAATATATTTATGACATCACAGTTCAACCCGGTTGACCCGACGGTTGAACCGATTGACCCTTAATCCGGTAACTTTTCCGATTCGATGAATGGTCCGGGTTTTAAAACAATGCCTATTTGTTTAAATTCACATGACCTTACTTTTGCCTTTCAGCATAAAGTTAATAGATTGTATTTTAAAAAAACTAATAGTTGGAATAGATACTATGCATGTGAGCTAAAAATCACAATGATCCAACGATCGGTTTCTCACATGTCACTCAGAAAAACTGTGAAAGTTTTCAATGGTCAGAGGTTTTCACAATATGTATTTTGAGATGCTAACATTGGATCACTGTAATTTTTAGGATACATATGTTTATAGGATTGGGACTAGTATAAGCATGAAGCTAATATATAATTGTAGGATACATATTTTTAAAAACTGACTTCAGATATTTTCTTTATGGATGTCATTCATGCCAAAAATCACAGCAATTCTACATAAATATCTCAAAATATAGACTGGAAAAATTGTGACTATCAAAATATTTCACAATCACATTTCAAAGAAACCAATTATTAGATCACTGAGATTTTTGGCTACATGACATACATAAGTATAGTATCTAATGGTAAAATTTTTGAAACATGTGTCCTACAATTATATGTACTAGCTTCATGATCATATAAACTTATATAAGTATATGTTGGCTTGATCATTTCTATATAAGTATATATATACAGAAGTGATAGCTTATATAAGTTTGAAGCCCATAGATAATTGGAGGATACTAATTTTTAAAACAAATTTTGAAAAACTAACTGTTGGATTAGATACTACAACTATGTATGCCATGTTTACAAATGTCACTAAATTTTTCATAGCTATATTTTGAAATTGGATCACCATGATTTTCGACGTACATGACATTCATAAGTACAATATCTAATCCAACGATCAGTTTTTCAAAATATGCATCAAATAATTATTTATGGACTTTATGCTTACATAAGATATATAAGCATATGTTGACTAGATCGGGATTTTGGATCACTGTGAATTTTGGCACACCATAACATATAGAAGAAAATTATCTAATCCAATAACCAACTTTTCAAAATACATATTCTAGTGAAAGTGAATAGACGATAAGATAAGTAAAAACATCTTTACAGAATCGGGAATGCATGTATCCCACTTCAAAAAACCATATATGATTTAAAACATTTTGGTTTGACAACTATAAGTCCCAAATTTAGGCAAAACTGTAGCTGACTTGATGTATCTTGGATTAAGGCCAACTTGAGTATCCAAACAAAACTGATTTCAGACACTTCCCAAACAAAATAGTTTTGACCCTTTCCTTCTTTTCCGGATTAAGAAGGCATGATTGGATCCATGTGTTCGTCAACAGTTCACTCCGACAGTCCTTTAGATCAGACCAAAAGAACCCTTGTCAGTCTATGATTTGTAAGTTTCAAACCAACCCTAAGGAAAATGCCTCCCAAAGTCTCCCACACTGTTTCAAAGATGGGAAATCAAATCAAAGTAACAAAATTCTTGAATTTGAACTTTCATCAAATGAATGAAGCCTAAATTTATGTAGCATATTTCAATACAACATCTGAAATTCCTAGTAATTTAATGAGGAAATATCAGAGCAATTTTTTGTCATCCACTTTTACCTGGGCAAACCGCGAAAGGCATGACAAAAGTGTTTTCAAGCACCGGCCCCAAGAAAAACGTTTATTATTATAAGCCTTTTTTTTATTCTTTTCCTAGTCAAGAACCCATGATCATCCACTTTATTTATTGGTCAGTGTTCAATCCTAGAGAAGGATTAATAAGTTCTAAAACTTTAAGTTGGTCCTAATTTTACAATTCCCAATAAATATATCAAAAAAAAAAAAAAGATATATTCAGGATAAAGGTCTAATTTTAATTAAATTTTTTTTTTTTGAAAAAATTTCACTTTGCCCCCCGAATTATTGGTCGTTTTCATGTTGTTGCTTAGTTTCGATTGCATTAATGTGCCCCTACACTATTAGATTGTATCAAATTATCCCCTCTTGTTAGTTAGCTATTTGTTTTTTTTTACTGAAAAATGATGTTAGGCTTGTTATTTTTATATACAATATTTATCCTGAATTGCTAATGGGTCTAAAAGCATATCGGTAAAATTTCATGATTTTTCTCGGTATATTTTATTTATTTTGAATTTTATTTACGGTATGAAAAAAATAATTCATTAAATTTAAAATATGTTGAAAAAAATCATGAAACTTTGCCGATATACTTTTAGACATATTAGCAATTTAGAATAAATATTGTACAAAAAAATAACAAGTCTAACATCATTTTTCAGTCAAAGAAATAAATGGAAATAAATGGCTAACTGACATAAACTGGTAATTTGATACAATCTAATAGTTTATGGGGCACATTGACGCAATTAAAACCAAATGGGACTGTGTGGAAACGGCTGATAGTTCGGGGGGCTAAAGTGTAATTTACCCATTTTTTCTTTTATTATTAAAAAAAAATGCCATGGCCTTGGAACATCAATAATGGTAGTTCCAAAATTGGAAAAATTCACCATCCACCAAATTAGACAATGGCACTTGTGTGCTCACACATTCAACACTTTTTTGTATGGCAGAATATCAAGTAGTCATGCTAAAAACAAATACCAAGCTATCAATGAAAAGAAAGTCACTAAGAAGATCATCAATCACTAGAAAACTGAATGAAAATGTACAAAGTTTAATCAATCTTCTATAGATCATTAAGATAAAGGGAGCAACTCTAATGCCAAGACTTCACAATACTCATACAAAGCTAACTAGTTAGAAGTAAGTTTTGTCAGTTTTTCTGTTAGAAACATAGCATTGTTTAGAGCAAGATTTAAATGTTGTGTATATATATGCTTACAGAAATTGGCACATTAAGCAGCGTGAACAGATCGATAGCCTTGAAACTAGCTATGCTTTCATACTGAATGATTTGAAGCTCTATCTTTTCAAATGATGCTACTGATGTATAATGAAGAAAAGAGGAAAAAAAACCTTGTTTTAGAAGAGGTGCCAAATCACTTTTATTTGGCATCATTGCAATCTTACGGGGATCATCTTTAAGGCAGCGGCAATTGGCATGCCGAGGAATCCAATCAAAATGCTAACAAACCACAGCTGCAAAGTGAGAGGAGATGTGTTTGCAAATGTACCCAGGAACTCAACAATTATGATTTGGAAGAGGACAGTGCAAGCAAGTACAGCCACAAACACATAGTTCTTCAGTATGCCTTTAAAGACATTTATCTTTTCCATCTCTCTGGAGCTGATCTCATTGAAAACCTGAACCAGAAATAAAGCATTCCCAGTATAAGTTACATAATACAAGCAAATCCAGAATTGGAAAAAATCAAGATTAGGAATTCGCATCAGCCCATCATTACTTACATTCAAAAATGCAACTAGAAGTTTTTGTCTCACTAGTTAAATTAGAGAAATCTATCTAGTCCCGTCCTCTCTTCTCTCTTTCAACTTATACCAAAGAAGCTTTGTGCTCTTTCTCTCTCTTTCTATATCTTCATCTCACTTTCTCTTTCAATGTCATTTTGTGAACTATGGATGTGTTTTATGGGTTCTTATTCTTGCATCCTAAAACTAATTTAATATATATGGATATATTTATTTATTAACCTATCCCTGCTGCATCATATCCTTTCTTTTCAAAAATTGTCATATCAATGTATCCAAATTGCATTGTATCCGTATCCATATCACGTAGACTCATGGTAGCTACACATAAGGGATGCAAAATCATAATGAGCCAAATTTCATGATGTCTTACCTGACAAAAGACAAAGCAGTTAAAAATAAGCGTGTTTAGAACCACATCAGAATCCGGGCCATCAAGATGAAAGACTGCTTTTCCTCTTGTCTGAAGAAACCATATTATGACAAACTGATATATAGACTGCCCAAAGATATTTCTCCACATAACATTGGTGATAAAATTTCCTTTCCTTCCAACTGGTGATCTCTTCATTAAATCATCATTAGGAGGCTCAGTGGCTAGTGCAAGTGCTCCCAAAGTGTCCATGATCATGTTCACCCATAGAAGCTGGACAGCAGTGAGTGGAGCATTTCCTGAGAGGACATACCAACCCAAAAATAAAAGGAGAAATGAGAGGATAATATTATACAAAACAGTATGTAACGAGATAAATCAAATGAGGGAAGTGCCAACAGCCATGATTAGGGTCTGCTTACCTGTCAAGCAGGCCGAAGAAAAGTTGACAATTAGGGCAACTACATTGACAGTCAGCTGAAACTGAACAAATTTTTGAATGTTAATGTAAACTGAACGTCCCCATTTGGCCACAGTGACAATTGTGGAGAAGTTATCATCCAGAATTATGACATCAGCACTCTCTTTAGCCACCTGAAAATTGGGAACAACTTGTATATAATTAAGAAATTTTCATAGTGATGATGATTTGTCACAAAATACAAGAAACAGGGCTGGATGCAGAATCAATAACACATGGACCAAAAGCTTCTTACCCAATAGGTAAGAACAATGAGATCAACCCATACAACAAATACCTCAAAGATTTCAAACACAGAAGTGCGAGGTGAGAGTAAGACATCAGGACCTCCAACAACAGAAGCAGAAGCCTCAACGGATGAGGCTTAAGCTGCGCATTCCCCAATACTCAAATAGAAGGATCACAGAAAGATTGAAAAAAAAAAAAGTACTTTCATCTATAGTGCCTAGTCCTAAATATTCAGGGTTGGTGACACAGATCCAGCCACCCAGCTCTCCCATCTCAGCTTCATTTTACTTAAAAATCACCTCAGAAGGATGCAATAGGTAACAAAGAATTGATAATAATATTGAGCAAGATAATATAATGCTTCAAAATAAGATTTAAGTTCTTATTCTAAAGTTCTAATGCATAGAGAAGATACTATGAACAAACACCAATTCATGTTACGCATTTTGATTCCATAATTTTGGAGGAAGGATTGCAATCCACAATTTAAGAACCTAAATTGGTTATCCAGAGAGAGAGAGAGAGAGAAAGAGAGAGTTCATGTTACGCATATTGATTCCATAATTTTGGAAGAAAGACTGCAATCCACAATTAAGAACCTAAATAGGCTAGAGAGCGAGAGTAAATTTAAATAAAATACAAAATATATACACAAAAAATAGAATGGTTGACAAGATTCAATTGATGTTAAAACCTTTATTACAAACCATGTATGAAGCACACTGGACACAGTAGCCGATCCCAAGTTGTTGGGGATTAAGGCCTTTTCAAGTTACCATATATGATCTAGGAATTTATTATAGTGGGGCATCCTTAAGTTAGTTCTTAGTATTTTTCTTAATTTGAGAAACTAAATAAATCAATTGACTAAAAAATAAAGTGTGATATAGAGGGTGAGGCTGAGAAGTGAGATTTGTGAGGTGAGATAGTGAGAGGGTTTGCAATAGAGAAGGATAAAAATTGACACAAAAGATTGATACACTTATCTATTAGGAAGTTCAAATATAAAAAATCAAATATAAAAAATTTATCGTGCGGTCAAAATGATAGAACAAAAATAAAGAAAAGGGAAATTAACGAGGATAAACTTATAATAAAAAATAAAAAAATATACAAAACAAAATAAAAGGTAAATTTTGAGTATGGGCCATTGCCCCCATTGTACCCCATGTGGCTCCACCCATGTATGAGGCACACGCCTTCGCAATGAGGCCAAGCCTAAAGCCATGAGGTATGGGTGTCCCATTAACAACTTGCAGTATTGAACACTTCAAGGTGTGAGTCTTTGGGGTTCTCTCTCCATTATTTTAAGGGTTTGACCTCAAGCCATTTCCCTTAAACCCCAACTACTCTTAACATTGGGGTTCTCTCCTGTCTTTTTTTTCTTCTTTTTTTGCCAATCAATATACATGAATAGGGTTAGTGGTTAATTGTTAGAGGGGAAGGGAGCAACAAATGGACCAATTCTCATCCATGAGGAATAGAACCCAGAACCTTATCGCATAAAGGGAGACGAAATGCTCAACTGTCCTTTTGAGCAGTTGAAATCAAAAGTAGATACAACATATAAGCAGGCATGGATGTACAATAAAGTTCATCAATCCTATAGTAAGATCCAAGTTCATACAACTTGGATAATTACATTACAGGCAACAGTTTTCTTCAGACAGCATCTTAACATGCATCCTGAAAAAAATATAGATATCCTTTTAGTTTTCAACATCACTCCCCTTCATATCGGACAGCTTGGAAGAATTTTTGGACAGTATAATGCTCCAAAACTTAGGACTTAGTTAGCATGAGGAGCTCCATTGGAAATTTGGTTCCCATACAGAAATTTCAACATTTGAATATTTATTCAGTAGAAATTTCTGAAGGAGCTCCACTAGAAATTTAGTTCCCATACAGATCAGATAGCATGAATAAATCGAAGGACTTGAGCTCATAAACATATCTCAAATAGTCTCAAAGAAGTTACCTTTGTTCTTTGAAAATTCAAAAGTAAAAATCTCAATGATTTATAAATTTGAAACCATATATATTATAAAAAGAAGGCCTCTTCTCACTCAAGAGAATAGATATAGCATTTTAAGTATCACCTCAGTTCCAGCAATGCCCATTGCAAGCCCAATATCTGCTTCATGAAGTGCTGGTGCGTCATTTGTCCCATCACCTGTCACTGCAACAACTTCTTCAAATGTGGTTCGTAAGTGTTTTACTAGGGTATGCTTATCCATTGGTGAAGATCGAGCCATTACCTGCACATGAAGAAATATAATATATCAGTCACCAGACAAAGTTCTTCTCATTAAAAAGTAATTAGCGAGTACATTTGAATATGACCAAATATAACAGTAAACTTAAGATATTGCAAAAAATGATTTCTACTGGCCTATAGGGTCACCTAAGAAGCACAAGCACAAACACAAACCACAACGTCATGACACCAACATGCCAACACAACAAAGCCTAAAAAATCTAGGATATGACACAATGTGGACATGACCTTAAGAAAATATAAATATATTTTTGTACATATAATTACATTATATCATATGAGCATCACATACATCATTCCAAAATGCAACCCCTTCTATCATTTTGAATATCCTAATTGAATTGTCCACATAAAAAATAAGATAAAAAAACAAAAGGAAGAAGAAAAATGAAAACAAAAAGGAGGCAAATAGAGAGGTGTCGTGTCAGACACATGTCGTATGTCAGCGCCACAGCACCTCCAAATAAGTTTCAGCTTCTTAAAGGTTCAAATATCCTCCAGAATTATTTTTATTGCTGTTGCTTTTGTCACCAGGATCACCATTACTATTTATTCTATTATTATCATTTCTGTTCTTGTGCGTGCAACTGCCCAGGCTTCACTTTGGGACAATGTAGTTTTTTTTACAAGCAACGAATTAAAACAGTAATTTTGGTCGAGGAAACATTATCTCATCCATAATTGCAAGAACTAAAAACCAGAAATAAGGTTTTTTCATAGTATTAGTGCCCTAGGGAACTTTTCAAGAAAAATAGTCAAGATGGAATAGAGTGCCTGTTGCAGGGGTCTTTTTAAGTGCTAAAAACTGCAGGTGCTATATGCTTTGTCAAGGAATTGCTTCAACAGCAAAGCTCAAAGGTCGATCAACATGCAAATTGATTACTGAACTTAACTGCTCATCAGAAATCCATCTTCTTTAATTTAAATCTGAAAAGACTCCATATGTTGCCAAGAAGATACGATTAAAAATTTAGATGCACCTGAATTCTGGGAATGAGTTCACGTAATTCCTCTTCACTCTTCTCCCGAAATATTGGGCCTTCAATTGCTATGCCCTTATCAGTTAAAATCCCACATTCTCTAGCAATTGCCTTTGCAGTGTTTATGTTGTCTCCAGTAACCATCCTCACAGTAATTCCAGCTGACCTACAAATTGCAACAGACTCCTTGACACCAGCACGAACTGGATCTTTGATACCCACAATTCCTATACATGTATACCCTTTAATGGGAATAGGACTCTCAGCAGAGAACTCACTTCCGATTTCCATATAAGCAAGGCATAGAGTTCGAAGAGCTTCACTAGCAAATCCTTCAATTGTATTCTTTAGATGATTGATGGATGCTTCATCAAGGGGAACAACTTTGCCATTCCTGTCTATGACGTTCTCACATGCAGCCAGAATTATTTCAGACGCACCTTTACAATGGGCCCTAAAACCTCCTCCAGGAAGCTCTAGAACCACCCCCATTTGCTTCTTCATAGAATTAAATGGCTCAACTTTCACAAGTTTTGATGCCTGTCGTTCAGCTTGGAAATCCCCACGAAGAGACAATCCAAATTCCAAGAGAGCAGTTTCAGTGGGTGATCCCAGTATCTCAATTTTGTTGTCTTTGTTCTTGACAACTTCTCCCCCTGTGTTGTTAAATATTGATTGAAGTAGAATTTTCACAGCAGAATCAGGAATTTCAGAGCAGAAACTGTGAGTCTCCTCAGAGGTGCTCACTACCTTGGATTTCCCACAAATGCAGGCTTTCACAACACTCATATGGTTAGTTGTTAGTGTCCCAGTCTTGTCGCTACAGATAGTTGTGGCAGATCCCATTGTCTCACAGGCAGCCAGATTGCGGACAAGTGCCTTGTCATTCATCATCTTCTTCATGGCAAAAGCGAGACTCAATGTCACAGCCAAGGGAAGCCCCTCAGGAACTGCAACTACAACAATTGTAACTGCAACAGCAAAGAATTCCAACATTTCTAGTGCATCATCTCCAGACCAGCTCCAGTTGGACCCATCTTGCAGCTTGCGGCTAAACAAGCCTTGCACCAAAACAGCAAAAGTCACAACAGCAAAAAACAGACCTATTTTCCCAATGATGGTTGCAACTCCATTCAGTTTCACCTGCAATGGCGTCTCATCATCTCCTCCTTCACTAATGGTAGCCAACAATTTACCCCATTGAGTTCTCATCCCAACAGTAGTCACTAGCATCTTGCATGACCCCTCCTGAACTTTAGTCCCAGACAGGAGAAAAGGCTTCACAGCATTCACATTAACTGGCTCACTCTCTCCTGATAAACTGGATTCATTTATTGACACAGAAAATCCTGAAATAAAAAGTCCATCAGCTGGGACCTGATCTCCAATAGCAAGATGAACAATATCACCAGGAACTAGATCATATATTGAAATCTTTTGCCTGCATCCATTTCTAGTAACCTGAATAGAAATCTTTTTCTTCTCCCTGTCCAAATCCTTGAACTGCAGAGATTGTCTATAATCACTAGTGGCAGTGACAAATACAACCAGCAGAATGCTCGCGACGATTCCAAGTCCATCATGGGCACCCTTTGGCCATCCTTCCACAGTTATGCCAACACACAAAGAGACAACGGCACAAACAGCAAGTATCATGAGGGTCATATCCTGAAGGGCTTCCCATACAAAAAACCAGAATCCCTTGGGTTCGCTTTCAGTGAATTTATTAATTCCATATATTTCTTTTCTTTGATTCAACAAATGCTCAGATGTGGCAATACCATTAGTAGTTGACGTGGAGAGCTTGTTTGCAACACCCTCAACACCACCATGAATTTTCAGCTTCTTCAAGTCACGGCCTTCAGCAATGGATTCCAACTCATCCGCACAAATTTC
The DNA here is from genome assembly GCA_017140935.1 of Hamamelis virginiana. Classification (NCBI taxonomy): domain Eukaryota; kingdom Viridiplantae; phylum Streptophyta; class Magnoliopsida; order Saxifragales; family Hamamelidaceae; genus Hamamelis; species Hamamelis virginiana. Next base: position 4,601,382 of record JAESVK010000050.1, on the reverse strand, counting down.
AAAACCAGCAGCTTTGACTTCCTCTGGTGCAGTGTACTCACTTGTTAGGGTTAGGCCTGGAAGTATACAAGGGGCGAGAGAGAGAGTCAGCAGGAAAAAGAAAACTCTTGATACTAGAAGCTTATCTTGAGCAGATTAAAGAGATTCTTACCGTGGATAAACTGAAGTGCAGCCTGTGAAACCAAAACTGCAACTCTAAACTTCTCCTACAAGATCCAACAGAAAATCCAAAACCAAAAACAATAAGTAAAATAAACATTTAAAAACAAAAAAGAAAAAATACAATAGTTCTAGTTAGGTCCAAAAGAATTTATTTTTCCCCCCCCATGAAAGCTATCCATCCATTAAACAGAAACATTTTATATGCAGTTTCAATGGTTTATAAGTACATTGCATTTTTATGCTATTCTTTTCGCTATGATATAGCCAAAGTTTAAAAGTTATTCCAGAAACCACAAAATAGTTCAGCAGAAATCAAGTTTGAACACATGCAATGCAAAGCTTTTCAAAAACAACCAGACTTTCACTATGGTACTGTCCAACTGTCCAAGTATAATTTGTAAACAGTCAGCTAAGTATGCTGTTTCCCATACAGTGATACAGCCCCCCAGAATGAATAGTTTTTGTTTTTCAGATGCCAAAGTATTCATAGGAACATTCCATTATTTTAATTTTTTTTTGTCAAGCAATATACATTAGTAGGGTCAGTGGTTAGTTTAATGGGGAAGGGGAAAAACAAATGGGTCAAACCTCATGTTTGCATATCAATTCTCCTCACGAAGCTTATTAATTATCACAGCTTACATTGCACTGCCACTAAGTTCAAATCTTCAGGCACTTATCTATGTAACCAGGATATCATGCAGCCAACATTCAACTACATATAAAGGTTCAAAGTTATGGCCAGGATGAAAGTAACCAGCTGTGCTGATTGCTGCCAAATTCTCATTCAAAACTCATGTAACTTGAGCATGGCCAGCAAAGTATCTACTCGTCTAATTAGAAGGCTTTAGTCAGGTCTTCATTTCCCATGAATTTAAAAGTTTCCAGTAACCGCTAGCTAATGGAACTATGGAACCATTTCACACCCACAAATCATGAACAAGTTTTGGCTCAATACAAACATGTTTTCTCCTTCCCTTTCTTTAGGTAAATGTACTGTAAAAGTGTAAAGCACAACTTATAAAGCATAGGTGCTCCACTATAGTTAGAAAAGTGATCAAGATATTCTCATCTTTCCATTATTTGTGAATTTATAAGTGTATAACATAATTTCAGTTGTATACTGGTTGTTGTATTTTTATTTAATACAAATTTGTTATTCAAATTATTATTTTTATTTGACGTGGTCAAAATAATCATTTATAACCAATAGAGTGTCTATTTATATTAACCATTTCAATTTGTTATGGACTATTATCAATTTTTTATTGTATTGTTATATAATATTCATCGGAAGTCTAATATTTCAATTTTTCTCTAATGTAAATAATTACTTTCTTCTTTCTTTCCAAAGAGAGAAAGCCACAAGAGTTTCAAGAATGCACTATAAATTTTCGCCTCATTCTCTACAATCATCTTCTATGTAAAATTTCCTCTAGCCCTTTTTTTAACATATTTTTCGTGTTTTACTGCAAGTGCACACTTCCGAAGAACACGACTATTGAATCTTGGAGGGTTAAGAGCTAGAAAATCTATAGCCTTTCTTCCAATATTTTTTTTTGTGTTTTATGGACAAAACAAGAACCATTCACTTTATTCGTCATACATGCCAGTGCACTATAATGAGAAACATGAATATTGAGTCCTAGAGGGTTATACACTAGAGAATCTATAAGCACTGGCTCTTAAGGATAATCCTTCACACACACATCAACCGCTAAGTTTATTTCATTTTATTTTTTTGTTATTTTGATTTTTAGAATGCATACATTTTTCTAATATTCTCAACTCCCACTTGCAAGTGAAATGGTAAACATATGCCTAGTTCAAGGTCTCGTCCAAGACCGAGTCATCTCATACAAGACATCTCAGTCTCAAACCCCTCTAAGACGATATTTTCTAGCCATTCAATAATATACATAAATTGAAACATATAGGTCAAGATAACCAAGATCTCGACCAAAACGAGACTAGATAGCCAAGGTAATTATAGGAGCATTTTTTTTCCCTCATATACATAAACCTCATTCTTTCTTCTCTATCCATCATTCTTCTTCCGAAACACAAATCAAAAAACTGCAACACAAGTCATTTATTATTCACCTTCTTATCTTTCATAAAATTTAAACTATGTTTGTGACTTTTGTTAGAGATTCATGATCTTTTGAAAAACTTACACCATTTGTTTTACATCCTACACTTGTTATGTAGATCCAACGTTGTTTTGTCCACGCCAGATATGCATAGATCCATATTGTAATCCAATATTTTAAAAAATCAATTCTGAACTTGAAGGAACGAGAAATATGGAATAAATTTTGTATTGGCTCATATCCTCACAAGTTTACACGGGTTCTCCTTATAGGAGAGAATACAAGCACAAAATCAGAAAACTGATTACAATAGCTAGCTAGCCTAACTAATTTCCTAATTTACAGCATTGACCAATATTCTATTTACAGTAAATATTTACAACTAATAAAACTCCTAACATTGGGTAATATTACTACTAAATTATTCTTTTTCAACACTCCCCCTCAAGCTGGTTTGAAGATATCTTCCATAGCCAGCTTGCCAATTAGTCTGTCGAACCATCTTGTAGGAAATCCCTTTGTAAGCACATCTGCAACTTGCTCGGTAGTAGGAATGTACGGCATACAAATCAATCCATTTTCGAGCTTTTCCTTGATGAAGTGTTTGTCTACCTCCACGTGCTTTGTTCTGTCATAAAGCACTGGATTGTGAGCGATCGAAATAGTAGCTTTATTGTTACAGTATACTTTCATAGGCAACGGATTAGAGATCTTCAATTCTTCCAATAGTCTCTTAATCCACAACACCTCACAAATTCCACGAGCAACTGATCTAAACTCAACCTCTACGCTGCTTCTTGCTACCACATTCTGTTTTTTACTCCGCCGGGTGACAAGATTACCTCCAACAAAGGTGCAGTAGCCAGAAGTTGACCATCTATCAATAGCACTCCCAGCCCAATCCGCATCTGTATAGGCTTCAACTTGCAAATGTCCATGATTTTTGAACAGTACACCTCTTCTAGGGGTCCCCTTTAGGTATCTGAAAATTCTATAGACTGCATCAAAGTGTTCTTGTCCATATGAATGCATGAACTGGCTAACCATGCTGACTGCAAAAGCTATATCTGGACGTGTATGTGACAAGTAGATTAGTCTTCCAACAAGTCTTCGATACTGCTCTCTATTCAGAACATCTTCAGCTTTAGAAGGCTGCAGCTTTAGGTTGGGCTCAATGGGTGCCTCGACTGGTTTACATCCTAGCAGACCTGTCTCACCAAGTAAATTAAGAATATATTTATGTTGGTTCACAAATATACCTTCTTTGGATCTAAAAAACTCTATTCCAAGAAAGTATTTCAATGCACCCAAATCCTTGATCTCGAAGTCAGCTGCAAGTCTTTTTTCAGTCTCTCCAATTCTTCATTGTCATCACCTGTCAAGACTATGCCATCCACATAAACAATTAAGACTGCAACCTTGCCTTCTCTACTGTGTTTGTAGAACATGGTATGGTCAACTTGGCTCTGACAGTAGCCACAACTCTTCACAGCTCTCCTAAATCTCTTAAACCAAGCTCTAGGGAACTGTTTGAGACCATATAAAGATTTTTTCAGTCTACAGACTTTATTTGGTTCCAAATTTCCATCGAACCCAAGTGGTAGATTCATAGAGACCTCCTCCTCAAGATCTCCATTTAAAAATGCATTTTTTACATCTAACTGGTGTAATGGCCAGTTGAAATTCACAGCCAAAGATAACAAGATTCTGATTGAATTTATCTTGGCTACGGGAACAAAGGTTTCATGATAATCAATTCCATAGGTCTGGGTGAACCCTTTTGCTACTAGTCTTGCCTTGTACCTCTCTATGCTACCATCAACTTTACATTTCACAGTAAAGACCCACTTGCAACCTACTGTTCTTTTCTCCTAAGGTAAATCAACTATCTCCCAAGTACCACTTCTTCTAAGAGCATTTATCTCTTCCATTATTGCTAATTTCCAATTCGAATCATCAAGAGCTTCCTGAATGTTTCTCGACACAAATAAGTGTGAGATTTTTTAGGTAAAAGCCCTATGAGTATGAGAGAGTTTTTCATAGGAAAGGTATTTAGCAATGGGATATTTGGGATTTCTCCTAAAAGTTCGAGTACCTTTCCTTATAGCTATAGGAATATCAAGGTCTGATGGTTCTTGGTTAGGAGAAACAACAGGAACTGAAGATGAGTTAGGATTAGAACTACCTGCGATATCAACTACCTGTGATATCTGGAGGTCCAGTTCCCGAAGGTCGAGATTGATCATTTCTAAAAGGAATAGGCTGACTTTGACTATTTTGATGAGGTCTTCTCCGAGTATAAATCAGAAGCTCAATATTGGGCATTTTTGTGCCCAGTTGTAGTGATTCTCCCCTTGTTTTAGATACAGTAATGTTCGGCACTATATGACTAGGATTCCCTTCATTGTTTTCATTGGTTTTATCACATTGTTCGTGACTTTGAATTTCGGGAATAACAGTAGGATGAGAAGAATGAGGTGTAATCAAAATTATATTTGGTAAAGGAGTAGGAGATAAATCCCAAAAATTTTCTTCCATCACCTTATTCTCCCCCTGAAGAGAATTTTTGTGAAAGTAGGATTTACTTTCAAAGAAAAAGACATCCATACTTACATAAATTTTTCTTGTTTAGGGATTATAGCAATTATATCCCTTTTTATTAGAAGTATACCCTATGAAAACACATTTTTCAGCTCAAATATTAAGTTTGGACCGAGTGTTATTGGGTATATGAACAAAAGCTATGCAGCCAAAAACCTTTAGAGGTAAATCCGAGTATATCCTTAATAAGGGAAAAAAATTTTGGAAACATTCTAATGGCGTGCTATATTTTAAAACACGTGTAGGCATTCTGTTAATCAAATAAGAGGCTGTTAAAACAGCTTCCCCCCAAAGATATTTTAGAACATTCATTGAAATCATTATAGCACAGGCCACTTCAAGTAAATGTTTATTTTTTCTTTCAACAATTCCGTTTTGTTGAAAGATAGCCACACAAGTAAACTGATGATGGATATCCTTTTCCTTCAATAAAAACTCCCCAAAATGTCATTAAAATATTTGGTTCCATTATCAATGTAAAAAATGCTAATTTTTGCTTGAAACTGAGTTTCAACCATTGTGTAAAAATTCTTAAAAAGTTTTTCAACCTCAGACTTTTCATTCATCAAATAAACCCACCATAAACAGGTATGATCATCTATGAAGGTAACAAACCATTTTTTCCTAGAGATAGTAGTGACTATTCGTCCCCAAACATTACTATGTATTAAATAAAATAGTTTTGAAGAAGAGTAAGGTTTTGGCAAATAAGTAGTACGATGACTCTTAGATAAGCAACAACTTTCACAATAGAATGATGAAAAATCCAAACCCTTAAATAAAGTAGGAAACAAATTTTTAAGATATGAAAAGCTAGGATGTCCTAGTCTTAAATGCCAAAGCATTATTTGTTCATAAACAGAATTAGAACTAACACTACTAAGACCCTGAGCCTTTTTATTACTAGAGGAGTCACCATCAAAGTAAAGTCCATCTATTATCTTAGCACTGCCAATCCTCTTCCCCGAGTTCCGATCCTAAAATTCACAGTAAGAATCACAGAAAATTACACGACAATTAGATTCTTTGGTTAATTTACTCACAGACAACATGCTAGTTTAGGGACACGGAGAACAAATTTGAGATCTATATTCTCAGATAATTTTATCAAATCTTTTCCTGCAATAGGTGAGAAACTACCATATGCAATTTTAATTTTTTCAAGGCCAGAACATGGTGAGTAAGTGCTAAAAAAATTGGAAAGGTTGGTCATATAGTCATAAGCTCCAAAATCGATGATCCATGGAGCAGAATTTAAACAACAAGAAAGGACATTAAGTGCACTACATGTTTATGCAAGAGAAACACTAGGAATACCAAATGAGGAATTATATTTCATCAGCTTCAAAAGATGATCCATCTACTCCTTGCTGAAGGAACTTGTCTCAGCTTCATTAGCAGTAGGAACCACACGGCTATTTCTGTCACCAGGCTTGCTACTCTACCAATTCGCTAGTTTTCCACGGATTTTCTAGCAGTTCTCTCTAGCATGGCGCAGTTTGTTGCAGTAGTCGCACTAGACCCGTGGCTTCTCTTCAAGTTTTCACTGAAAATTGGCTGCTTTATTAGCAGCAGTCTCGGCAACAACAAGGGCAGAACTCTCAATAGGCCTGTAGGTAGTCTTCTTCCCCAACATTACATGTCTGTGACTCTCTTCTCTTCAAACCTTAGCAAGCACCTCACCAATTAGAGGAAGTGGAGTCCTACCAATGATCCATCCCCGTACTTCATCAAATTCCACATTGAGCCCAGCCAAGAATTTGTAAATGCGATGAGCCTCCACGGTCCGTTTGTAGTGATTGGCATCTTGAGTGGATTTCCATTCATAATCATTGAACAAATCCAAGTCCTGCCAAAAGCGCTTCAATGAATTGAAATACTTGGTGACCAAGTCTTCTCCCTGCTGATCTTACCAAGTTTTAAAGTCAATTCATAGACCTGAGACTGATTTCCCAAATCAGAGTACATCTTATTCACATTGTCTCAGAGCTCCTTGGCCATGGAGCAGCACATATAGTTGGAGCTAACATCCTCGTCCATGGAGTTCACGAGCCAAGTCATCACCATTTAGTTTTTGCATCCCAAGTCACATATGTTGGGTCCTCTGGTGCTGGTTCCTTTTTGTCTCCCGTTAGGTACCCAATATTTCCCCGCCCTTTAATATACATCCGAACAAACTGGGACCACCATAAATATTTGTCACCATTGAGGCGAATAGTGGTGATCTGAACAGAGTGAGAATCGGTATTGGGGGCTTGGGTTGCAGGATTGGTTGGCTGGGTTGTGATAGGTGGGGTTGACATAGAGCAAACGTCATATATGGCTGATGAGCGAAGAAATTGTGCAGAAAAGAAACTAGGGTTTTTTTGAATTTCTTAGGGTTGCTTTGATACCATCTGAACTTGAAGGAACGAGAAATACGGAATAAATTCTGTATTGGCTCATCTCCTCACAAGTTTACACGGGTTCTCCTTATAGGAGAGAATACAAGCACAAAATCAGGAAACTAATTACAATAGCTAGCTGGCCTAACTAATTTCCTAATTTACAGCATTGACAAAATATTCTATTTACAGTAAATATTTACAGCTAATAAAACTCTTAATATTTGGTAATATTACTACCAAATCTTTCTTTTTCAATATTAATAATTTTGAATTTTCTATTTTAAAAAAAAAAAAATTGATCAATTTCAATGGGCCCTCCCTTAGTCCCGTAACATCCATAAGCAACATATTACATAACATTTGGGAACATCAGTACCAAAATATATATACATATATATATCTTCTTATTCCCATTCTTTCCAAGCCCCTCTACATATTGATTAGCCGTTGATGCAAAAGGAGATTCCTGTTGATTTTTGCATCCAAGACTTGTAGTTAGATAATATGAAATCATAGTAATATGTAGGAGGAGAATTAGAGTTTAGCATGGATAAAACAATATATGACCATATTGTATCTTCAGGATGATAGTACAAGTAGTTTAAACTTTTAGTGGCACAATTGCACACTAATGTCTATTTTTATATTTTTGATCACATTGTATGTCTTAAGTCATTTGTTTTACCTATTTTATAATTCCAATTTCATTGCCCTATTTTACATAAGTTTATTTTTATTTTATTTTTTTGAACATTTTTTACACTCTGTTTGAGAGTTCAAGTGAGAAAAGATAAGAGAAAACATTACTTAGGAGAGAAGAGAAGAGATTATGATTTCTCTCCCCCTTGTGTGGTTGTTTAGGATAGATAAAAAAGAAAGGAGTTTCTTTCCCTCTTACTTGGAAGAGATTCATTAAATGATCATTTTACCAATATACCCTCCATTCTTTTTATTAGAGTAGGAAGGACTCAAATGTCATTAGTGTTGCTTTCATCATTGAATAATGAGCAAAATGGGCATTATGAAAGTTTCTTTATCTTTTCTCCAAAACTTCCCACTTGTGAGAAGAGTGAAAAGGTGAGCCTGAACCCAGGAGGGTAGCTCAAATGGTTGGGCTTGGGCGTACCAAGTCTGAGATTCCCATTTCGAGTCTCCTAAGCCACCTATTCAGGGTATTTGCCTTGCGTCTTAACCGGTGTCCGTGATTAGTAGGGTATTGCGGTCACCCGAGAGATTAGTCGATGTGCGCGTAAGCTGGCCCGGACACTCTCGGCATCAAAAAAGAAAAAAAGGTGAGTCTGGAGGGGTTTGACCCTCCTTTTCTCTTCTCTCCATCTCTCCTAAAAATTAACATCCCAAACAAGGAAGGGAGAACCCTCCCCTTCTCTTCTCTTCTCCTCTCCCCGCCAAATATTCCCACTAGTCATTTGTGTTTTTGTCTAAAGTTGCATATTGCCCGAAACACAATTAGATTGGCAGATGCGACACCGTCCAACCATAAGACTTTGAACCATGAACAAATGACGAGTAGTAGATCTTTAAGAAGGAAAACAGAATCAGAAGATGAAATTGTTACTTTTATTTATTAAGAGTTCAAGAACCCACGTGTCAAATGTTTGTTAAGAAAACGGTAACAAAGGTATGTCTGAAAAATCACAAGAAGAGTACAAATACCAAAAGACTGGACTAAGCAAGCTATCAATCAAATGGTCAACCGTATGGTTAAGAAATCCCAAATTTTCGTTCCTGGGACTAATTTAAACAGGAAAAGCAGGGGAAAAAATAAAAATTCAGGACACAAATTCTTGTTTGGCTGCCAAGAAACGAAGGAAAAGAATTAAAAAAACATATTTAAAAAAACAAAAAAAAAAAGAGTTCTAAATCTTGTTTTCACTGTTGTTTTTGTTTCCAGTAACTCAACTCAGCAAGGTGTTCCAACAAAAAAAAAAAAAAAAAAACTCAGCTAAGTAGTTGTATTAGGCTTAGAGGCGGATGGAGATTTCTATTTTCTCTAAGGTTCACAACTTAGATTCCCTTCTTTCCTATAAATTTTCACAGCAACCAAACAGAAAAAATAATAATAATAATAATAGGAGCAGAGACCTGATTGGAGCGACGGATAACATCAGCTTCGAAGCGCTTGGAGAGATTAGCAGTAAAACGAAACCTCCTCCTAGGGTTCTTGACAACCCAACATAGCTTCCTCCACCTCTGAAGCGCCTCCTCCGATGAGTTCTTAGGCTTTACATCCCCAAAGTTCTCGTTCAGATAACTCTCCATCTCTCTTCTTCTCCTTCTTCAGCGAAAGCGATTGAAGCCCCAATCTCACTTCAAATTAAAAAAGAAAGCGAGATTTAAAGCAACGGCATGATATTCCTATAGAGGAAGAACTCTGATTTGGTACCAGACTTTAATAAGCTTCTTTATGCTGTTATACCTAACCGCTTTTTGAAAGAAAAAGAGTTAAAGATTCGCTACGCCTCTCTCTCTCTCTCTCTTTCTCTCTCTGTACCAAACTTGGATCAGTCTCAGTTAGAGAGAAAGAGAGAGATGTTTGAGATGGAGAGGCTGCTGAACAGAGCATTAAGCATTTCTTTCTTCTCTTCCAGGTCTAATTCTTCAGGCAATTAAACAAGAGAGAAAAATGAAAGTCAAAATTTGTACTTCCTTGCGTTGCCTGATCTGACTTTCTGAGACTCTGTTGGTGAGTTTTGCTTCTCTATCTATCTATCTATCTTCTGTGAATTGAACGCGATTCGCGTGGCCCATGTGGTGTGAGAAGCCATACGCATATTGACAGATGGTGGGGGACGCATATTCGGATTAACGAATTGCAATGATAAGCTACTGTGCTTCACGCTCCACAGTGCTCCTTCGTTTTATAACCTGTTTTAAAATGCCAGACTACACAGCTGACAGCACTCACCAAATTTTGTAGGCCTCTAATTCCCATTAATTAATTATCTCAGAAGCATGTCCTTTAACGGGTGAAGGCGATGGGAGCAACTGTCTCCATTTAAATTTCAAATTTCAAAAATAGTTAAAATTAGTTTAAAGTTTTTAAAAATGTCAAATTTGCTCTCATTAAATTATTTACAACACAACGTTAATCTTATCTACTTACTTTAAAATTTTAAAAAATTTGGAAATTTATACTTCAAATGATATTTGACGATCGATGATAGGGAAAATGACATTTTTGTACTTTAACTTTGAGATAAATACTAATGTGGTGCCTAAATTTTATTTTTTATTTAATTTAATCTAAAATTTTTAAAAGTTGTACCAATGTGGGACATTAACTGGCAGGAGATGGAATTAACATTAATTTACCGGCAACCCAGTCAACAGTCCTCAATAATTTTAACAGAATGAATGTTAACATTGATACAACTTTTTAAAAAATTGGACTAAAACGAACATAAGTAAGTTTTAAAGACTACATTGGAATTCACCCAAAAGTTGTCATTTTCCCTTAATGATATTTTCATTCGAAATATTTATAATATTCCTGTGTCAATGTTTCAAATTATATTTGTATTTGATGGAGTTTTCTTCTCATAAAATATTTAATGTTAAATTTTCATCGAAATAAAAGCATATTACAAAGTGAAATAATACATAAGGAATGTTTGGAGTAAGTGTTGGTTTATATTTTAGTAAAAGAACTAACAAAATACCCGCCTTGATCCCAAATGATCACTATGGGCTAAACCAAGAGGAAGGCAAGCGGGCCATGGCCCCTCCAACTTTTGAAATTTTTATATACATTAAGTATATTATAAAATATATTGCATATATGAGTAATGATTTAATCGGCTAATGCTAACTTATATCTAAGTCAGCTAAGCACTTATGACCATTTTATCATCTCATCACTTAAAAAAGCCTACATTCATAAAATGATCCAACAACTATAAGTCCTAACTGATTTAGATCGAAGTTAGCATTAGATAACTAGATCATTTCACTTGTATATATTATACAAATATTCTAAAGATTGCCCCCCCTCCCGATTTAATGACGAGATTGAAGAATAAAATTATAATTAAAATTTTGAAAAAGGGGTTCACCAGAAATTTGAATCACCCAAAAAGAATTTAAAATGAGAGAATTATATTCGATTGAATTTTTGGAAAAAATACAACCTTAAAATAGGTTATTTCAAATTATGGACCACAAACTTTAACAAACTTGTAAAGAGTATAATGAATTTGAATGGAAGAAATATCTAATATATCGGTGGAATCCTTGAGTTGAATGCTAATATAAATAAATAGATTTGTATGGATTTTTATGATACTACGATTTGGACACTAACATTTTGTAAAATTATGATTATACATATTATAAAATGGCTATTTTATACCATTTTTGTATGAATATTTTTTGTCTATACATTAAAGCTAGTTTTGGCCCCCTCGAAATAAAATTCAGGTTCCGCCCTTGGATGTCATGGATAATCGCAAATTCACTGTTTTAACAAAATATTTCTTTAATAATAAATAAAGGGTTTGAATTTATTTGGGACACGCTATCAAAAAAATTAAAATTAAAATAGAATGTATAACATTGCTTCTTGGAAAAGCTAATTAATTAGAATTGCTTGTCTATCATATGATAAATAACTGAGTTATTTGGTCAAAAGTCATTTTTTTAAATTGTACACGGGCTAAAGTCCTATACACATTTTTTCTCCAAAAGTCCTCTTTTGAAAAGTTTTATTGGTTAACGTCCTATTTTTTTAAACCTATTTTCTCTTAATGATGATATTGTCGTTAAAGCTCCTCACATGCTCGTCTCATTCATGAGGACATGAGTGCTTGCCAGTGAATTTACTCTCCCTTCGAGAGAAGTATGAAAATTATACATATTTTCAATTCCAATTCACCAATCATGTTGTTATAAAGTGCATATGTGTAGAGTTAATTGTAGGATAAAGTTTGAAAAACCGACAATTAAACTAGATGAACTACTTATGAATTTTATGTTCGTCAAATATTATAGTGATCCAGCAGTCAGTTTATGAAAAAATTAACTTGAAAAAACTGGTGACATTTTAAAAAATAAAAAGCCACAATTTTTTAAGATGACATTTTTTTGAAATTGATAGTTTACTGTATTTTTGACACATATAAAATTAATAATGAAGAATTCATCTAATTCAAGTATCCAACAATCGATTTTTCAAACTTTGTCATGCAATGAACCCTACACGTGTAATTTTAGTACCTTACCTTATAACAGTATATTTGTCTAATTCATTTGGTGATATGAGAGAATTGAAATTCAATTCTAAATTCTAAAATCAAATTCAATTTAACTAAAATCAGTTCTATATGATTTTGTCAAATGGAGACTGCGTGTAAATGGATGGAAGAATTTGTCCACCAAATCCTACATATTGGAGTGTATCGGATGACCACTTTCTCAAATAATTTGTCCATAGACTCCAAGAAGTGTGCGGCAGAGTGCCATTCACGCTCTTCCACGTGGAACAGCTCTCTCGCTTTTCTGCTCCTGACAAACGTGAAAGTACACTCACGTAGTTTTTGCGTTTCGCACGACTACAGAAGAAGGGGGCTCCACCACGAAACGACGCGCTCATGACTTTCAAAATTCAAATTTTAAATTTTGAAATTTTAAAATGCTATTCATGCTTAAATTTTAAATTTTAAATTTCAAATGAGGGATTTTGGATTTGACTGTGTCACTATCAACAATTATTCGTCTATTCAGCTATTTTTTCAGAAGAGAACTATTTTTAACAACCAACAATTTTATACCATCCGATACTTTAACTCGAAATTAAAAATCATTCTGATATATCGTGATTTGGGTGGTATGTGAAAATGAATGAAGCAGTTTGAGAGGAGAGACCTCACCACTCAAAGCATTTGTTTCTATTAGTTTTTTATACAAAAATAAAAAAACTTTTAAATGACTTGACTGAGTGATAGGATAGTTAAAAAAATTTTCATATTGGAATTGATTATGACAAAAGGTATAAGAACTCAATTTTAGTCATAATCATTTATAATATGAAAATTTTAATATGTGAAGACATGATTTGAGCATTACTCTAGAGAGATATACGAAAAAATAATTTTTCAAAAGCAATTTTATAAAAAATTTACGCAAACGGACTCTTACACTATTATGTTACGGAAACTACTTGTATTAATAATTTAATATTTGTCTGAAATTAAGAGTACTCGTCACTTAGAATTACTTAATAGCTCACCTCATTTTGTTTTTCAAAAAATTCATAAAATGAGAAAGGTAAATTTCGAGTGAGTTAATAGAAATATTTATTTAAATGATATTTTTAAAATTTAGGATTTAAGTAAGTTAAGGGCATTTTTAATGGTGGATCCATAAAGAGAGACAAAACTAATTATATATATATATATAGAGAGAGAGAGAGGGGTGCTATGATAAGGTGCACCTGATGCATCTTGCATAAAGTGCACTCTAGTAAAGCTACTTGCAGTGCAAATTTTGGAAAACTAATAATTGGATTAGATATCCCTATAATGTATGTCATGCTTGCCAAAAATCATAGCGATCCAACGGTTAGTTTCTGAGAAAATTGATTGCTAAAAAATGATAACATTTTAAATAACAAAAAAGTTACAGTTTTTCAAAGTTACATTTTTCAAAAACAAACCGTTGAATCACTGTGATTTTTGGCAGACATGACATACATTATAGGAGTGTCTAATCTAACGGTTAGTTTTCCAATTGTTGGTTTATGAGAAAACTGACTGTGAAAAAATGATAACATTTTAAAGAACAAAAAAGTCACAGTTTTTCAAAGTTACATTTGTCATAAACCAACCATTGGATCACATTGGTTTTTCACAAGCATGACATACATTATAGGGGTATCTAATCCAACGGTCAGATTCTAAAATTTACAATGCAATTAACTCTACAAGAGGGCACCTGATGCATCACCTGACAATAGCACCTCTGTATATATATATATGAGTCTCGTTCCTGTGAGGACTTGATCTTTTAGCCAGTGTAAAATGAGTATTTTGAAAAACTAACCGTTGGATTTAATATTTTTCATATGTATGATAGGCAATTATAGTGATCAGACCAATTGTTTCTTAAATATAAACCGTGAAAAATAAAATACCTATATAATGCTTAACGGTATGTATTTCAGAAATCGGTGGTCCGATCACTATAATTTTTGGCATGCTTGTCATGCATAGGAAGAATATTAAATCCAATAGTCAGTTTTTCAAAATACCCATTTTACATTGGTCAAAAGGCTAAGTCCTCATATAAGAAAGTCCTCATAGGAACGGGACTCATATATATATATATATATATATATATATATATATATATATATATATA